>CP092873.1:17830696-18077221 GCA_030710605.1 Cordylochernes scorpioides | reverse complement strand
ACCTTGTTTTATATTCTATAATCCAAATTGTGCTTTATCAATTATGAGTATATAACCTAATAATAAAGCACAATTTAGATTATAAACACAAGGTAATAAGATCAAATCCAAATAAATAAATAGTGTGTGCAGTGTTACACCATTTTTTATTTGGATTTGGTCTTATTATGTTTAAAACAGCCTTATAGGTTTTTGAAAAATTGGTTGAATTATAGAGGTTATGGCATATTTATTAAGCTTCCTACAGTACAGTGAAAACTTTTGTTATGATACTCTTCTAAGGACATAGCTAAAAGTTCACTATAAGTTGGAAAAAGACCTTTAACCAGAAAATTTAAAAAATACAAGAACAATAACAATACTCAAAAAAGACAGACCTATCATTGCAAAAAATTCTGACCTCGTTATTTCAATGTTACTTAGTACTGTTGTTATAACCATGATTGAAACAATTGAAACTTTAAACACAAGGTAATAACACCAAATCCAAATAGTGTGTGATGTTTCGGTAACAGCGTTGTTACCATCTTCAGACAAAGGTACTGAATGGTATTTTTATATCATATTCATTCAGTACTTTTGTCTGAAGATGGTAACAATGTTGTTACCAAGACGTCACACTCTTATTTGTTGTTGTTGTTGTTGTTTCTTATCCCCTTGTGTAAAGATTACACGAATTCCATGAGTTCATGCTCCTCGAGCTGTTTTATGATGAGCAGCGGCCTCTCCCAAAGGTCCTGTTTAGTGCATCTAATGCAAGCCAAAATGTGTTCTGGAGCTGCAGGTACCAAACTACATTTTGGGCAAGTGGGATAAATTTTGTTATTATTTTCTATCTTCAATGGCTTGAGATGGCCTGTTTAAATTTTGTTAGTGTTGTCTGATGCTGTCTATTTCTGATGTTCAGAGCTCCTCCTGGGTTCACTCCACTGTACCAACTGTGCTTAGGTGGGATACTCCAGTTCTTGTTTATTTTTGTTTTGGCTACTGTTTCTATTTCTTTAAAAGTAAGTTTATTTTTCTGTGGCAAGGGTTCTTTTGTGCCTTTTTTCGCTAGCACATCAGCAGCTTCATTGCCTTCAATGCCAAGGTGTGAGGGTATCCATTGAAGGTGAATTTTTGAGGTTTTTGAGAGTTTTTGGAGATAACCAATTATGTTCCTGCTTACTTTGTCTCCGAGTTCCCCTGTATGACTCAAGTGTTGTATGGCACTTCTACTATCAGTAAGAATCCAGATATCTTGATAATTAGTATTTCTGATGGATTTTAAGGCTTCATAGATGGCTATAAGTTCTGATCTGAAGACTGAGCAAAAATCTGGGTTTCTTCTGTTCATTTTCTCAATGCCATTTGTGGTTTTGATGAGACAGCCACTGCCAGTGTGTCCTAGCTCGTCTCTGCTACCATCGGTATAGATAGTTATTGCATTTTTAGGAATGTTATATTAATTATTTCTAATGATAATTGTTTTAAGTATTCTGGATTTTGGTATTGTTTGTTGGTGGGTTCATTTAAAGTGGCATTAAAAATAACATTTTGTAGTGGTTTGCATGGAGAAATTTTTTCTGCTAAATAATTTTTTTTCCACTTTATATTTTAAAAATTCATTTCTTTTGGCCAGGTGTAGAGGGCCTTCTTTTTTGAGTCTTAAATTGGATTCCCAATTAAGTATGTACTTGGAAGTTCTGTGTGTGTTTCCATAACTCTTGATTTTGTTTATATATTTTGGCAGATTGTAGCTTCTATCCTTTAAGGGCATAATGTCTGCCTCGCAAAGTACAATATCATTAGGGCAGGTATTTCGAAGACCTGTAATAATTCTAGCTGCACTCTTATTTATTTGGATTTGGTCTTATTAACTTGTGTTTATAATCTATAATCCAAATTGTGCCTTATCAGTACCTTTGTCTGAAGATGGTAACAACGCTGTTACCGAAACGTCACACACTATTTATTTATTTATTTGGATTTGGTCTTATTACCTTGTGTTTATAATCTATAATCCAAATTGTGCCTTATCAGTTCTTGAACTTCTTTATGAGCAGGACCTCCAAGATATCTTGTCTAATTTAGACTAATAAAAGGATAAGTAAAAAAAAACTAGTAAAGTTTTCACTAGGGTGATTAACTGTACCATTGTTCTGATGCATAAAGGGAGAGTTGCCTCTTTTGGTACATGGTCAAATATTTTACCACCCTCATCCACCTTATTTATTTTACCCCAAGTCTTGGAGAAGCTTAAGTTTCTGATGTCTCTCCATCCTCAATGACAATGAATGAGTTTTAAAACTTGAGAATTTTGACAAACTTGTAAAATATTTGTTTGAAGAGGGTATAACGTTTTGCACAAACATTGTTTTTTTTTAAAGGCTTCCAGTGAAAGTTTAGTACTTGAAGATTTTGAGACTTATGCAAAGACTTAAAAAGGCTTCTGATATTGTCTCAGAAAGTTCAGATTCTGAGACTTATGCAAAGTTTAGACTCAAAGTGGCTTCTGACATTGTCTCAGAATGTTCAAAGATTGGGACTTGCACAAGGTTTAAACTCAAAAAGGATTCTGATATTCTCTCTGAATAGAAGTTTGTTTTATGTTTAAAAAAAACATCCGCGCTTTAATGCTTTCATTCCTTATATATAGATGGCACTTTATAATTTTTTTATTTTTTTGCTTATCCCTAGTACACATGGTATAGCCCATGATAATTATGGTGGGTAGAAGTTGGCGACTGCTTTTATTGTAAATGCACCACATGTCTACACATGTGAAAAGAAATACGACTTTTGAACTTACAAATGTGTTAGAGCCTCATTTGGTTAGTTGCACTCTCGCTTGGACTTTTGCAAGAATCGGGGGCCATTGGGCCATTTTTCTTTTTAATCAGAAAAAAGGGCCCAATGTGGGATTTGATCCCGGGTCGTAGCCGTCGAAAACCAATGGTTTAGACCACCCTTCCACCGACCCCCTGCCTTATAAATAAATATGCCTAACTGGCCTTGCACTTATTGTTTGCGGAGGGGCATTCCTCGATGCAAATATTTATATGTAATTCTACTTTCCTAAAAGCTTATGTCCCTAGTTCGAATAGCATTTCTAAGATTTCACCCTTCAGTGTAGCATATATAAGCAGAATCGTTCAGTATTTGAGCTCTAAGAGAAGCGGTCTGGTGGATTAAATTGGTGGAACCACTGGGAAGGTTCACCACTGATTAGTCAAGCATTCCCAATATGTTTTTTATCACAGTAAGGACAGCAGAAGTTTGTTTTATATTTAAAAAAACATTCGTGTTTTAATGCTTCCATTTCTTATTCTCTCAGAATGTTCAAAGATTCTGAGATTTGCCAAGGTTTAGACTCGAATATTCTGACAATGTTCCAATTGTTCACAGATTCTGAGACTTGCGCAAGGTTTAGACTCGAAGAATATTCTGACATTGTCTCCAAATGTTCAGATTCTGAGACTTGCGCAAGGTTTAGACTCAAAGAATATTCTGACATTGTCTCCAAATGTTCCGATTCTGAGACTTGCTCAAGGTTTAGACTCAAAGAATATTCTGCCATTGTCTCCAAATGTTCAGATTCTGAGACTTGTGCAAGGTTTAGACTCAAAGAATATTCTGCCATTGTCTCCAAATGTTCAGATTCTGAGACTTGCGCAAGGTTTAGACTCAAAGAATATTCTGACATTGTCTCCAAATGTTCAGATTCTGAAACTTGCGCAAGGTTTAGACTCAAAGAATATTCTGCCATTGTCTCCAAATGTTCAGATTCTGAGACTTGCGCAAGGTTTAGACTCAAAGAATATTCTGCCATTGTCTCCAAATGTTCCGATTCTGAAACTTGCGCAAGGTTTAGACTCAAAGAATATTCTGACATTGTCTCCAAATGTTCAGATTCTGAGACTTGTGTAAGAGAGAAAGAGATTTAAAGAATATTCTGTCATCGTCTCAGAATGTTCAAAGATTCTTAAGGTTACGCAAGGCTTAAACTCAAAAGATCCTGATATTTTCTCAGAATTTTCAAAGATTCTGAGACTTAAGCAAGGTTTAAAGGTTTTATGAGGATTTTAACAGAAGGCTAAGACTTAAGAAAGAGATTCTGACAGAATTGTGCACAAGATTTTAGACTCAAAGAAGATTTTGACAGTCTTGAACACAAGTTTTAATACAAGTATTCCAAGACAGATCTTGAATAATGTTGCAGCTCAAACAGAATTTTGATAGAATGGCACAAGATGTTAATGGATTTGACCCAGTTACCAAAGTTCACTGAGTCAAAGAACTCAAGAGTATTGAGCTTTGCACAAGAAGCTTACACAAGTGACTAACCACAAGTAGAGGATTCTAGGAATAGCTGCAGATCAGAGGTCAGCTAACTCCGCCTTTGATGGTCCCAAGCCCGGATGAAAAAGGAGGAGAAGAAGCAGTAACAAGCTCACTAAAAAACCTGGGCTCAGCTGGACATGTTGATAGTACCTTGTAAGGGCTCCTAATCCAGGGATACAGGATGAGCAGCGTTTGTACTCCATGTTAGGAGCCGCTGCACATGGCGTCTGTTCCTCATGTCAGAGGCGGCCATTTATTTTGGAGCTAAGTCAGCGGCCTGCCACTGAGTAGTGTTCCCAGTCTTAATGACAAAGGCATTCTACTTCACCCAGTACCCTAATATGATTGAGTGGAGATAAGAAAGAAGAATAAGAAGAGAGGTCAGCTAAATGTTAATTTCAATATTGACAACAGCCTAAACAAGATATAAAAGTCAAAAAGGAATGTCAGTTTCAAATTAAGATTCATTTCATGGTTGCTTTTTGGACTCTGGCAAATTCTGGAGCTCTTGGCTACCCTGAGGACAGAAAATCTACCACCCAACTAGATGAAAGACCTCCTCCGTACCATCAAGGCTCATCACCATATACCATACCATCAAATGCCTGCAGGAATGGAAATATACTGCTGAACATGACTGGTACAGAGCAGGAGGGACAAGCACCGGTTCTGTCCTCCCAAGAGAACAATAGTCTTTGATTCCAATACTTAAGTCTGGTCATCTACAGACAATGACTTTCCAGAATGGTTTCAATGTTTTCTCACTATGTACTAAGTGCAATTCTCAACCAGCAACCCCAAACACATTGACTGTATAGGCTCATCCATTGATGAGCTATACTCATCTCCAGGAGACAACAAAAGCTTCAAGCTCTACAGGTTTGATACCCTAATATGATTGAAGTTTTTTTTTTTTTCTTTAAAGAAAAAAATAGATTTTTTAAAGTTAAATTTTCAAAAGAATAACATGTAATCAAATTAGCATACATATAATTTACCTAAAGTAAAAATAAATAGCAAATTTAAAATTGGCTTCTTCCTCAATGGATAAATAGTATTTTCTAAATTTATAAGCATATAAAAATTGTTCCTTAAAAAATTAAAACAAATAAATTATTTTGAAAGTGTTGAATATTTAACTTGGGTTACTTATTTTTGGATACATAAATTTTTTTTATTGACAAAATTTCACTACCATTGACAACTAAAAAGGTTTAATTTACACTAGGTATTTAGGTGGGACACACAACGGATGATTTCCTTTATTTAAATATCGGGAAATTGTTAATCATTAATGCAAATTTTTAAAAATTAGCATCTTAAATTTTCAACAAATAGTTCGCGAGGCCCTGATCTTTTTCTTTTAATATAAAACACATTTGTAATATAAAATGAATGGAATGGGTAGATGTGTGTATTTACAACCCTGACACTTTATATATCTCTAATATAAATTTGAAATTCAAAGAAAAAAAATTAAGTAGTTTGATATAAACATTCAAATTATGAAGCGGGAAAATTGAATTCGCGAAACTTTTGTTTATAATGTCAAATGCTTAATATTTAACTTATTTATGAGTTCTATGTATTTATAACGTAATCAGTAAAAAAAACTTACCACTTTAGAAAAGTTTTAACAAAATTTAAACATGAGTACAAGTTAAAATTTGAATAAACTTTTTAAAAATAAGGCATGGATACAGAGTAGCAAATTTTAAATTTAGAAATTTCAAATACGTTGTTTTTTTTTTATTATTATTATTATTATTTATTTATCTGTGAGAATATATATTTCGAAACTTTAAAACACACACACTTTATAAAATCTTTATCCTTTAATAATATAATTTTCGATTTACAATTCCAATATACACTTTGTAAATATTATTTATATTTTGAAAGGATTTTTGCATTTAAGTACATTCAAGAGCCTTAATTAATTGACAAAATTGTATTCAAATGTTTACACATATATAGTTGAAAGTTCTTAAATTATTCCTAGAGATATAGATAACTCAGGTTCCTGAAATACAGAGCGCAAACTATTCTTACTCTATATTAGGGAAAAATATATAGGTAAATTTGAAAATAATATTCATTTTGAAAGTAAAAATCTCTTCAATTTAAGAATACAAATTGTAACTATATGAAGCTACAAGTATAAAATTATGCCTTAGCACGTCTGTTTGGACCAAATTCTAAGGCCAAAGATGAAAACACTTATATGATTTGAATTTTTTCAACTGACACAACCTCCTAGCATGGAACTATATTTTTATCAATTTATATTGTAGCAAATTATTTATTATATTTTATGTACAGATTATTATTTTTTTAATATTTATATTATTTGTTACTCTGGAAACTTCCATCTTTACTTCTCTTGTATTTTATAAATTTTATCTGGTGCTAGTGGCTTAAATAAATTGCTGTTTCATCCTGAAGCATGTCTTTCCTTATTTTCTACTGTTACAATTTCATTTATAAAAGAATATTGTTTAATCAACATGTTATTAATTTTAATATTTTTTTACATAATATTTCTATTTTTGTCTCTTTATATTTTAAGCTAATATAGCTGACCAGCTTTCCTGAGACATAGGATGCAAACAGCTATCCTACTTGAACTGACCCACTTCTCAATCCTGCTCTATTGCCAGCTTCCTGTAATGTAACATGCAGTTGTATTTTAGTAAAGATCAAACAACACAAAATCTTAAGCAGCCAAATATTTTTTATCATATTACAAGCGAGAAACAATAACAAATAATATACAAGGTTGGGTCAATAATTAATGCACAGTCATCAATAATTTTTTATTTAACAAACCATAAAGATGAAACTTTGTATATATGAATACCTAACTATTAGCTATATATCAGCATCATTCAATATATCCACCTTCCCTCTGTACACATTTGGTCCAGTGTTCTTTCCAACTCACAAAAGCACTTTGGTAAAATGCTACATCTTGCTTTCTGAACCACCCTCTAACCTCGTGGAGTAACATTTCATCATTTTAAAATGTTCTACCGCGTAGAGAATTCTTTAAATTACCAAACAGGTAGAAGTCGGAAGGAGCCAGGTCAGGACTGTAAGCTGAGTGAGGCATCAAATTCCACCCATATCTGGAAATTTGAGGCAATGTCTGTTGCGAGGTGTGAGGTCTTGCATTGTCCCGATGAAATTTGATTTGACAGTCTTTTAGGGCCGGCCTTTTGTTGAAATGGCTCTTTTTTTAGCTTTTCTAATGATTTACAATATATTTCCTTGTTGATGGAAGTATTTTTTTTTTCAAGCATGTCCATGAATATGAGCCCATCCTGGTCCCAATAGACCGTGATCATGATTTTGTCTTTGGAAAGGGTAAGCCTTGGCTTTTTCTTGGCTGGAGACAGTTTATGGTACATTGCATTGATTGACGCTTTGAATAAAGGTCATAATGATAAATTCAAGTCTAATCACACGTTATGATTCATTTAAAGGCCCCAGAAGCTGCTCCTGGGTAAGAATCGATTAGGTCTAAACATATTTCTTTTCGAGATTGCATCATTTCTCGTGTTAGAAGCTTTGGCACCCATTTAGAGCACAATTTTCGATAGCCAAGATCTGAAAGTAAATAGGTTAAGTTTAAGTTAAGAAAGAAGTTTAACACTTCCTTTAGAGATCGAACGTTTTTTCATCGATTGATATGTTGTTATTGTCCATTATTCTTGACAATTTCCTCAAAAGAGCCAAATTTTGGTCTGTTGTGACAGTTGAAGGTTTACCTGGCCCCTCTTTGTCATGAAGATCAAAATCACCTTTCTGGAAGAGCTGAGTATAGTGCTTCTATCCAATGTTTCTTTTCCATATACTGGCTGAAGTTTTGAGTGAATTGTTGTGGCTGAAATGTCACCGAATTAAAAAGGAACGCGGTAAACCGACCGTTTTCGGATTCTTGTGTTCACATTAGGCTCCATATCTGAAAAAATACGAAGGATAAATCAATTCTGGTTGCAGATATGAAAAGCAGAGTGTTTTATTTACCAGAAAACATGTTTTTATGATAATAAATTATTTATATATTTTGCTAGGGGTGATTGTGCATTACTTATTGACCCAATCTTGTATTATACATAATTTTCTTTTAAAAATATGTAATAAAGAAGCGCGGCATAAAAATGATGTGAGTATATGAGCAAGTCAAAAAATATTTTTGAAAAAAAAAGTAACTTTGAAAACAATATCTGCTTTTCACGAAACTTTGTTTTAGACAGCGAATGAAAGTATTTACATTACTTTTTTCAACAAAAATCTAAATTATAAAATACTTTGAAGACTCAGAAAAAATTATTTAGAAAAGATCCAAACTCAATATATAAGTTAACTGTCGCTTATTGGTGTCTGAATGATTCACCTTGGCTGACAAAGACCAAAAGTCTTTCATAAAGCCCAGGAATAACAAAGATCATTGAGATATTAAATAAGAATTTACCATATTTTCTACAATTTCTTACAGGTCAAAAACATAAAACAAATTTTTAAAGACCTTTAGTTATAAAATCTTATTTGGCTTAGGATAATTTTCCCTGTATTAAAATGATTTTAAGAAAAAACTTTATGATAACAATAGCGTAGAAACTAATAGAAAGGATAAAAGAGAAGCTAGTTTACAGTTTTTCAGATGCAGGAACCTGATTGGCTGGCCTGCGATGACGTCATAGCTGGATACTCTTGCAGGAAAAAACGGTGCAAAAAAAATATATATAGTCACAGAATTTCTCGAGTTAGTAGTGGCATACACACACAATGGAAAATAAATAATTGATTAAATACTTTTCAAAAGATTTTATTAAAATTCACTAAAAAGGAATAAATAAATAATTCAGCTACCGCAATTGAGCAATCAGAAATATATGAGACAAAATAAAAATAATGGCAGACGATCATCATGAATTCAGAACTTAAATACAATATAATATGTGAAACAACTGATTAACAGGTTTCTGTATATTTGACTAAATATTTTACCTCTTCACTCAATATACAATGGTCGTCTGCTTTTATTTCTACGTGTTCAATGGCATTGCTGAAATATTTTACTCCTCTTTCAATGCATTTAAAAATATGAGAAAATATTAAATAATTATTTATTTAATATTTAGTGGTGAAAATTCAAAATTAATAAATTTATCATAGCCAAATGATTTCGAAAATTTGCACTTTGCACAAATTCCTGCTTTTCACATGTGTAAACATGTGGTGCACTTACAGTAAAAGCAGTCGCCAACTTCTACCCACCATAATTATCATTATGGCCTGTACCACGTGTACTAGGAATAAGCAAAAAAAAAAAAACAAAACAAACTAGAATCAAGAGTTAAAATATTTACAAATTCAATAAAAAAAATAAATATACGCTTCAATATATTAACCCGAATATTTTTAAAAAGAGTTTTTAAACATTATTTATTTAAAATATTCATTAAAATATATTTACACACATTTCCCCAAATTAATCCACCAAAACTATTATATGTTGATTGTGTTTATATTGTAGTGTAGAAATCAAGTCTTTGTAAATCTGGAGATGTGAAAGTATTTATTGATGACGTCACCACGACTAGTCGACAATTATTAACCAAACTATCTACAGCTAGAGAACATCGAGCAAGCAAGCTAGGTAACTAAATGGTGATTTAGAAAATCTAAAAGTTTAAATCTGTATCAAATATTTTCGTTGAATAATTAAATTAAATATATATTATTTCTTCGCCACAATATTGTATCAGAGTATTTATTATATTTTATGTACAGAGAGTATTAATTTTTGATATTTACTTTATACATATATTTTCCTACCCTGGAAACTTCCCTCATTGCTTATCTTGTATTCTATAAATGTTGATTTTGTTTTTAGCCTTCATTAAATTGCTGTGTCATCCTGAAGTTTGTCTTTCCTGATTTTCTACGTTACAATATAGTCTGCACTTGAAGGTTTATTGTTGGTGATAGTGTTTAACAGAACTTTGGATTTTTTTAAAAATGGAGATTCGAAATTTGAGTAAAATTGGTTCAGCCATTTTGAAGCTAATTTGGTACAAACATATATCTGTGATAAGGTCCTGTCGACTTATCTGTGATGATGAGATATCCAGTCGACTCTCGCTATAGCTGTGGTAACCGAGGGTCAAACCAGTAGTAACCGAGAGGGACAGTCAGGGCGTGGAGAGTTTTCCAGTACCTCTCTGCACCTTGGAGGACCTTTAACAGTTCTCACAGAGTACAGGCAGTCGTGGTCGAGGCAGAGTGGAAAGCTTGGGAATGTCCACACACAAAAAACGAAGATACACAGTTATAGTAGGAAAGTTCCATGAACAGATAGGAGTCGAGCTAAGAGCAAGATGGAGATAGAAGAATTCTTACTGTTCTACATGGTCGATGAGGTGGTCCTGGGTACAACCGACAAGGGCTCACGCCGATGGTGAAGTGACTATAATTTCGGCTAAAACCGAGGTTTTATATGCCTTTGCTGAGGGGAGAGACATGCCGGAATTTGGATTTTGAACGAAACAAAGGGCGCGGGACGTCTGCGCTATTCTGCACCCTTTGACCTTGATGGCAACGACCTGCCAAATTCCTCTTTAGGGTTGTTGGATTTCTATCTCGATATCTTTCTTAGCTCAGCTCTTAATCTATTACATAGTTTTATTTATTCATCCTCAGTTTGTACAAAGTACATTACATATGGTGATGCAATGATACATGTCAATCATGCGTATAATTATTTATAGATGTGTTTCTATATACAACATGACAATCTTGTTATAAGTATTATACAATATAGGGTTGTTGGTTTAAATTACCATATATATTTAATTAAAAAGGCATATATTGGATCAAAATATCATTTATTTTACCAATATTTCAGTTGGCTGAACGCCAACCTTTATCAAGGTGTTATAACATTTTAAAGTGTGTCAACAACAAACTCAACGCCAAATAAAAATCAATTCTGTTGACGTTATGTGACGTTGAGATTGTTGTTGACACACTTTAAAATGTTATAACACCTTGATAAAGATTGGCGTTCATCCAACTGAAATATTGGTAAAATAAATGATATTTTGATCCAATATATGCCTTTTTAATTAAAGATTTATTTATGGATTGATCTATTTTCAAAACATATATATGTTATGAATAATTTCTTTGTTGTCAGAGAAAGGGTTGATAAGACAAAGGATCGATAAGATAAAGGATTGGTGCAGTCGTGATAAAAAAAAAAAGATAATTATTTACCGTCAAGTAGCTTTTATTTTAATTACTTGAGGAAATATTACACATTAGTTATTTTCACATTATATAGAATTTATAAAGTTAATCCTATATTAGTGATTCAAAAAGATAGATATGTTAACTACGCATATTTACAACAAAACTGAAAGTCATTCTAAAAACGATGATAACCAAAAGTAAAATATCAATGAATAAAAATAAAATATATATATTTTTAAAATATAGAAATATTTGAGTTTTTATATTATATAAATAAATAAATTGTATATAGATATTGCAAAAGATATGTTTGAAGGTGTGGTGTATTTAGGTTGACTAAAAAGTAGAAATAGATTTTAGGCCTTATTTATATAAATGGCTTTTATTATATTACACCAGAGTAGATGCAAGATCCAAAATTACAAGTCAACAACAGCAGAATGATGATGATAAGTTATATATTACGATATATATATCACAGAATAATAATCTGTGGGTTTAATATTATTAGAATATAAATAAACGACAGAAGGCTCATTTCAAGAATTCTTTTGCTGTTCTTTCGAGATAAAGTTCAGACGATACTTTGATGTCTAATTACTGTTCTTGAAAATATGTCAAAACAGTTAGCGCAGAATAAGGATTATCAATTATCAAAGAAAGTATTAAAAATTTAAAGTTTTCTAAATGTTTATTTTTAAGTGACTGTTGTAACGTTTATGTGCTAAATACTAAAATATGTTTTGGATTGTTAATTTAAATTTGTTGTTGTTTTATAATAAAGAAGATGCAAATTGTTTTGTTGTTTAATTTAATTTGTTGTTTTTTAGAAAATACATTACATGTAATAATGATAGAAAATGACTTTTTAACTTAATATACAAAACTCAGCGAAAAAAAAAGAAATAATTATAAAATTCACAAAGGTGACAATATATTCTAAAACTAAGAATTGAAAGTAATTAATTTGTTTCAAATTATTTCGATTAAATAATAGAAATTTAAAAAAAGTTGAGTATTCCCAAGTGCAGAGAGATTTCCAAGTTGCTTGGGAAAGAGAAGAAAATAAGAAAAATAGAGGATCAAATAGCATGACCTACATTAGTCAAAATAGTTACAAAAGTTAAAGGTAGATGGCAGCACTTATAGTTCCGGATGTGGTCTCAGGTTATTGACACGGTGGCCTGACATTGCCCAACACCGATGATGCCATCTGGTCACGTGACCCTCCGGCCCGCTGACCCACTGTTCAGGCGGTCACTGCCCGGGCACACTTCCCACATCTTGTTCCGTTCCCTGTTACCACATCATGTGATCAGTTCTTGTTCAGTTCCCTGTTACCACATCATGTACTCAGTTCTTGTTCAGTTCCCTGTTACCACATCATGTGCTCAGTTCTTGTTCCGTTCCCTGTTACCACATCATGTGTTCTGTTCTTGTTCCGTTCCCTGTTACCACATCATGTTCTCTGTTCTTGTTCCGTTCGCTGTTACCACATCATGTTCTTGTTCCGTTCCCTGTTACCACATCATATTCTCTGTTCTTGTTCTGTTCGCTGTTACCACATCATGTTCTCTGTTCTTGTTCCGTTCCCTGTTACCACATCATGTTCTCTGTTCTTGTTCTGTTCGCTGTTACCACATCATGTTCTCTGTTCTTGTTCCGTTCCCTGTTATCACATCATGTTCTTGTTCAGTTCTCTGTTACCACATCATGTGCTCAGTTCTTGTTCCGTTCCCTGTTATCACATCATGTGCTCTGTTCTTGTTCCGTTCCCTGTTACCACATCATGTGCTCTGTTCTTGTTCCGTTCCTTGTTACCACATCATGTGCTCTGTTCTTGTTCCGTTCCCTGTTATCACATCATGTTCTTGTTCAGTTCTCTGTTACCACATCATGTGCTCAGTTCTTGTTCCGTTCCCTGTTATCACATCATGTGCTCTGTTCTTGTTCCGTTCCCTGTTATCACATCATGTGCTCTGTTCTTGTTCCGTTCCCTGTTACCACATCATGTGTTCTGTTCTTGTTCCGTTCCCTGTTACCACATCAAGTGATCAGTTCTTGTTCCGTTCTCTGTTACCACATCATGTACTTAGTTCTTGTTAAGTTCTCTGCTACCACATCATGTGCTCAGTTCTTGTTCCATTCTTTGTTACCACATCATGTACTCTGTTCTTGTTCCGTTCTCTGTTACCACATCATGTACTCAGTTCTTTGCAATGATTCTGAGGATAAGACTTGAAAAAAGTATAACTCTTTAATTCCAATAGACAAACAAGTTACACTATTCCATACTAGATAAATGAATCACTCTGAAAACACAAACACGATATATATACATATATACACAGTTATCATCATAAACTCTGTGACAACAAATAAACAAATATTAAATTAATCCGCCAATACATCACACCATCTTCCCCCTACAAACTTTGATATCGCACAGGAGGTCTCCGATCCCTTGGAGGGTTTCTTCTTGGCAGGGGCCTTTCCTCCGTCCGGGCTTCTTTGTCTGAGGAACACGCGGATTCCCTTGGGCTGCCTTCAATCTCCACACCTTGGTCCCCGGACACTGGATCCTGCGGCAGTCCAGCTGTTTCCGACGAAAACGATTCTCTGTCCCTCCGGCTGTTCATACTCTCAGGAGCCATCCATATTGGGTCATCTTCCTCCTCTCTTTTCTCTCTGGCCTCATCTCCATCTTCACCACTAGTCCATCTTCTCCTTATCTGATCTCGGTGGTAGGTCTTCACCTGTCCATTTATCAACACTGTATAGACTCTGCTCCCCTTTCTGCCCACTATTCTTCCTGGGATCCATCCGACACCCCTAAAATTCTTACACCACACCTTATCGTCCACCTCGAACTCCTCTTGGCCTCTTCCTCGATCATACCTCATCTGCCTGGCCTGTCGTTCTCTCACCCTATTGTCCAGGCTCTGGTGTATTAACGTCAGTCTGGTCCGCAGAGACCGACCCATAAACAGCTCTGATGGGGTCTTCCCAGTTGTCTCATGCGGCGTGCATCGATATGTGAGGAGAATTCTAGACAGTGCATCTTGAATGGTATCTTCAAACTTCCTTTTATTTTTTTCCAAGGCCATCTTTATCAATTGAACCGCTCTTTCCGCTAAACCATTACTCTGTGGATGGTATGCTGGAATCAGAGTTTGTCTGACTCCATTTCTCTCAAAAAAACTCTTCATCTCTACCCCTGTAAACTGTGGGCCATTATCCGACACCACTTCCTCTGGTAACCCATACGCTGAAAACAATCTTCGTAACTGCTCAATCGTCTTTCTTGCGGTTATCTCTCTCATCGGGATCGCCTCGACCCATTTTGAGTGGCTATCCACCACAATTAACAAATTCACTCCATCTTTAAATGCAAAATCCATATGGATCCGTTGCCAGGGCCTGGTTGCCCACACCCACGGTCTCCAGTTTACTTTACTTGGGCCTGTCTGAGTTTGCTGGCAATTTTTACACCCATTTACCATGCATTCAATCTGGTTGTCAAGATTCGGCCACCAAAAATGCGACCTAGCAACCGCCTTCATTTTGCCCATCCCCGAATGGGTCTCGTGTAGACAACTCAACATATTTTCCCTAAGAGAAGACGGGATGATCACTCGCATTCCCCACAATAAGCATTCCCCGTCCATAGTTAACTCCAACTTTCTCTGAAAGTAGGGTCTGAGGTATTCCCCAACTCTTTCAGGCCAGCCTTGCTGCGTATAGCGCTTCACCACTGACAATACTTCATCTTTTTTAGTTTCCACACCTATTTCTGTTGCTGTAACCGGCAAATCTTCCACGTATGATAATATGAACGTTTGATTCAAAACCGGTTTTTCGTCACTCTCTACTGGCAACCGGGAGAGAAGGTCTGCGTTTCCATGATCTTGAGTTCGTCGGAATTTAATTTCATAGGTATAAGCTGCCAAAGTCAGTCCCCATCTCTGCAATCTTGAAGTAGACAAGGTGGGAATCCCTGCTCTCGGTCCCAAAATAGATACCAAGGGTTTATGATCTGTAATTAGGGTGAATTGTCTTCCATAGATAAACTGGTGGAACTTAGTCACACCATATATTATTGCCAGGGCCTCTCTTTCTATTTGTGAATAGTTACGTTCGGCCTCGGAAAGTGTTCGTGAGGCAAACATGATTGGTCTCTCTTGGCCCTCGATAACATGGGACAGCACCGCCCCCACTCCAATCTGAGATGCGTCCGTGGCCAAAGACAAGGGTAACGTGGCATCATATGGCACCAACACTTTCTCGGAGGTAATTCTTTTTTTACATTCCGAGATCGCCTCCTCACACTCCCCTGTCCACTTCCAATAACTATTCTTTTTTAGCAGCTTGTGAAGTGGCTCCAAAATCTCTGGCAAATTCGGAATAAACTTTCCATAATAGTTAACCAATCCCAGAAAAGATCTCAATTCCGAGACATTTGTCGGGCTTTTGGCTTTCTGTAGCCCTTGTATCTTGTCCTCTAAAGGCCGAATACCATCTTCTTTGATGAGATGTCCTAAATACTGTATTTCTCTTCGCAGAAATTCACATTTTTCCCTTTTTAATTTTATGTTGTGCTTCTGCAATCGAACAAAAATAGTTTTTAATACTGCCATATGTTCCTCCACTGACGCCGTGGATACGAGTACATCGTCAATGTAACAAATAACCCCATTAATTCCCGCCAATATTCTGTCCATAACTGACTGAAAAAAACTAGGGGCATTTGCCAATCCAAAAGGCATTCTTTTAAACCTAAAAAGCCCCTTATGCGTATTAATAGTTAGGAGTGGCTGGGTGCTCGGGTTAACCTCTAATTGAAGGTATGCATTGCTCAAATCTAGTTTAGAGAAATACTTCCCTCTAGCCAATACGGAAAACAGGTCCTGCTGAGTAGGCAGCGGATAGGCCGCAGTATCCAAGAACCTATTTAAAGTTACTTTGAAATCACAGCAAATCCTAAACTCATTATTCTTCTTGGGCACAACCACCACTGGAGTTGCCCACTTGCTGCTGGGTACTTGATACAAGTAGTCCTTCTCCACCATTCTTTCTAGTACCTCGTTTACCGCCGTTCTGATCGCAAAGGGAACTGGTCGGGCCTTATGAAATATGGGGTTTACATCCTGAATATTCACTGCAAATGCGAATCCTTTTATTGGATCTGTTGTCTCCCCGAACACAACCTGATGTTGACTCAATAATTCCGCCAACGTGTCCTCCAAAGGCATCCGATTCACAATAGAATTTCCAATTTTCAAAACATTGATCCACTCTCTCCCCAACAAGGCCTTCCTTTCTCCTCTCACCACGACAGCTCTAAGCTTAGCGATCGTTCCCCGAAAATCGACCTTGACCTCTATTTCACCCAGAATCGGTACCACCGTTCCGTCATAGGTCTTAACAATTATTCCCGCTTCCTTTACCTGCACGTCTGGGAGGTATCTTTTGAAATCCTTCTCCGAAATTAACGTCAGACAGCTACCCGTGTCAATTTCGAAAGTCATCAAAGTGTCCTCTACTCTCATCTTAATCACATATGGAGGGTCATTCGTAGCATACTTGACTCTATAATCATAGGTCCTCATAAAGACCATTCTTTGAACGGATTCTTCCTCCTCCTGATCCTCGATTAGATTAATCTTTCTCTGGTTCCGAAACCGGCTCACCTGTCTTTCGCTTGTGTGTTCCCCACGGCTCCTGCAGATGGTTGCCAAGTGACCTCTTTTCCCGCATCTGAAACAGGTCGCCTCTCTAAATCTGCATAAGTCTTTATGCAACCTCCCGCAATGTATGCACTTTCTCTTTTGCTCACTGACTTCTGTGCGTATTTTGTCCACGCTATCTGCAGGCTCATTGACATGGAATATTCTGGTATTTCTTTCTGCTGCCTCCATCGACAACGCAATTTCAACTACTCTTGCCAACGGCACATCTCCTTCCGACAAGATCCTCCTCTGGATTTTTGCATCTCTCAATCCGCACACTAATTTATCTCTTAAGGATTCTTTTAAAAATTCGCCAAATCCACACGTTGAGGCTAGCCGCTTGATTTCCACAAGATATTCTGAAACACTTTCCGTTTCCTTTTGAATTCTTCCAAAAAACATAAATCTCTCTACTATAATAGATCGCTTTGGGGAAAAATATTCAACCAGTTTCTCAATCAACTCTTCATATTTATACTCTTTAGGCAACTTCGGGCTACATAAATTTTTCAATGTATCATACGCCTTCCCGCCAATTAGAGTCAATAAATAGGCTTTTTTCTTTTCTTCACTAGCCTCTTCTAGAATTAGAAATTGCTCCAACCGCTCGATAAATGAGCAAAAATTTTCATTTTTTTCTTCAAATTCCTTAAAATGGTAATGAGCCATCATGAAATAATTTTTCTTATGCAAATTTCCAATAACTCATTACTTCCTTAAAATTTAAACAAAATTATTCATATTCCGCTATTCCAACGCTCGGGTTCTTACTCTAAGCTCGTCGCCAATGCAATGATTCTGAGGATAAGACTTGAAAAAAGTATAACTCTTTAATTCCAATAGACAAACAAGTTACACTATTCCATACTAGATAAATGAATCACTCTGAAAACACAAACACGATATATATACATATATACACAGTTATCATCATAAACTCTGTGACAACAAATAAACAAATATTAAATTAATCCGCCAATACATCACACCCTTGTTCAGTTCCCTGTTATCACATCATGTGCTCAGTTCTTGTTCAGTTCTCTGTTACCACATCATGTTCTCTGTTCTTGTTCAGTTCTCTGTTACCACATCATGTGCTCAGTTCTTGTTCCGTTCCCTGTTATCACATCATGTGCTCTGTTCTTGTTCCGTTCCCTGTTATCACATCATGTGCTCTGTTCTTGTTCCGTTCCTTGTTACCACATCATGTGCTCTGTTCTTGTTCCGTTCCCTGTTACCACATCATGTGTTCTGTTCTTGTTCCGTTCCCTGTTACCACATCAAGTGATCAGTTCTTGTTCCGTTCTCTGTTACCACATCATGTACTTAGTTCTTGTTAAGTTCTCTGCTACCACATCATGTGCTCAGTTCTTGTTCCATTCTTTGTTACCACATCATGTACTCTGTTCTTGTTCCGTTCTCTGTTACCACATCATGTACTCAGTTCTTGTTCAGTTCCCTGTTATCACATCATGTGCTCAGTTCTTGTTCAGTTCTCTGTTACCACATCATGTTCTCTGTTCTTGTTCAGTTCTCTGTTACCACATCATGTTCTCTGTTCTTGTTCCGCTCCCTGTTACCACATCATGTGCTCTGTTCTTGTTCAGTTCTCCGTTACCACATCATATACTTAGTTCTTGTTAAGTTCTCTGTTACCACATCATGTGCTCTGTTCTTGTTCCGTTCTCTGCTACCACATCATGTGCTCAGTTCTTGTTCCGTTCTTTGTTACCACATCATGTGCTCAGTTCTTGTTCCGTTCCCTGTTACCACATCATGTGTTCTGTTCTTTTTCGTTCCCTGTTACCACATCATGTGCTCAGTTCTTGTTCCGTTCTGACCCACTGTTCACACATCGATGTGTTTAGTCCATGTTCCGTTCTGACCCACTGTTGACACATCGATTTGTTCAGTTCATGTTCCGTTCTGACCCACTGTTCACACATCGATGTATTAAGTCCATGTTCCGTTCTGACCCACTGTTCACACATCGATGTGTTCATTCCATGTTCCGTTCTGACCCACTGTTCACACATCGATGTGTTCAGTCCATGTTCCGTTCTGACCCACTGTTCACGCATCGATGTATTAAGTCCATGTTCCGTTCTGACCCACTGTTCACACATCGATGTGTTCAGTCCATGTTCCGTTCTGACCCACTGTTCACACATCGATGTGTACAGTCCATGTTCCGTTCTGACCCACTGTTCACACATCGATGTGTTCAGTCCATGTTCCGTTCTGACCCACTGTTCACACATCAATGTATTCAGTCCATGTTCCGTTCTGACCCACTGTTCACACATCGATGTGTTCATTCCATGTTCCGTTCTGACCCACTGTTCACACATCGATGTGTTCAGTCCATGTTCCGTTCTGACCCACTGTTCACACATCGATGTATTAAGTCCATGTTCCGTTCTGACCCACTGTTCACACATCGATGTATTAAGTCCATGTTCCGTTCTGACCCACTGTTCACACATCGATGTGTTCAGTCCATGTTCCGTTCTGACCCACTGTTCACACATCGATGTGTACAGTCCATGTTCCGTTCTGACCCACTGTTCACACATCAATGTATTCAGTCCATGTTCCGTTCTGACCCACTGTTCACACATCGATGTGTTCATTCCATGTTCCGTTCTGACCCACTGTTCACACATCGATGTGTTCAGTCCATGTTCCATTCTGACCCACTGTTCACACATCGATGTGTTCAGTCCATGTTCCGTTCTGACCCACTGTTCACACATCGATGTATTAAGTCCATGTTCCGTTCTGACCCACTGTTCACACATCGATGTGTTCAGTCCATGTTCCGTTCTGACCCACTGTTCACACATCGATGTGTTCAGTCCATGTTCCGTTCTGACCCACTGTTCACACATCGATGTGTTCAGTCCATGTTCCGTTCTGACCCACTGTTCAAACATCGATGTGTTCAGTCCATGTTCCGTTCTGACCCACTGTTCACCTCTCGATGTGTTCAGTCCATGTTCCGTTCTGACCCACTGTTCATACATCGATGTGTTCAGTCCATATTTTGTTCTGACCCACTGTTCACACATCGATGTGTTCAGTCCATGTTCCATTCTGACCCACTGTTCACACATCGATGTGTTCAGTCCATGTTCCGTTCTGACCCACTGTTCACACATCGATGTGTTCAGTCCATGTTCCGTTCTGACCCACTGTTCACACATCGATGTGTTCAGTCCATGTTCCGTTCTGACCCACTGTTCACACATCAATGTGTTCAGTCCATGTTCCGTTCTGACCCACTGTTCACACATCGATGTGTTCAGTCCATGTTCCGTTCTGACCCACTGTTCACACATCGATGCTGTTATCTCCTAATTATTGTATCTATTTAAGCTTGGTGCTCTGTAAGGAATGAAATACGGAACACCATTTTCCAGGTTAAAAATCGAGAGATAAGGAAAACGAGATAAATCAAGATTCAAGCTAAATTTAAATAAAAGAAAATATAAGACAGACCTAAAGACGAGTTTTTTTTAGTTAGTTAAAAAAAGCTCAATCATTAATTCTAGAGTTTTAATTATATTTTTAGTAATTAGTTTTAATTATTTGAGTCGTAAAAACTATATTTATCAAGCTTTCTTTAACACTTTTTTCCCAAACATTTTGACGTCTCTCTGTCGTTCTCTTTCAAAGGAACTATCTAGAAATATAGATTAAAATCGAATTAAAAAAAAAAAACATGTTAATATTTCATTTTTATATCAACACGCCACATAGATATTTTTTTACAAAAGAAAAAAATATAAAAGAACAAAGGATGAAAAAAAGGTCTACAATAGGTAAAATTAGCAACTTTTTAAAAAGTTTGCAAACAAAGAAAGAGAAGAAAGGTTGATTTTACATTAGAAGGTGTCTTCATCTTTTAACCAGCAAATTAAGTTGGATTCTTGTCGTCGTGGGATCTTGAGATTCCATAGAGAATGTTTGATATCTTCTCTGCTACAGAATTTCTATACATTCTTCTTGTTGGCTTGAAGTCTTCGGGACAAAGATCCTGAGAGGTTTGTAGAAGCGACGTTTGGGAGTCGTTTTCATCTTGCATTTTCGGACGATTGTTTTTTCGGTGCTGGAAGGTGGCCAGGTAGATGGTATTGGTGACGTGGAGGGCTTGCTCACCTCTGGGATCAGTGAAGAACTGAGCGATGGTGGCAGATCGTGGACGGGGGTCGACTGCCGGGAAGATTTGAAGTAAGAACGGCCTTCATCCCGCCGAATTCTTCTGCAGACCACTTCAACTACCTCAACATCGCTTTCGACGGTTCCTTGGCTGCTTTGTGGAGTTGAAACCCACTGATGAATGTTGACGGTTCCCTGATTTTTTGGTGGGGTTTCAGACAACCTGTTCGAGTCGAGGGTTACTTGGCTTCTTTGTTGGGTTTCAGCCAACCTGTAGGAATCGAGGGTTAATTGGCTTCTTTGTTGGGTTTCAGCCAACCTGTTGGAATCGAGGGTTAATTGGCTTCTTTGTTGGGTTTCAGCCAATCTGTTGGAATCGAGGGTTAATTGGCTTTTTTGTTGGGTTTCAGCCAACCTGTTGGAATCGAGGGCTATCTGGCTTCTTCGTGGGGTTTCAGCCAACCTGTCCGAATCGAAGGCTATCTGGTTTCTTCGTGGGGTTTCAGCCAACCTGTCCGAATCGAGGGTTATCTGGCTTCTTCGTGGGGTTTCAGCCAACCTGTTCGAATCGAGGGCTATCTGGCTTCTTCGTGGGGTTTCAGCCAACCTATTCGAGTCTAAAGTTACTTGGCTTCTTCGTGGGCTCAAAGTCAAAATTTCGTTCTTGATTATTATTTGGTTTTCTTGTGGGGTTGCTGCAACTAACTTGTCAGTTTCTCTGGGAATCTTTTTCAAGAGAATCTCATTCTTCCTCTTCCTTTCTGCACCCTTCCGTCTACCCGGCTGATATGTACATTCCAGAGACGGATTCTTTCTACGTTTGGAAGTTGATTCTTCTGACTTTCTTCTGTTTCTCTTGTTCTGTGGCTTGGAAGCAGGAGGATATGCTTTCAGAGTTCGGCTGACAAAGCCGTCTTTGCCTTCGGAAACGCAGTACTTGAAAACCGAGGCTTGGTGCATCGTCAGACAATGGTCTCGCAGCTCTTCCAGTGTTCGGCAGTAGGTCTTGAATTCTCCGACACACTTGAGGCAGCTGTATAGCTTGCTCTTACAGAACAATGCCAGGACATCGCTCCGTCCACTTTTACAGAAACACAGATAAATTAAACTCTGTTTTTTATGTGACCGAATAAAATGCTTCTTTAAACTCGAAAATATTTCATAATCTCTCGAACAATAAAAACATCTGTATAATTTTTCAAAAAGTAGCATATTTTGTGAGCTAGCCGATAAAAAATCGCTTTCGTAATAATTTACTTTTTCATTCAAATCGTTGAGTTGATCAATATCTGATGATAATTTGGTTGAGGAAGAAAGTTCTTTATAGAATGTTGGCAATTCTGTATCAATGTTATTTACATTATCTTGAATTATTGAATTAGGAATTTCACCGTTAGACTTTGATATTTCTTCTAATGGCAAATTATCGATATAGCTATGAATTATTTTATTGTGAATTTCATAATGAGACATACTAGCAAAATTTTGATTACAAATACAACATGTTTTAACAGGAAATCTTGGAGAACTAATTATTTTATGAATTTGAACTTCGCCATCATGTTTTAATATACAATGATTTTGAATGGAATCTATATTATCTGGTGGTATATCACATAACGTACATGTAAACGTTTCTTCTTCTTCAAGTTGCACTCTTCTAGTGAAAGGGCAATATAATACATATTTAAACGGCTCTAATCGATTTCTTGTGAAATTTTTGGTATGCGTTTGATAGTGAATTTTTGCTTCATATTTTGTGCTACTTTCAATTGGACAATAATAGCAAACAAAACGTGGTAGCGATTTCAAAATTTGATATGGTTCTTTGATATTATGTTTGGCTTCAAAATGCAGTTTTAGGTAATACTGATCTATGAAATATTTCCCACATAGGCTGCATTTACAACAGTCAGTAAAATTATTATGGATATCCATATTAAAAACGTAATAAGAATTCAGGAAAAAAAGCAAAACAAAACATAAATATAAATTTTAGGATTTTTATTGATGGGCCACAAAATATTATTGCATGACTACATAAAATAAGCAACACATTAAAAATAAATATTCAGGCTTCTAATATATATTTAAAAATAATGTATTTATATATGAATTAAAAATAGTAGATAAATTTATATTTATAAACGGAATATTTTTCATTACATTAAAAATAAGTGCAAAGTATAATATATGCCTTTTATAAATTTATATAATTTCAAAATATAGAAACCTTTTTCAGAATTTTACGCATATTAATATAATACGTGTTTTCAGAAATTAAAATATAATTTTTAAATATATATAAACTTTTGTAGTAGTATATAATTTTTCCAACACCCATAAATCTCAATCTTCCCCAAAAATATGAATTAATTCTCAAATATGTTGTATCACACAAAACTTCATATAAACCTTTTCAATTTTAATTGCAGCGTTTTCAGTTTTGTAGATTTTTATAAACATATTTTTAAAATACATTATATACACACATCTATATTTATTACACCTTTATTTATAAAGAATACCATTTAATTTTGCAATACAATAGTAGATCTACACCAATACCTCGCTTTGCGTCGTTTCGTTTTGCGTTTTTTTCGAAGTTGCGTCGCTGCTTAATTTTTACTGATTTTCACTGTGCGTCGTTAGATTTTCGAAGTTGAGTTGTTTTGGATTCGAGTCTTTAATTTTTTATTTATTTTTTTCCCTAAAATATGGCAACACCTTTGTTTTTGATTGCGCCTTCACATATTTTCACTTTGCGTCGTTTCAATTTGCGTCGTGTTTTTTTGGAACGTAACCCCGACGCAAAGCGAGGTATGGGTGTATTTTTAGCGATTTCATATAGATTTCATATTTTAAGGCAACATTTTAAAACGTTTGAAAACATTAAAAATTTAAAAATAATATTTTAAAGATTAATAGCAACACACACATTTTAATTTTTTTTTTAAAATAACATATTTATTACGCAAAAAAGAAGTATGAGTAGAAAAGTTTCTTTTATTGATTTTCAATTTTTAAATGTTTTCGGATATGTTTATCCTTCTATAAGAGTAAATGCTACAATACTTCTTTTTAGCGTTATACATCTTTGAAGATTATCGTTTGAATATACCTTTTTGCTTTTTTATTAAGAAAATTTTTAAAATTTCAATCTGTATATTTTTTTTTGTGTTGTGCATATATAGGTTTTAAACTTTTAAATAGACAATTTTAATATATATTTAGACATTTTTCATTTTAATTTAGGCATTTTTCATTTCAATTTAGACATTTTCATTTTAATTTAGACACATTTATAGAAAAAGTCCTTGTGTCTAAATTGAAATGAAAAATGTCTTAATTAAAATTGAAAATGTCTAAATAAAAATAAAAGTGTCTAAATTAAAATGAAAAATGTCTAAATATAAATTAAAATTGTCTAATTAAAAGTTAAAAACCTATATATAATGGGGCTTTAAATTTTTAGACTACATTTAAAAGGCTACTAACGGCATTATTTAGCATGATATCAACATTCAAAAGTTTATAAGTATATATTTATATATGTATATATCGTATTTGCGCAAATTTGGCCTTAAATACTCATTTCTTGATTTCTCAGTAGGCATCGTGGGACAAATTTTTGGTTGTTGAGGTACAGTCTGCCCCACACTAAAGAGGACCAACAGCCCGGAACGCTTTCGTGGTTGGCTTTTCTTGATTTATCAAGAACATGGGTTGGCCAAATATCAGGGAACAAGTTAAATCAACGTTTAGTTGATTTTTGTTTCACTAGATGGCGCTCTGCCATCTAAAATGCTCTTATTAGAGTTCAGGATATGTCTTTTTGTTTTTAATTAATTAAATCCATCAAGTCTTTAGACTATATGAAATGTTATTTTTACATTAAATGCGGTTTTAACACTTTAAAAAAATCGATATTATATATATATGGGCTTCGAGATGTCTTGTTGAATGTTAAAATTTTGTTATTAAATATTAAAATATTCGTGGTCTTTAGGATCAAACTGGCGAAACCCCTGGTAGTGTTCAGCAATGATGAGCCAAGCACTTCCATTTTCCATCACAGTAATGTCAGCTGAAAGTTTTTTTTTTTTTTAGAAAAAAATAAAAATTCGTGCTGAATGTTTTATTTTAAAACTTGTAAGTTTATCAACAAAAAACAATTCTTGAACCTGCAACCTAAAGTTGATGGCTTGCGCCATCTATAGAAATAAATATCAACTAATCGTAGGTTTATTTTTCGTCCAAATTATCAGGTGATGCTTTTTCCCTAATTTAGCCACCTGTTTCGAGTACAATTTTGCATTTGTTCTATTTTTAATAGTTTATGTTAAAAAGTAATTAAAAAATATATTAATTATGATGCATTAGCGCGCCATCTGTTATGAAAATTCGAAACTATTATATTGTAAAAGAATCATATAATATTTTCAAAATACGAGGTGTGTTCAAAAGTATCGCGAATTTTGAATTTTCGCGGGTTACGTATATTCGAATTTCGATCTTTTTGTGGCTTTATGTTGGTACTCATGTCTCTCACTTATGCCGACAAGCTCGGCCATTTTGAATGTTCACTTAATTGTTGACAGCTGCTTTGCTTGCAGTTGCTGAGGACCTAAACATATCGATTGGCTCGTGCCATTCGATTTTTATCAATGTTTTGGGCATGAGACGGGTCGCCGCGAAATTCGTACCAAAATTGCTCAATTGCGACCAAAAACAGCATCGCATGAACATTGCTAATGAGATGTTGGACTCTGTCCGCGACGACCCAAATTTGCTCCAGAGAGTCATAACTGGTGACGAAGCGTGGGTTTATGGTTATGACGTGGAAACCAAAGCTCAATCATCTCAATGGAAGCTGCAGCACGAACCAAGACCAAAAAAAGCGCGCCAAGTTCGGTCGAATGTGAAAGTTTTGCTGACAGTTTTCTTCGATTGCAGGGGCATGGAGCATCATGAGTTCTTGCCACAGGGTAGAACGGTCAATAAGGAATATTACCTGCAAGTTATGCGCAATTTGCGCGAAGCAATCCGCCAGAAACGCCCGGATTAGTGGAAGAACAAAAATTGGCTTTTTCACCACGATAACGCCCCTGCTCACACATCGTTGCTTGTGCGCGACTTTTTGGCCAAAAACAACACACTAATGATGCCGCAGCCACCGTATTCCCCAGATCTGGCCCCCTGTGACTTTTTCTTGTTCCCTAAACTGAAGAGGCCCATGGAAGGACGACGTTACGCTACGCTTGACGAGATAAAGACGGCATCGAAGGAGGAGCTGAAAAAGATTTTAAAAAATGATTTTTTGAAGTGCTTCGAAGATTGGAAAAAACCGTTGGCACAAGTGTATAATATCTCATGGGGATTACTTTGAAGGGGACAAAATAGGTATTCATGAATAAATAAATAATTTTTGAAAAAACACAAAAGTCGCGATACCTTTTGAACACACCTCGTATATTAATGCTCACACAAACACATTCTTTATAGAAATTCATAATAATATTCAATGAGAGAGATTGACAACATCTGGCAACTCTGGATGTCACAGAAGGGCTATCTCGACGTGGAATTCCATCACGCGACCTTGAGACATGCTCTTGCCGCCTCAACTGCAAGTTGGGTAACTGACCTTTCTTGATGTTTTTTAGCAGGATTCCTTAGACGTACCATAGTTTGGCCGGAGCTAAACACGGGGACGGCCATGCAGATAGCTGTCAATTACATTGGAAAGGCTATCATTGGTCGGTATATTCTAATTGGTACTGTTCATTATAGACGTTATAATGGCAACAATTATCTGTAACCTTCATAGAATTATGTTTTTGTATAAGTTATGTATGGACATATGTATAGTGTTTCAAATATCAGAGTAAATGATCAAAGCTTTTACTTTGGATGGTACTTTCAAATCTGTTTATGAGCTCAAATGTCTTAATTACAATGTATAAATTTCATTATCTCAATATTGATTGTGATTAGCTTTTGCTTTTAATCTTCATTTGCGGTGAATCCGCAGTAAATACATGTATAATAAATTTCTTTTCCTCCAATTTACCCAGACTAATCTATTAGCTTGATTGTATTTATATAATTTATCCTTATATAAATATTGTAGCGTAGAAATCAAGCCTTGAAATATCCTAAGATGTAAAGGTATTTATTGATGACGTCACGGCGACTAGTCTACAATTATTAACAACTCAACCCAAACTATCTACAGCTAGGGAATCTTAAGCAAGCAAGCAAAGAAATATTTTAAAGATGATTTCACAAATACAGAGTAATATATATTTTTATAATCTGTTGAATATTTTCATTGAATAATTAAATAATAAATTATTTCTTCGCCACAATATCATATAACCATTAAGTTATTATTACTGTTATTCCTGCATGTATCCTACATTTCTGTTTGGAGAATCTGTATAAGACGGTCTTAATAAAGCTTTTTGTTGTTGTTGTTGTACTTTGGATGATAGAAAGATAGTGTTATAACGATGAGAAAAGTTGGTCAACAAACGTGAAGATAACAAATCAATATTTTGATCAAAACAATTACCAACTTATTTACATATAATAATAGAAATAGAACAATAGGCTCCAAGAGCCTGGATTACCTATATTGTTACATCATGTTTGATTGAACTGATACAGCAAAATTTCATCTTAGAATATTTGACATTATTTAGTCATTGTAAAAATTAGTTGTGAACTATTTTTCACAGATATATATTTTTGACAGAGTATAATATTGTTATATTTATATTCGGAAAGCTGTGTCATGACTTCAAATCTCTTTGAAGGTTGGCGCGCGCGGAGATAATAAGAGTTAACAGGAGTAGCGGAAGCGAAGACCTATGGACCAGATTGTACCATTCAAGAGGGAACATTGTCGTCCTCAATGTCTGGAACATCGTCGTCGGAACATCCAGAAAGAGCACAGTCAATAGAGATGGAACATCCAGAAAGAGCACAGTCAACAGAGATGGAACATCCAGAAAGAGCACAGTCAACAGAGATGGAACATCCAGAAAGTACACAGTCAACAGAGATGGAACATCCAGAAAGTACACAGTAAACAGAGATGGAACATCCAGAAAGTACACAGTCAACAGAGATGGAACATCCTGAAAGTGCACAGTCAACAGAGATGGAACATCCAGAAAGTACACAGTCAACAGAGATGGAACATCCAGAAGGTACACAGCCAACAGAGATGGAACATCCAGAAAGTGCACAGTCAACAGAGATGGAACATCCAGAAAGAGCACAGTCAATAGAGATGGAACATCCAGAAAGAGCACAGTCAACAGAGATGAAACATCCAGAAAGTACACAGTCAACAGAGATGGAACATACAGAAAGTACACAGTCAACAGAGATGGAACATCCAGAAAGTGCACAGTCAACAGAGATGGAACATCCAGAAAGCGCATAGTCAACAGAGATGGAACATCCAGAAAACGCATAGTCAACAGAGATGGAACATCCAGAAAGTGCACAGTCAACAGAGATGGAACATCCAGAAAGTGCACAGTCAACAGAGGTGGAACATCCAGAAATAGTACAGTCAACAGAGATGGAACATCCAGAAAGTGCACAGTCAACAGAGATGGAACATCCAGAAAGTGCACAGTCAACAGAGATGGAACATCCAGAAAGTGTACAGTCAACAGAGATGGAACATCCAGAAAGTGCACAGTCAACAGAGATGGAACATCCAGAAAGAGCACAGTCAACAGAGATGGAACATCCAGAAAGTACACAGTCAACAGAGATGGAACATCCAGAAATAGTACAGTCAACAGAGATGGAACATCCAGAAAGTGCACAGTCAACAGAGATGGTACATCCAGAAAGTGCACAGTCAACAGAGATGGAACATCCAGAAAGTGTACAGTCAACAGAGATGGAACATCCAGAAAGTGCACAGTCAACAGAGATGGAACATCCAGAAAGAGCACAGTCAACAGAGATGGAACATCCAGAAAGTACACAGTCAACAGAGATGGAACATCCAGAAGCGCATAGTCAACAGAGATGGAACATCCAGAAAGTGCACAGTCAACAGAGATGAAACATCCAGAAGCGCATAGTCAACAGAGATGGAACATCCAGAAAGTGCACAGTCAACAGAGATGGAACATCCAGAAAGTGCACAGTCAACAGAGATGGAACATCCAGAAAGTGCACAGTCAACAGAGGTGGAACATCCAGAAATAGTACAGTCAACAGAGATGGAACATCCAGAAAGTGCACAGTCAACAGAGATGGAACATCCAGAAAGTTCACAGTCAACAGAGATGGAACATCCAGAAAGTGCACAGTCAACAGAGATGGAACATCCAGAAAGTGTACAGTCAACAGAGATGGAACATCCAGAAAGAGCACAGTCAACAGAGATGAAACATCCAGAAAGTACACAGTCAACAGAGATGGAACATCTAGAAAGTACACAGTCAACAGAGATGGAACATCCAGAAAGTGCACAGTCAACAGAGATGGAACATCCAGAAAGCGCATAGTCAACAAAGATGGAACATCCAGAAAACGCATAGTCAACAGAGATGGAACATCCAGAAAGTGCACAGTCAACAGAGATGGAACATCCAGAAAGTGCACAGTCAACAGAGATGGAACATCCAGAAAGTGCACAGTCAACAGAGGTGGAACAGCCAGAAATAGTACAGTCAACAGAGATGGGACATCCAGAAAGTTCACAGTCAGCAGAGATGGAACATCCAGAAAGTACACAGTCAACAGAGATGGAACATCCAGAAAGTTCACAGTCAGCAGAGATGGAACATCCATAAAGTACACAGTCAACAGAGATGGAACATCCAGAAAGTTCACAGTCAGCAGAGATAGAACATCCAGAAAGTACACAGTCAACAGAGATGGAACATCCAGAAAGTGCACAGTCAACAGAGATGGAACATCCAGAAAGTACACAGTCAACAGAGATGGAACATCCAGAAAGTACACAGTCAACAGAGATGGAACATCCAGAAAGTTCACAGTCAACAGAGATGGAACATCCAGAAAGTGCACAGTCAACAGAGATGGAACATCCAGAAAGTGCACAGTCAACAGAGATGGAACATCCAGAAAGTGCACAGTCAACAGAGATGGAACATCCAGAAAGAGCACAGTCAACAGAGATGGAACATCCAGAAAGAGCACAGTCAACAGAGATGGAACATCCAGAAAGAGCACAGTCAACAGAGATGGAACATCCAGAAAGAGCACAGTCAACAGATATGGAACATCCAGAAAGTGCACAGTCGGCACAACCAGATCATCCAGAGAGAGAAAGGGACCATATATTCCAGCAGAGAACTGAGCAGTTCAGACAGACGAACAGACAGCCAGGTCAAAGACCTCCGATCGATTTGTCTGACCCGGAAGCTCCAAGATCTACTTCCGGCCACGTGCGCCCCTGTCAATAATCAAGAACTCTGTTAACAGCCCAGGTCTTTGTCCCCACCCAGCCTGTGCCACACGGCATATCCTCTACCTCGCCCACATTTCTACCTTCAAATATAGTTCAACATTTATCAACACTTTATTTACATTTAATGCTACACTATTTTAATGTGTCAAGTTTATCACAGACAGTTCTATTGTGAAAACCCGATTTAACTTCTGAATAGCAAAAATTTTTTTAAAAGATATTTTTTAACTCGCTTCAATGATTATCTGTTTACAAATTTCGCGATCAATTTTTAATATACGTACAGAGCATCTAGAAGTCTGTAAATTGCCATACCTTCTTAAACCGGATGACATTGCAAGTTGACAAAATTTCAGACGTTTGGATGGTAGGAAATCGCTTATATTTCCTTTCAAAATTGACCAAATTTTTTAAACCTGTTTCCTGACCAGATTAGATTATATTAACTCCACTGATATTTTGGTCAGGTATATACAGTTAAACCTGTCTATTGCGCCCCCTCTAAATAGCGCCTCCCTCTCTATAGCGCCCGATTTTAAATACGTAGTACGATGCGATTTACATTAAAAGTGACCTGTCTATAGCACTCCCTCTCTATAGTACCCTATTTTGGTGAGTCCCAAGAGGGGGCGCTATAGGCAGGTTTAACTGTATTTAAACCAGAGAACAGAATTTATAATGTCATGTAGAAAATTAAGAAAGACAAACTTCAGGATGACTTGGTTATTTATTTAATGCAAGTGTAGGGGATATGTAAAAATATTGTTTTGTATTTTTATTTTATGTAAATTTTATTTGTTTTAAAAAATCAGATTTGTTTGTTGCAAATATGCAACATTTTTATTATCTAATTTATATATATCTCTTTTCTATTTAATTAAATTCATTATTCTTCTTCCTCTCATTCTTTTTTGGTTGCCTGAACAAAATATCCATAGCGAGGTGTAGCCATAGTGATCGAAATAAAAAGGCTTGATTTTATGAGGTAAATGTTTTATGTGGATTGTCATTGAATAACCACCACACAAGTATGAATTTAAATTTATTAGTAAATTTATTAACTTCCTTAAATTTTATCCATGAGTGTATAAATTATTCTGTGGTTAGTGATTCTTCGAGGAGTCTTTTTTATAACGACAATATACAAACTTTCGGGTGTAACAGCCTTTAGAGAGGTATAACTACGTTACGTTTATGTTTAATATCATAATTGTAGTTCTTTTTTATACCCGAGACAGACAGGAAGCAAGGCGCACAATGTCTTTCCAAGCTAACACAGGGCGTATGTTGACTCCATATATTCCCAAGAGTATATAAGGGCATGTATTGTATAGATTCTATGGCACATAGATGTTAATCTATGACAACAGACACGACACAAATCCTATGATGTGACAGGAACTATAAATACCTGGAAAATCAAACTTGGATTCCAGGAACAGGAAGGTGAATGAACTCGGAGGAAAGCAGATATCAAATTACGCTCTCTTTTGACATTGTTGTTGTTTTCTCTCTTTAGAATGAGGAAATTTTTAGGAATGACATCTTGTACGCGGTTCTATACCGCCCTGAGAGGGAAGAAATCCTCGAGATTTTATCGTCTGAACACAGTACAATTCTGTACGAATTCAACAAGATTGCCATTGAGCATGCTGAGGACAAGAAGTATGCAATATGCAAGGGCCTGTCCACACTCAGGGCGGCTTGTAGCACCTGATAATATCCAGACGTCCCTTCAGAGAGGGCTTCATCTCTGGTGTAAATATTTTCATTTTCATTTTAGTGTTGCGATATTGTATTTTAATTTTACTCAAAATTTATTATTTGCTGTTGACTAGGATCCAATAAAGTTGTTAATTGTCAAAATTTCCTCTATCTTGAGAATGACTAGCACGATCATTCTACAATGTACAGAACGTTTACTACATAAGATAGTCATTAATTAACACAGAGCAATAACCCGCCATCTATACAAATAGCATGAAAGTATTTAAGCACTAATGTTTCTTTTATACAGAATACAAACTTCTACTGTCCTTACTGCGATGAAAAATATATTTGAAGTGTTTGGCTCATCAGTGGTGAGCAATCTAATCGGTTTCGCCAATTTAATCCACCAGACCGCTTCTTAGAACTCTAATACTGTATTGGATCATTCTGCTTATATACGCAGTACTGAAAAATGAAATTTCAGAAATGGTATTCAAGAAAACTATGGACATAAGCTTATAGGACAGTAGAATTACACATAAATATTTGCATCGAGCAATGCTCTTCCGCAAACAATAGCTCTCCCAATATTTTTCCATCGCATAATAAATCTTAAAATGTGTGAAAATTTTAGGTGCTTTTTGGTATTGTTTTATGTTGGGGCTTGATTCACACGTTTTATTTGTTAACAAATGTTAACTAGTTTTTTGTTAACTATCATACACACTAGTTAGTAGGTTAACTAATTGTTAACAATAAGACAGAATAAGATAGTGTTCTTCTTATTTTACAGGAACTACTGGGATGGTTCGATATAATTCTACAGGTTCTTAGAAAAACCCGTAGTGTGAAGTTTTGTCGACAAAAATCCATCTATAAAAATAAAGATCGCGTTTCGCGTCAAAAGAGACATCAAAACTAGACGCCATCTATTGACCGTCGCCACAAACTAGCGACCTCAGGTCGGTGACAATGCTACAACACCAGCTTTGACAAACTAAGAAGCGCCCAAGCGTCCATTGAGATCCAGGATTGTCCGGGTCATTCGGCTAGTAGATTATACAGTTACGAGCGTCATTCCTCATCTCCTAATCAATCAGTCAGTTTTCATCTCTGCCACCGTTTGCTTTTTTTTTTTTTTTGGAATGGCGCCCTCCTATTGGTTGGCTACGGTCACGCCACCTTTGCCCCCCCCCCACACTCGCTATTTCGTCTTTGTAACTATTGTGTTGGAGCGGGTCGCTCCCTAAATAAATGCATATATTAGATAATAACCAAATGGAATCCTCTCTTTCTTTTTCCCAGTAAGAGACGATTTATAATTGTAACAAATAGTATTTGAATCAAAACATTCAATCGGGTAAAACACGGGCGTTGCCCGGGTCATTCGGCTAGTAGAACTATATAGGCGGCGGCAATTTAACATCCAAAGAGCCGCATGTAGCTCTCGAGCCGCAGTTTCCCTACCCCTGGTTTAGGCCAACAAGGGACATTAGTCCGAAACCATTGTCTCCAGGTGGACGCTTCTCAGTTTTCCAAAGCTGGTTGTTAGTTTATCACCGACCCGAGGCCATTATTTCGCGCGACGGTCAATAGATTGCATCTAGTTTTCACCTGAGAGGTGACCTTTATTTAAAAAATTGAATATTTGTTACTCTTCTCTCTCTCTCTACAAAACAAATTTCCTATCTAAATAGATTAACCAATAGGCATTACACAGACAATAACTCTGAAAGATATTACAGTGACCTTTATTGAAGACACACTAGATAACCAAGTGTGAACAGCCTCTGTCTTCTTCTTCTTCTTATTCTTCAAAAAAAAATATATAAATAATAATAATAAACGACTGGTGATATCAAAGACTTTCCACTTCCTTAAGTGTTGTTCATGAGTATCGTGACTTAATATAGAACACGGGGTCAAATATTACGCAGCTTAATAACAAGAAAATCTCCAGTTTACATAGAGTGAATGAGGCAATACAGGTTTTCCTATTTAAATTTATAATATCTCACAACTCCATCATAGTGCTCTTGGTCAGGAGGTCAAGGTGACATTGTGGGAGTTATTTATTCAAAACTTTAATGCTTTATTTCTATATTATATATATTGTCTAATCCTTGAAGATTATATACACTCACGGGCAAAACTTAAGGAAGTTGTACCTTTTAACATGTATATCGAGATTCAGACAATAACTCTGAAAGATACACTCATGAACAAAACTTAAGGAAGTTTTATCTTTTACCATGTATATCGTGATTCAGACAATATAACTCTGAAAGATACACTCATGGACAAAACTTAAGGAAGTTGTACCTTTTAACATGTATATCGGTATTCAGACAATAACTCTGAAAGATACACTCATGGACAAAAATTAGGGAAGTTGTACCTTTTAGCATGTATATCGGGATTCAGACAATAACTCTGAAAGATATTCGATATACACTTTGACCTTTGCGAAAAAAAAGTACAAATGTGAAATTGTACTGGGATAAGGTGTATAAATCAAGAAAAATACATCTCCTTATTGTATAACTGAAAGTTTTGATGGCTTGCCCCATCTGTCAGAATAAATATCAATTATTTGTTGATTTTTATTCCGATAGATGGCGCAAGCCATCAGAAACTTTCAGTTTCACGATAAGGAGATGGCTTTTTCTAAACAATGGCCTTTATTGAAGAGCTTTTAGCCTGAAATCTATCCACACGGAATTATAGTAGAGAAACAGATCATTTGCACAAGCGTTTATTGATTGGTATTGCAGTAGATTCTCCCTTGAGCGGACACCTCTCTACAATGGACAGTTTTCATATACAAAATTACCATTTTTACAATATAGCAACTCTCCGGTAAGAGGACACCTTTCACTAAAGGAAACTTTGGCTCTGAAATAAGGTGTTGTCCTTTACAGGGAGGTTCTACTGTGTGTTATTATTAACATATATTGTTGCACCAAGTTGCAGCTTTGCAGGGTCATCGACCTTGGTTTTCTCCTTCTTGGTGTTATACACGTTTCCAGAGCGGGTTTCCATTCTTAAAGCAAATGAAGAAAAGCAAATAAAAATAAATTACCCTTTAAAGTTATTGCGTTTATTCTTGTCTTCCTCGTAGGTCGTGATCCGCAGTCTTCGTCTAGGTCCTCTCTCGCTCCAATAACCAATCAAGATATATGTACAATAAATATTACAAAAGGAATGAAACTATAAAAAGGAATGATGATAATCTAAATAATCTGTTTTAAATAAATATTAAATATCATAGAATATTTTAAATAAATGTAAGGCGCATTAAAATTGATGCAACAATATACACTTTATATAAACAGTAAACATTAATAATAAGCGCTAAAATCTAAATATAAAAAACGTATCAAAAGATTACAACAGTTTATAAGAACGCAATGAGATTCTTTATTACAAAAAATTGTGTGTTAAGAATTTTGATCAATAGATTATCAACCGGCCAAAAACAACCTATTTGGATATACATACATAGATTAATACACAGCAATAACACGTCATCTATATAATACAAATGAAAACACCAAAACGCCAATGTTTCTTTTCACAAATACAACAGCAGCTTTATTAAGACATTTCCGTCGTGTAAGGACTCGCCATACATCGTTTTTTAATGGAGAAAAGGAAAAAAGAAAAGAAAAAAAAAAAGAAACATAAACAATGGGTAGAAGGGAAAATGAAAAGGAAATCAAAGTATTCAACATACCTATACAAATTAACTATGGAAGGAAATTGTTCGGTAATTTTAGTTCTTAGAGATTACCTTGTTCTCTAACGCTTTATGAAAATTATACAATTCTATCGCTATATATTTTTTCTCAGACATTATTCTGATTAGCTGAACTGGGTTCACGTAGACTTGCGTTCTTTAAGATCTTATTCCGTTTTCCTCGTTAATCTTTTCACAAATAAATCAAACTTCTACTACCCTTACTGCGAGGAAAACATATATTGGGAGGGCTTGGCTCATCAGTGGTGAACCCTCCCAGCGGTTTCGCCAATTTAATCTACCAGACCTCTTCTTTAGAGCTCTTTGTATTATATAGATGACGTGTTATTTCTTTATATTAATTTATGCCTAACTGGCCTTGTCCTTATTGTTTGCGGAAGAGCATTGCTCGATACAAATATTTATAAGTAATTCTACTGTCCTAAACCGCTGGGAATGTTCACCACTGATGAACCAAGCCCTCCCAATATATTTTTTCATCGCAGTAAGGGCAATAGAAGTTTGATTTATTTGTGAAAAGAAATATTCGCGTTTTGGTGTTTTCATTTGTATTATAATGTAACAAAGTATTTATTAATTTTATTATTTTTATTAACAGAGTGTTAATTTTTATGTTTATATTTTGCTACTCTGTAAATTTCCCTCATTGCTTATCTTTTGTTTACCATTCATAGTTTGTTCTTGCCTGAAATATATTGTTGCCTCATCCCGAAGTTTTTGTCTTCCCTAATTTTCCACGTGGCAATATACATATATGATAAATTAGAAGAGAAAATTGCTATAGAGTATGAAATAAGAATATAAACAATAGCAATACGTTTCTTAATTCGTGTAAAGTGAAAGCTTTCGGATCTTTATAATCCTTCCACAAACATAGCTATAAGTTAAAGGAATGAGGATATATAAATATACAATATTATTTACATATATAGTTTTAGACACAAACAAAAACTAAATTTACATTAAAAATTTATTCATTTATTTATTTTATTTCAATTCAAAACGCTATGTCCCCCTAGGGACACTTGCGCTAAATGTACATACAAATATATATAACAAAGAAAATATTCAACATGGAAAGATACACAGAAAGCGACTTAGAAAGATTCAAAAATGTTATTTACATATAGAGATATTTTTTGAATTTTATTTACAGTTACATCATTAAATTAAAAAAAAACAAAAAACATATACATATGTGCACACATATACACGCATACACCCATATATTGTTTACAACCATATAATATGTCCAATATTTCCATGAGATCGTTACATCAAAGACCATTTTTCTTAATGAAGTCCAAAATATATTTACAAAGGAAATTAAATTTTATATATGTGTCCTTACTTGAAATTAATTCACTAGGGCCTAAAGCAATTAAACCGTTGTTGACTCTGTACTCTTGAAAGACAGGGCACTCCAGCAAGAGATGTATTGAAGTTTGTTCCCCCAATCCGCAGAAACATGTCGAATCTTGCACAGCCTGAATTTTCTTAAGAAAAAACCTGAAATTTCCATGATCTGTGATAAATTGTGAATTATAATAGTTTGGTCGAAAATATTTCGGAATATCATAAGGAAAGAAACTTTGAAATGTTTGATTAGTATTCTTTTTCAGTAAATTAATCCTTGATATAATGAAATCTTTGAGTATACCTGGAATATACAAATCATAAAATTGTTTATCTTCTGTTGATAAATTATTCAACTCATAACCTATAATTCTAGATTCCATATAATCAGTGATCAAAGGAATATTGGCTAAGGTGTGAACACAGTTATAACTGGTTGTTTTATATGTTTGGGTACACCATAGCAGAATTTGATATTGCATTGAGTTCAGTTTGTACATATATTTTTTGCTAATAAATTCAAACCATATTTCTGTTCCGTAAGTTAACGTTGGTCTTATTATAGATTTATAAAGTGTAAGCCTTTTTTGGATGCTAAGACCCCAAGATTTTCCACAAATTGAAAAAGAAGATTTTTAATCTTTGAGTTTTGTTTAGTATAATGTTAAGGTGAGGGCCAAAATTCAATTTGTTTTTCCTTCTGTGATTCGCAATCGTAATTCCAAGAATTTTAATTTCTTCTACGGGCACAATAATATTGTCTCTAAAATTAATTGATATTTTGTCTTTATTGTGCAAGTGTAAAATACTAGTTTTATCAAGATTGATATTTAGCTTATTATCATTACACCATTGATCTATCTTTTCCAAATTAAACTCAATCGACTTTTTTAGATTTGTTAGCTCATTATCCCAACATATAATTGTTACATCATCAGCATAGCAAATGATTTCAGAGTTTGGTGATTGCAAATTAATTAGCAGATCATTTAAATATATCAGCCATAACAACGGAGACAATGGTCCACCCTGAGGACAGCCCTTTGTTAATATTTTTGAAACTTTCATATTATTATACTTGAAAATCGTTTTTCTATTTTTCAAAAAAGAACGTAAAATTTTGATCAATTCAACTGGTAAATTGTCTTCGTCTAATTTTTTAAACAAGGCTGGCCACCATGTATTATCAAATGCTCCTTGTATATCAATTGCAATCAGCGTAACTAGTTGTTTCTGTCTATGTTCCATTATGATCTTTGTGATTTCTTTCAAACAGGTAATTGTTGACTTATTCTTCAAGAACCCATGTTGTCTGGGGCTAAGGAGATCATTATTTTCATAGTATTCGTATATTTTATTTTTCAAAATTTTTTCAAATATTTTTGATAAGTTAGAAATTAATGAAATAGGTCGATAACTCTTTACTAATTCTAAATTCGTTTTGTGAGGTTTTGGAATTATTCTGAGAGCTGCCTCTTTCCATCTATCTGGATAGTATCCGAAGTGAATGCATTTATTAAATAAATCGCATAATAATGGTAAAATTTTTGGAAGGGCATTTTTGATCATGTTATTACTTATACTGTCTACCCCAGGAGCTTTTTTAATGTCTATGTTAGATATTAGGTTCACCATTTCCCCTCCCTCAACAAATACCTTATTCTTGTTAATCATTTTTAGTTTGTGATTTCTAATTAGTTGATGGTAAGAATCATCCGTATCGAAATTATCATCTGGTACCAACTCATTTAACAAATTGCTCATTGATCGTTCTTTTAGGTGTTCTGGGGCATTGTCAATTAAGGGTATTCCCCTTTGTTTATCTGGTGTTCTTAATTTATTAAAAAATTTATATGCGTTACCAAATGGATTGTTTGTATAATTTTCTTCTATAAGATATCGCCAGTTAATTTTCTTTGCTTTATCAATTGCATTAGTGTATCGATTCCTAGTCAACTTGAATGTGTTATAACTGATTGCTCCGTGGCGATAATATAAGTTTCTTATGTAGTGAAAATGATCTTTCATTTTTTTCAATTCATTATTCCACCAGTTATTTCTAGAATAATATTTAGAGTCGGAGGATATAACTTCCAAAGATTTAAAGGCAGCTTCTGTTAAAAGGTTTGTAAGTCCATTTACTATCATATCAATATCTAAATCTGAATTAACTCTTTCCAATTTGCTTTTAAGTCTTATTATTTCTGTTAAAGATATATTATGAGAAAATCGAGACCAATCAGCATCTTTTTCTTTGAATTTCCATGTGGATTTTTGATTATTGAATGAGTATTCGTTTTTTGTTTTTTTTTATTTCGAATTTTATAGCAACATGGTCCGAAATATTTGTTAGTTCTGAAGTTTGCCAGTTATTTATTAAGCTTAATGATTGCTTATTGGAAATAGTAAGATCGATTATACTAGTTTCGCGACAGGTAGGCGTTTTCAGATTATGTATATAGAGATTGTTTTCATCTATAATTGGTTTTAATTTAAATCCATTAGAGTTAGTTACTTTGTCGAACCATAATGGGTGACGAGAATTAAAGTCGCCACAGAGTACTACTGGTTGGTTTTTATAGGTTTCAAATAATCTGCTCATAAAATTCAGATGATAATTGTTTAGTGAATTAGGATGAATATAGAAATTTGAGATAATTATGTTTTCTTTAAAAGTAGATAAAATCATTGTTGTACAAAAAGAATTAGTGAAATTTTCTACCATGGAGCATTTTAGCTTTTTATTTAACACAATAATTGCCGTGTATTTTTCTTCTATCCTATTCGAGCACATAATCTGTGAATCCATATCGTACATGATCTTATTGTGTAAAACATAAGGTTCTTGGATCAAGAGAATATCGGTTGGGTTATCTGCAATATAACCTTGTAATTAATTTATTGCCCTAATACTCTTTCTAACATTTTGTTGAATACATTTTAAGTTTTCATTCATTGTTGTTTACATTGGTAAGACATATATTATTAAATTATATATTTGACAAAACAGATTCCTCGGTAATAGGCGCATATTGCGTTCTCTGTATGACTCTGTCCAGTTGTATCTTGTACAGTGGGCATTCGTTGGAATTAGATCTATGATTTACTGAATGGTTTCTGAATTTTGGGTGTTTAGAACAATTATAACAATTTTTTTCTCCGGTGCAGCTGTGACTACCCTGAATACCACAGTTTTTACATACTTTAGCATTTTGACAGTCTTTCAGTTTGTGGTTCGGGTTAAATTGAAAACAGTTTTGGCATTGTCTAACAAAAACTTTATCTTGATGATAAAATTGTGAAAAAAGTATTAAAATTACAAATATATTCTCACAATGAGTATCTTTTTTTATTTAAAAAACGCTAGCTTTCAAGCGTTAATCGCTCTTCAACGGGCTTACTATAATATCGACTTTATCCCACGAGAAAAAAAAAAAAGATACTCATTGTGAGAATATAATTGTAATTTTAATAAAAAATTATAAAATATTCAATATATTTCATAAAATGATAGCTATGTCTGTAGAAGGATTATAAAGTCCGAAAGCTTGTTTTTTTTTTGCTTATCCCTAGTACACGTGGTACAGGCCATGGTATTCATGGTGGGTAGAAGTAGGCAACTGCTTTTACTGTAAGTGCAACACATGTCTATACATGTGAAAAACAGTTCGACTTTGCACTTACAAATGTGCCAGAGCCCCGTTTGATAACTTGCACTTGCTGGTGGGGTTGGACTTTTGTAAGAATCGGGGGCCATTGGAGCATTTTTTAAACAGAAAAAAGTGTCCAATGCGGGAATCGAACCCGGGTCGTAGTGGTCGAAAACCAAACGGTTTAACCAGCCTTCCACCGACCCCCTATGATATTCATGGTGGGTAGAAGTAGGCAACTGCTTTTACTGTAAGTGCACCACATATCTACACATGTGAAAACCTGTTCGACCTTTGCACTTACCAGAGCCCCGTTTGTTTACTTGCACTCGCTGGTGGGGTTGGACTTTTGCAAGAAGAGCTTGTACTTTGCACGAATAAAGAAACTTATATTGCTACTGTTTATATTATTATTTTATAGATGATAAATGTTAAGACACAATTTCCATTGTTTCTGATTAATTTAATAAAGCAGATGAAACTTAGAGGTGAAAAGAAGAAAGGGGAGACCTTGATAATGGTAATATTATAAAGTACAAAATGAAAGAGTTGTTCTCAGTGTGACTTTCAGGCAAGAACAAAAGGAGGGAGAAGGGTACCGTAAAAAAAAAGCGGGAATTCAAAGAGGTCAAACAAAAATAGACAAAATTTTAACATATAAATAGCTGTCAGGTCGGACAATGAAAGTGGAGCAGCTAGGATCGTCTGCTTGATCATGGAACACTCTATGAAAATATTTTTAAACATTTGACCGCTAACCTTTTTTTTTTTTTTTTTTGATTTTATGAAAATTTAATTATCAGAATCTTCTGTTTGGTTTGTTTGGTTGAATAAATATCCTTAATATATTACTAGATAATAAAAACACCTATATTGGCATATATATATTTTTCAATCCAATATATTCCTTTTTGTTATCTAATGATTTAAATATGGATTGTTCTATTTTCAGAATAATATATTACTATTTACATGTTTTGATTTTATTACTATATAAAATTCAATATAAATATTTCAGATTGTAAATGTTTTTTTTTTTAAGGATGTGTAAAAAGAATTATTTTTAAACTTCTAATGTAATTGTATATAAGCTAATATATTGAAAGTATGTCTCGCGTTGGAGAAATTAAAAATATGTTTATTGTTTGTGTGTTAAGAAATATTAGAAGTAAACATTTGATATATCTGAATTTATAAGAGTCAATAAATATATCTTGGGGATTTTAAAATAAATTTTATTCCATAGAGAAGGAAGGAGACAAAGACAATTTTGGTCGTATTTGGTTATCTCGTGTATCTTCAATAAAGGTCACTGTAATATCTTTCAGAGTTATTGTTTGAATCTTGATATATATGCTAAAAGGTACAACTTACTTAAGTTTTATCCATGAGTGTATCTTTCAGAGTTATTGTCTGAATCCCGATATGAATGCTAAAAGGTAAAACTTCCTTAAGTTTTATTCATAAGTGTATCTTTCAGAGATTTTGTCTGAATCCTGATATACATGTTAAAAGGTACAACTTCCTTTAGTTTTATTCATGAGTGTATCTTTCAGAGATGTCTGAATCCTGATATACATGCTAAAAGGTCAACTTCCTTAAGTTTTGTCCATGAGTGTATTTTTAAGAATTATTGTCTGAATCCTTATATACATGCTAAAAGGTACAACTTCCTTAAGTTTTGTCGATGAGTGTATCTTTCAGAGATAGTGTCTGAATCCCGATATGCATGCTAAAAGGTACAACTTCCTTAAGTTTTGTCCATGAGTGTATCTTTCAGAGATATTGTCTGAATCCCGATATGCATGCTAAAAGGTACAACTTCCTTAAGTTTTGTCCATGAGTGTATCTTTCAGAGATATTGTCTGAATCCCGATATGCATGCTAAAAGGTACAACTTCCTTAAGTTTTATTCATGAGTGTATCTTTCAGAGATATTGTCTGAATCCTGATATACATGCTAAAAGGTACAACTTCCTTAAGTTTTGTCCATGAGTGTATCTTTCAGAGATATTGTCTGAATCCTGATATATATGCTAAAAGGTACAACTTCCTTAAGTTTTGTCCATGAGCGTATCTTTCAGAGATATTGTCTGAATCCCGATATGCATGCTAAAAGGTACAACTTCCTTAAGTTTTATCCATGAGTGTATCTTTCAGAGATATTGTCTGAATCCCGATATACATGCTAAAAGGTACAACTTCCTTAAGTTTTGTTCATCAGCATAAATCTTATTATGTTTATCATTGCCGTTTTATAAAGATATTTATTATGCTAAAAAGAGGGAAGTGAAGTGTGCTAATATTTTATTATAATTTAAATATAAAATGTTTTTTTTATTTCAACTTTATATAATCCGAATCATCAAATCACAAATTAAAAAGGTTAGAGATTTATTCTAGTGATTCCCTGTCAAATTAAAGGTGGTATACTAGTGGTTTACTGTTAAATTGAACATGTTATGTTACTGCTTCACTGTCAAGATAGATGTTATGTCTCATGAACTCAGAAGTTCTCACAAAAGTGAATCCAGAAAATACCAGAAGACGTTGTAAATGGGGACAAGTTCCATTTTACAAGTATATCAACGGACCTCATGAACCTCTTAAATAGTTCGAAAAATACCTCGAAACAACACTTACCCACTATTCCAATCCGAGCAAATATCTAGTTAACTAAACCTTCCTCAACTACAGCTTCGTGGGTAGATAACTAATAACTACGGACTTCTGAAACGTTAAATCGGGTTCCATGGCTTTACGGAGCCTCTTCTATACACCACGGCCCCCCGAGGCATCATTTGTACCGTAAACTGAGGTATAACTATGGCACTTGAGGCATAATTATGGCACCTGAGACATTACGGTACAAATGATGCCTCGGGTGCCATAGTGATGCCTCAGTTCACGGTACAAATGATGCCTCGGGTGCCATAGTGATGCCTCAGTTTACGGTATAAATGATGCCTCATGGACCCCCAAGGCATCACTACAGCCCCCCGAGGCACCACTACAGACCCCCGAGGCAGGGAGGAAGCGGCGACACAGAAAGTGGCGCAGGGGGAAAGTGACCCGTCGGCCGTTGCTCTTCTAAAACTGGAAAGCGAGAGTGACCTCGTTCCTCGGCGTCCTTCCGCTGGTCACCTCCCGTACTGGGTCGCTGACGTGGGAGGAGTTAGCTCGGTCATGGAGGTGATTCAAAGGATTCCATTTGGAGGGCGATATAATATTGCAGTGTAACATTTATTATTTATAATCATAACAGAATAATAAATTTGATATTTATATTGTTCTACTCTCTTAACTTACCCGTCATTGCCGCTCTGGTATTTCATATAAGGTTGTCTCAAAAGATTTTGTTTTTCTTGAAAAAAGTCGATGAACGAGTGGGTAACACCCTCGATTCCTGATAGTCATGAACCGGGATCGAATCTCGCGTTAACATTTTGTTTAATATGTAAATAACCTTCACATATTATTCATTGTTACAAATATCATATACTAGGTTGTTCTTTTTGATAGGTACCTAGTAAAGTGATTTTGGAACCAAACTTATTATTTGGCGAATAACATTATTACGGCGAATATATAATAATACATATTAAAATTGCTTTATACATAATACAAAGACATTATACATAACGGCGAATAATATTGGTATTTAATTTTCTTGCAAGTATTTACGAACTTTTGGGACAATCTTGTGAATGTTAATTTGTTTTTGCTTTAAATAAATTGCTGTGTCATCTTGATGTTTGTCTTTTCCTAGTTTTCTTCGTGACAATATTTTCTTTTGTTGTTGTTGTCATTTTCAATGAAGAGCCTCAGATGTCTCCATGCATCTCTATCACAGCAGCAGCAATGTCCACTATCTTGGGTGTGTAAAGCTGCTGCTCTGTGTCCGTGTCAATTTTCTGCAAGGCTGCGGCCATTGCTGGACATGAGAATATGTGAGTAGGTGTTAGTTCCACACCAGGACAGTTGTTACATGTCCTGTAGGTTCTTGTGCCATCTGGATGTATTGTCATTCCTTTATAGTGCTTTGTTCTAAGTATTGCTATAGTTTTTGTCAGTTTTCTCTCAGAGTTTATTTCACATATTTGACCTTTTCTTATTTTTTGTTTAATTATCTTGTATTTTTCCAAAGCATCAGCGTCAAATACTGACATTTGTTCTTTCCTTTGGCTCAGCTTTCTGGCTTCCTTTGCCAATATTTTATTTTATACCTACTATATATTTCAGCCCCAATATCAATAAAAACTAGAACATATTTTAACCCCTTTAGTGAACTGGTCTAGAACGGCATCCTGTGTTTTAAAAACGGCATTAACATATTAATAAATTTATATGATAAGATTCCAGTAAAAGAGAAAATTGCTATGAAGTATAAACTAAGAATATAAACAATAGAAATACGTTTCTTTATTCATGCAAAGTACAAGCTTTCGGATCTTTTATAAACCTTACAAAGGTATATGTGTAATGTTTATATTTCTCAAATATTAAAAAATATATTTAATGTGTGTAAATTAACGCGATGAAATTAATTTGAAAGTTGTTTCGCTATTTTTTTTTTGCCTACATCTCTCAGAACCCTTTATGAAAAGTACCTGGTAGGTGAAAAATGGAGGATTGTTGTTACATGGGTTTACCTCAATAAAGGCAACCAACCCCGTGCCATTTACTACGTTAACTCTCTCAAATAAACACCTTTCAGAATTGGGTCAAGCAATGCAAGGAAAGTTTCTCAATGGGCTTCATGATCGTTGCAGGTTTCTGTTTCAACAAGAAGCTTCTATAAAGTAGGTGCACCTAAATGTCAAGATGAATTTACAAATCTGCCAAAACTTGTCTTAGACCTATTTTTCGACAATGTGGCTCCATTTTTTGTATCCAAGGGCCTCAAGATCCGTATGGCTATACACCGACCACCCATTAAGTCTGAAATGTTGTCTCAACTTGCATTGTTATCTGTTTTGAAGGAGCTTACAATTTTTTTCACATTTCCGTGTGGCCTGTAATTATATTAAAAATTGATCACAAAAAATTTAAGAGTAAATATAAAAAATAGAATTAGTCCATTGCAGACTACCAAGAAGTCTGAAATTTTGTCAACTTGCAATGTCATTATATTTGAAAATGTTTACAAAATTTCAGACTTCAATATGCTCTGTAGGTCTATTAAAAATATATCACAAAATATAAAAGGAAATATAAAAATTAGTTAATTCCCAACCAGCCGAACTACCCAGAAGTATGAAACTTTGTCAGATTGCATTGTCATCAGGTGTGAGCAAGTGTGTGCCAGATATTACAAGATTTGTTGATAGATAGACATGGAAACTTGTACATATTTCAATTGCGTTGATATTTTTGTCTTTTCATCTAACTAAAACTTGCATACTAAATCTTGTACATATTTCAAATATCTTTCTTTCTTTCCTTTCAATGTTTAGTTTACCTTTGTAGTGAAAGTATCCCTAGGGGAACATAGTGCTCTAAGTCAAAATAAAATAAAATATAAAAAAAGTTAAATAAAAGCTTTTAGAAATAGAGATTCATCCTTTAACCTTCAATATAAGAGTAAAAGACAATTTAAATATCTACCTTCTATTTAAACGATTTTCTTTTTCAAATTTAGTTTGTAAATATCTACGCTACGCGCGTACATTTGCAGAACAATCATAGTTAGAAAAGGCAGATGTTTTCTTATAGTCATTCGAAAAGCGATTTTTTTATTGAAGGCTAGGATTTCTGATTTTTTAAAACTCATTGTGAGAAAAAATCGTTAGAATTTTACTATCATGAGATGTACTCTTCATATATACGCGACACAAGCAACTGCTCATACACTCATGGACAAAACTTAATGAAGTTGTACCTATTAGCATGTATATCGGGATTCAGACAATACACTCATGGACAAAACTTAATGAAGTTGTACCTATTAGCATGTATATCGGGATTCAGACAATGCACTCATGGACAAAACTTAATGAAGTTCTACCTATTAGCATGTATATCGGGATTCAGACAATGCACTCATGGACAAAACTTAATGAAGTTGTACCTATTAGCATGTATATCGGGATTCAGACAATGCACTCATGGACAAAACTTAATGAAGTTGTACCTATTAACATGTTTATCGGGATTCAGACAATGCACTCATGGACAAAACTTAATGAGTTGTACCTATTAGCATGTATATCGGGATTCAGACAATACACACATGGACAAAACTTAAGGAAGTTGTACCTATTAGCATATATATCAGGATTCAGACAATACACTCATGGACAAAACTTAAGGCGACATCAAAACAATACACATCCGTACATTTTATCCATGACTGCACATATCTACTTAAGAACTAAAGTCAATACAATGTTATAAAGAAACAAAAGAGTTTATATCTACCTTATTGTATAAACTACATAGTAATATTTGAAATTTTCCAATTTGCAGTAATTTCATGCACTTCCAGATCTTCTTGTTGAATTTTTCGAAGAATTAGAAGTATTCGAAAATTTTTTCAGGTCTTGATTGTTATTCATTGAATGCCTTTTTCGATAGAAATATCAAACGAAACACAACCTGATAGGTAGCATCAGCAATTGTGAATTTATTTTTATTTTTTGTTTTCTTCGTCGACAGAGAAACGCGGAATGTTGCTGGCGGACCCCTCGGCGATATTTCAGCGAACTCTGTAACGGCAACGCCATGTATGTATTAATTGTGTATAGCATTTATATATATGATCTTTTAATATCCTCATTTAATTGTTAATTCTCCTCACCACACTTATGTTCAATATGTACGAACACCAATTAACTAGATATCACAATAGAATTTTCATTCTCGCAAACTTTTTTTTTTTATCATTTCTCAATCAATACATCTTAGAAATTTTCTTCTTTTTTTTATTTATTTATTTCATCTCAATTTGCAGGTGTTACATTCGAGCACAGCTCGCGAGTCACCTTGTCCATATTATTTACACATGGCGAGTTGTGATGCTGGAGTGGCCCCCCCGAACCTTACAGGAGGGCAGTTGTTGGGTGTTTGGCTGTCAGCTAGCCATTGGGTCCAGGTCGTCGGATTCGGTGGCTGAGGTCACCTTGGTTTTGAACAATTTCTTGTATAGTTGGATTTGAGGATTTTTGAAATTGCGAGAATAGTCTTGTCGCAGAGTCTTGATAAATCTCTTCTATATTAGGCTGGTTGAGATCTTCTTTGAGAATTTTGTTTGAAAGATTGAATGGGGCTCCTATAGTGGTTCGTAAGCAAATCCTCATGAAGGCATCTATTCTTTTTTTATCCGTAGGTGTGATATATTTGCCCCAGACTGGTAGTGCGTACGTGATGATGGGTAGAATGCAGGTTTTGTACAACGTGAATTTATGCTTTGTTGTTAAATTACTTTTAAAATTAAGCAGGCTTGATAGAGATATTTTGGCTATCTTTGCCTTTCTTATGGTGTTTTGGACATGTAGGTTAAATTTTAATTTCGAATCCAAAGTTACACCAAGATACTTGGCATGGTCGGCCCAACTAATAGTGCTTGAGTTTACTGTCAAGTTGGTTTGTGGCTTGAATTTTTTGTTATCTCTTGGGGGAAAAACTATTGCTTGAGTCTTAGTTGGGTTAATGTCTAGTTTCCACTCATCGCACCATTTGATTATGTCATTTAGGTAATTCTGAAGCTGAGTAACCAATAGGTTGACTGATTTGGAGTTGAATAAAATTGCTGTGTCATCTGCGAAGAGCTTAAGTTTACATTTAGAGTGCAGTGGGATGTCATTAATGTAAATATTGAAAAGGTAGGGTCCGAGGATAGAGCCTTGAGGTACTCCAGTCTGGATTGGCTTTGGTTCAGTTATAAAATTTCCTTGCTTGACTGAAAATGTCCTGCCCTGTAGATAATTCTGCATAAAATTGATAATGTCACTTGGAAACTGGTGTTTTGTGAGTTTCTTTATAAGGCCATTATGCCAAACTTTATCAAATGCTTTCGCAAAATCTAGAAAGACAGCACCTACCACTTCCTTGTGGGATCTTCTTATCTGGATATAGTCCAGAACTGCAATGAGTTGGTGAGTTGTTGAGTGCCCCCTTCTAAATCCGAATTGCTGCGGGATGATGAAGTTAGAGTTGTCCAAGTACATCTGAAGTCTACGTAGAATAATTCTTTCGTAAATTTTGCCGATGGTGGAGAGGAGGCTGATAGGTCTTAGATCTTCAGGGGATTTAGCGGATTTTTTTGGAATTGGAATTATGATAGCATGCTTCCAGACTTTAGGGTAGTAACACAAGTGCAGTGCGGCGTTGAATACTCCAGCTAGAAATACAATCCATTTGATGGGAAGATTCTTGGCCATTTGCGGAGTGATATTGTCATGGCCAGGAGCTTTGTGGTTAGCTAAGTATTTAATTACTTCTTTGACTTCATTTGGTGTCGTCATTGTGAGCATTTTTTCTTGTTGGTGATTATAAGTTATATTTGGTTGGTCTTCTTCTTTTTCCTTGGAGAACTGGTTGGAGAAGTGTTCTGCAAGTTCATTTCCGATTTCTTTGTCGGTCAATAAGGTTTTGCCGTTCGTTACTAAACTTGAGATCCTTTCCGTTTTTTTCCTGATGGGTTTTGTTTTTCTCCAGAAGTCCTTTGGGCTTGATTCAATCTTGTGTATGAATTGATTCCAGTTCTCGGTGGAGTCGGATTTGAGGGCTTTGTTAACTTTTCCCTGTAGGTTTAAATAAATGGCTCTATGGGCTGGATCCCAGGTTGCTTGCCATCTCTTACGAGCTTTATTCTTTTCTTTTATCAGGGCCTTGGTCGAGGGGTTCTGTTTTGATGAAGAGGATGATATAACTGTGTTTTTTGAGTAGCTGTTGTAGATTTTATCATTTAGTATGGTCACTGCTGAGTCAATATTGGCTTCCGTTTTCAAGGGTACTCTAGGAGGCGTACTGGAAATTAAGTCTTGTTGGAAGTGTACCCAGTTAGTGAGTCGGCAAGCCCTAGTCGTGAATTCATCCTTCGGACAGGTCAGCTCTAGGATTACTGGGAGGTGATCTGAAGATAAGGCATCCAGGGTCTTAATCCTCGAAGCCCAGGGAATGTTTCTAAGAATTGCGATGTCTAAAAAGTCTGGATTTCCCAAAGGACTGTAGTGCGTGGGTGAAGAAGGTGCGACAATGTCCAGGTTTTCTTTTTCGGAAAAATTATGAAGCACGGTTCCACTATTATTGGAGGTTCTTGAGCCCCAAAGAGGGTGCTTGGAGTTCCAGTCTCCTGCAGCGATTACTGATTGATTATTCTCTAACAAGAGATTCAGATCTTCCTCCTGGAGTGGTAGATCGGGTTTCTTATAGATTGACGATATCTGCACTACTGCCCTTCCATCTGGTTTCATTAGAATTGTGGTGTTTTCCATGTTAGATGTTTGAATCAGCACTTTTTTATATTTAAGATAGTTTTTTAGAATTATTGCCGTTCCACCGCCCCTTCCAACGATTCTATCGTCTCTTATTGTCTGATAGTTTCTGAGTTTGAGGTCGACAGATGGTTTTAAGTGTGTTTCACTGAGCAGTGCCATGTCTATTGAGTTTTCTTCTAAAAACTGTAGGAATTCTTCTTTTTTGAGTTTGATTCCGTTGCAATTCCAGAAAACGATTTTTAAAGGTAATTTGCCTTTCATTGTAGGTAAGTTTTGATAATTTCTAATAACTTTTCGCACAGTTCCCTGGTGTCAGAACGAGTAGTTTTCTTTTTTGTAGTTTCCGCGTAACTTGCCTTTTGTTTTTCAACAGTTGCTTCTTCTGTTTTAGTGGAGCTTGCTTGAGGTATGGTGTTAGGGGAGTTTTGTCTGGGAGGCTTTAGCTGCTGTTGTTGTGGCTTCGGAAAATTTGGGCATCCGCGGTAATTGGCTGTGTGCGCCTCTCCACAGTTAGCGCACTTTGGTGGGAGCTGTTTCGACTTTCTTGGACAATCCTTCGAATGATGTTCTTCAGCACACTTAACGCATTTGGGCTTCAAAAAGCAGTTTAGCTGGCCATGCCCAAAACCCTGGCAGTTAAAGCATTGGGTCACTCGTTTTGTAGTCCTGAATGATTCCACGACTATTTTTTGGTAAAGTATTTCAGTTATTCCATAGATTCGTTTATTTTGTTCATTTTTCGGTAGCTCTACTAGGACTATATTCATCGGTATTTTGGTCGATTGTCTATGGAGTCTTTTGACAATGACCTCAGTGAAGCCCATTGAGACCAGTTCAGTTACGACGTCTTCTTCTTTGAAGGCTGTTGTTACCCCCTTCAATACCACTTTCAGTGGTTTTTCCTCCTGTAGTCTGTAGGAATATCCTCCATTATTTTTCTGTACATACTCCCTGATTTTTTTGAAGTCGCCTATGTTTTTCGATTTAATTATGTGCTTTTTGCCAGAAATCGTGACTTGGAATGGTTCCGTGCACAAGCCTTTTAGTTCTTGGCAAAGAAGCTTCCAATCTGCTACATTTTCTGCAATAACAGGAGGAATTCTCGTTTTTTTCACGTTAGTGACTGTGGTCCATGGGCCATCGTTGTCGTTATTTTCTTCATCGTCTTGCGGTGGGTGAGCTACGTTCATTTGTTGAGAAATTTCAGTGGCGGGACTTTGTTCGTCGATGTCCATTCTAGGCGTCTTCAGATTACGCTCGCTCCTAGTTGGCGATCTTGAGTCATCCGATTGGGAGCCGCGAGTTCTCTTCTTTGATTGAACCGTTTCCTCAAGTTTATACTCGATTCCACATTTGTCTAGGATCTTCGTTATTAAGGAGGCTTCGATTATGCATAGTTTCTCGCCGGTTGGTTCGATCGTCGATTTAATTACAATCGGTGGCATATTATTACTTCTTTTCTTCTTTCAAGGCCTTGGTTTCTTATATCGTCTGCTTATTCATGCTTATTCATGCTTATTCAATAATTTCTGCATGAATAAGTACACTTATTCCACCAAAGTCCAAATACAATAAATCTTTCTAAAGTTCATCTTATCACAGAAGAAACAGAATATTTAGCCCAAAGCTTAAAACACAGAAGTACACTTATAGACAAAACTTTAAGGAAGTTGTACCTTACAGCATGTATATTGGGATTCAGATATTAACTATATATTTGATATACAGTGACCTTTATTGAAGACACACAAGATAACCAAGTGTGAACAAAATTGTCTCTGTCTCCTCCAAAAAAAAAAAAAAAAAGCAGATGGCCAGAGACAAAAAAGACTTTTCAGTTCCATAAGTTTAGTCGATGAGTGTATTTAATTGCCCTCTCATATATTATGAAACAAACACCAGTTCATCCACAATAGTATGTGTGATAAGGATAACTGAAGTTACGTGTTAGTTTTTAACATCACGTGAAAGAAATAGGATAAGTAAATGTGAATTATATCTTAATCAAGACACACATTGACATGAGAGAAATGACATCTCCAAGAAATTTCACAGGAAAATGTTATCATCAGTTATTACAGAGTTTACCTAGAGGGAACCTATGCAACGTCATGAGGGAACCAGCCCTAGGATCCTATGGGAAGGAGTTAATTTATGTAGGTCCAATTTTACGACGGCGTCGGTGTCCTCTTTGTCCCCTCCCAGGTCCACGACCGGCTCTTTCGTCACCGTCTCACTGACTCACGCACTTGAGGGGCGTCTCCCTGACCTGGTCTGTCTGTCTGTCCTCTGTGTGTGTGTGTTGTCTTACCTCGGTCTCCCGTTGAACTGTCAACGTCCTTCTGTCTCACTCTTCTCTAACTGTCAACGTCCTTCTGTCTATCTCTCCTCAAACTCTCAACTTTTTTCTGTCTATCTCTCCTCAAATTCACAACATCCTTCTGTCTATCTCTCCTCAAAAACTCTCAACGTCTTTCTGTCTATCTCTCCTCAAACTCTCAACGTCCTTCGGTCTATCGCCCCTCAACGTCCTTCTGTCTATCTCTCCTCAACGTCTTTCTGTCTATATCTCCTCAAACTCTCAACGTCCTTCTGTCTATCTCTCCTCAAACTCTCAACGTCCTTCTGTCTATCTCTCCTCAAACTCTCAACGTCCTTCTGTCTATCTCTCCTCAACTCTCAACGTCCTTCTGTCTATCTCCCCTCAAATTCTCAACGTCTTTCTGTCTATCTCTCCTCAAACTCTCAACGTCCTTCGGTCTATCGCCCCTCAACGTCCTTCTGTCTATCTCTCCTCAACGTCCTTCTGTCTATATCTCCTCAAACTCTCAACGTCCTTCTGTCTATCTCTCCTCAAACTCTCAACGTCCTTCTGTCTATCTCTCCTCAAACTCTCAACGTCCTTCTGTCTATCTCTCCTCAAACTCTCAACGTCCTTCTGTCTATCTCCCCTCAAATTCTCAACGTCTTTCTGTCCATCTCTCCTCAAACTCTCAACGTCCTTGTGTCTATCTCTCCTCAAACTCTCAACGTACTTGTGTCTATCTCTCCTCAAACTCTCAACGTCCTTCTGTCTATCTCTCCTCAAACTCTCAACGTCCTTCTGTCTATCTCCCCTCAAATTCTCAACGTCCTTGTGTCTATCTCTCCTCAAACTCTCAACGTATTTCTGTCTATCTCCCCTCAAACTCACAACGTCCTTCTGTCTATCTCTCCTCAAACTCACAACGTCCTTCTGTCTATCTGTCCTCAAGCTCACAACGTTCTTCTGTCTATCTCCCCTTAAACTCTCAACGTTCTTCTGTCTATCTCCCCTCAAACTTACAACGTCCTTCTGTCTATCTCTCCTCAAATTCTCAACGTCCTTCTGTCTATCTCCCCTCAAACTCTCAACGTCCTTCTGTCTATCTCTCCTCAACCACTCAACGTCCGTTTATCTATCTCCCCCCAAATTCTCAACGTCCTTCTGTCTATCTATCCTCAACCACTCAACGTCCGTTTATCTATCTCCCCTCAAATTCTCAACGTCCTTCTGTCTATCTCTCCTCAACCACTCAACGTCCGTTTATCTATCTCCCCTCAAATTCTCAACGCCCTTCTGTCTATCTATCCTCAAACTCTCAACGTCCTTCTGTCTATCTCCCCTCAAACTCTCAACGTCCTTCTGTCTATCTCCCCTCAAACTCTCAAACTTCCTTCTGTCTATCTGATTTCGCCTCTATCACCAGGACAATTTTACCATTTTTTTAATCAACACTCCTTAATCTATATTCTCTATATTTTTGGCTATATTATCAAGCACTTCTCACTCGATATTACTCTTTGTCTGTCTTCTCAAACATTCATCAATTGATATTCCTATCTCTGTCTGTCTCCTTCAATGCTGTCTATATGTTTTGGGGTCTCTCTAATTTAATATTCCATAAAATACAGTTTTTTTTTCGATTTATTTACCTTCCAAAACACACAGCTGCTGACAAGCAATTAGTGTGTATCTCTATACCAATAATTCAACATTTTTCCATCATATAAAAAGACAAAAAATACCAGTTTAACTCAATTAAGTGGAAATATATATATACCAGTATTCTATACATTAAATTCAGTAGGAAGTGGTAATTTTGTATGGGAAGATAGCGATCTACGGATACACACACCAGAGCTACCTATATGTTACTGGTTATCAATAAGATAGAGTAATACTGAACTAAATATAATCTGCTGCTATTGTGGGCGTAGGTGAGAACGGCGACGTAAAGTTGGCCATCGACCTCTTCGCCGCCGTTCCTTGACCGATCCGGCTGACATATCGCCCTTTGACGGAACGGTCAGTGGGACATGTGTTGTAAGTTTACATGGCGGGGTTAGTTTACATCTTTCTTCCATATCGTCCTCTCTACTCGTAGCATGACGTGGGACATGTGTTAGACTGGCAGTTCACAGCTATGTGTTGTAAGTTTACATGGCGGGGTTAGTTTACATCTTTCTTCCATATCGTCCTCTCTACTCATAGCATGACGTGGGACATGTGTTAGACTGGCAGTTCACAGCTATGTGTTGTAAGTTTACATGGCGGGGTTGAGACTTTACATCTTTCTTCCATATCGTCCTCTCTACTCGTAGCATGGCGTGGGACATGTGTTAGACTGGCAGTTCACAGCTATGTGTTGTAAGTATACATGACGGGGTTGGTTTACATCTTTCTTCCATATCGTCCTCTCTACTCGTAGCATGGCGTGGGACATGTGTTAGACTGGCAGTTCACAGCTATGTGTTGTAAGTTTACATGACACGGGGTTAGTTTACATCTTTCTTCCATATCGTCCTCTCTACTCGTAGCATGACGTGAGACATGTGTTAGACTGGCAGTTCACAGCTATGTGTTGTAAGTTTACATGACGGGGTTGGTTTACATCTTTCTTCCATATCGTCCTCTCTACTCGTAGCATGACGTGGGACATATGTTAGACTGGCAGTTCACAGCTATGTGTTGTAAGTTTACATGACACGGGGTTGGTTTACATCTTTCTTCCATATCGTCCTCTCTACTCGTAGCATGGCGTGGGACATATGTTAGACTGGCAGTTCACAGCTATGTGTTGTAAGTTTACATGACACGGGGTTGGTTTACATCTTTCTTCCATATCGTCCTCTCTACTCGTAGCATGACGTGGGACATATGTTAGACTGGCAGTTCACAGCTATGTGTTGTAAGTTTACATGACACGGGGTTGGTTTACATCTTTCTTCCATATCGTCCTCTCTACTCGTAGCATGACGTGGGAAATATGTTAGACTGGCAGTTCACAGCTATGTGTTGTAAGTTTACATGACACGGGGTTGGTTATTATTTATATATTCACATTTATTTATCCCTATATTTATCAATATAGATGGAAATTTTGCCGGGAGGAAATTGATCATAAGAGACAAGGGTCGCCTCTCCCATGGCCCAGCCACTTTGCCAGCTAAACACCTCTTTGGCAGATTATCAAGATTCCATTAGATCCCGTGTGGATCTCATGGAATAAAGTCCTGACGAGGACTATTAGCCCGAAACCATGTTCTCTAGGTGGACCTTTTTCAGTTTGCCAAAGCTGGTGTCGTGGCTTTGTCACCGACCCGAGGCCGCTAGTTGCGGCGACGGTCAATAGATGGCGTCTGTTTTTAGACGTCTATTTTGACGAGAGAGGCGACCCTTGTCTCTTATTTATCATTATATAATCTTATTTAAGAAATAAAAACATTTAGCACGGGTATATATTTTATACACAATACAAATTTCTACTGTTCTTACTGCAATGAAAAAGAATATTAAGAGGATTTGGGTCATCAGTTATATTCATCGCAGTGAGGATATTGAAGGTTTTTTTTGTGTATAAAAAAAACATTTGTGCTTAAATGATTTTATATCTTATATATAGATGGCGCGCGTTATTGCTTTATAATAATTATATATATTTGTGGAGACTACAATTTGCTTCAGCGAACGCGGACAAAGCTTCACTACACATATGGGCAGTAGTGTGGCGGCCTCACTACGCCTCGGCAAGCGCGAGCTGGAAGAACACCTCACTACGCATGCGCGGGCGGCATCCAGGACTCTTGGCACGCGCGTCGTTCGAACAACAAGGCTTGCTTCCAGCGGCCGTTACTTTCCTCTCTATATATTTTGAGGCTTTAAATAAATAAATTTATTTTATAAAAATAATTATAATTTTATCAGCGGCCTTTCCACAAGCCACACCAACACACACGCAACCATACCACATATTTATATATTTATTGATTTTGTATTTAGACCTATATAATCTTATATGAACATTGTGAAAGAGAGAGAGAGAGAAGTTTCAATATTCTAAAAAAAATACTCTTTAAAAAAGAATCTCCAATTCGACAGAGCGGCTACTTTTCGTTTCAATCTTACAACCGAGAATTTTCAAATAAATTAATTTCCCGGAAGCTACAAGTGAAATCAATTTTAAATTTCAAATTTAATATTGATTCTGATTATTAGTTAAGAAAAATACATTTCCTGATTATGCATCTAAAAGTTTCTGATTTCTTGCGCCATCTGTCGGGCTGTTGGCCCTTAACAGCAACTTTTAGTTGCACGGTCAGGAATTTCCTTTTTCTTGATTTATCTACCTGAGTCCAGTACAATTTCACTTTTGTACAATTTTTGTCACTTTCTGATTATTAGTGTCATCATTCTGAATTTCACTATTGCGTATACTTGCGAATGTGGAGAAAATGCCTGTAAGATGGAGACTCAATACACCACACATACCGGTGTACTCCTGTTCGATGTTCGGAATGTAAGTACCTCTGTGTAAGTTAACCGAGATATTTTATGACAATAGACACCATTGAATAGTGGGCTACCAAGACTGAAGTCTGTACGCCTAGTTGACAATAGACAGGCGCAGTTCCTCCGTCAAAAAAGGCAATACTCTATCTGGATAATGTGTCTGCAATATTACAGATTCAAATCGGAAAAAATGACGCCATTTCATCTTCGACACATTCAAAATGCCCGCCTGAAGACCATAGTTTTGTGGTATTGCGCTTCAGTCTTGGGTCGATTTTGCTCTAAGTGGGAATATAGGATGTTGATGATCAACAGGAAATGAGATAGTTAACACATCTTGGTTGTTAATCTTCTCTCGACGCCAGTAAATAATCAACCTTTGTTGTGAGCGATTGTTGGAGTGGGGTTGGCAGCAAACAAAGAGACCATTGTTGGCTGAAACACGGCCGGGCAGCTTCTGGGGCGGCCGCTGAGGGCAACCTGTGCGGGAGTTGACTACTTCATCACCCCGACATCTCGTAGTAAACAGCTCTCGTGTCACTGGTAACCTGCGGGAGTTGACTACTTCATCACCCCGACATCTCGTAGTAGACAGCTCTCATGTCACTGGTAACCTGCGGGAGTTGACTACTTCATCACCCCGACATCTCGTAGTAAACAGCTCTCATGTCACTGGTAACCTGCGGAAGTTGACTACTTCATCACCCCGACATAACGTAGTAGACAGCTCTCATGTCACTGGTAACCTGCGGAAGTTGACTACTTCATCACCCCGACATAACGTAATAGACAGCTCTCATGTCACTGGTAACCTGCGGAAGTTGACTACTTCATCACCCCGACATAACGTAGTAGACAGCTCTCGTGTGACCGGTAACCTGCGGGAGTTAACTACTTCATCACCCCGACATATCGTAGTAGACAGCTCTCGTGTCGCCAGTAACCTGCGGGAGTTAACTACTTCATCACCCCGACATCTCGTAGTAGACAGCTCTTGTGTCACTGATAACCTGCGGGAGTTGACTACTTCATCACCCCGACATATCGTAGTAGACAGCTCTCGTGTCACTGGTAACCTGCGGGAGTTAAATACTTCATCACCCCGACATCTCGTAGTAGACAGCACTTGTGTCACTGATAACCTGCGGGAGTTGACTACTTCATCACCCCGACATCTCGTAGTAGACAGCTCTCGTGTCACTGGTAACCTGCGGGAGTTGACTACGTCATCACCCCGACATCTCGTAGTAGACAGCTCTCGTGTCACTGGTAACCTGCGGGAGTTGACTACTTCATCACCCCGACATCTCGTAGTAGACAGCTCTCGTGTCACTGGTAACCTGCGGGAGTTGACTACTTCATCACCCCGACATAACGTAGTAGACAGCTCTCGTGTCACCGGTAACCTGCGGGAGTTAACTACTTCATCACCCCGACATCTCGTAGTAGACAGCTCTCGTGTCACTGGTAACTTGCGGGAGTTGACTACTTCATCACCCCGACATATCGTAGTAGACAGCCCTCGTGTCACTGCTAACTTGCGGGAGTTAACTATTTCATCACCCCGACATATCGTAGTAGACAGCTCTCGTGTGACCGGTAACCTGCGGGAGTTAACTACTTCATCACCCCGACATCTCGTAGTAGACAGCTCTCGTGTCACTGGTAACTTGCGGGAGTTAACTACTTCATCACCCCGACATCTCGTAGTAGACAGCTCTCGTGTCACTGGTAACCTGTGGGAGTTGACTACTTCATCACCCCGACATCTCGTAGTAGACAGCTCTCGTGTCGCCGGTAACCTGCGAGAGTTGACTACTTCATCACTTCGACATATCGTAGTAGACAGCTCTCGTGTCGCCAGTAACCTGCTAGAGTTGACTACTTCACCACTTAGACATATCGTAGTAGACAGCTCTCGTGTCGCCAGTAACCTGCGAGAGTTGACTACTTCACCACTTAGACATATCGTAGTAGACAGCTCTCGTGTCGCCAGTAAACTGCGAGAGTTGACTACTTCACCACTTAGACATATCGTAGTAGACAGCTCTCGTGTCGCCAGTAAACTGCGAGAGTTGACTACTTCACCACTTAGACATATCGTAGTAGACAACTCTCGTGTCGCCAGTAAACTGCGAGAGTTGACTACTTCACCACTTAGACATATCGTAGTAGACAGCTCTCGTGTCGCCAGTAACCTGCGAGAGTTGACTACTTCGCCACTTAGACATATCGTAGTAGACAGCTCTCGTGTCGCCAGTAAACTGCGAGAGTTGACTACTTCGCCACTTAGACATATCGTAGTAGACAGCTCTCGTGTCGCCAGTAAACTGCGAGAGTTGACTACTTCGCCACTTAGACATATCGTAGTAGACAACTCTCGTGTCGCCAGTAAACTGCGAGAGTTGACTACTTCACCACTTAGACATATCGTAGTAGACAGCTCTCGTGTCGCCAGTAACCTGCGAGAGTTGACTACTTCACCACTTAGACATATCGTAGTAGACAGCTCTCGTGTCGCCAGTAACCTGCGAGAGTTGACTACTTCACCACTTAGACATATCGGACAGAGACTTTCGCTTTAAAGACCAACTGCGCAGTTTACCTTTCCATATCTACATGTACATATCGTTAAACGGCCGCTATATGGACAACTTGTGATTGTAATTCCTTTTTATCTAAGCAAATCTTGTAAGTCACTCCTATACACATCAGTGTTATATTCCACCATGGGAGCCTGTAACAAGACATATGACATGCTAGACATGATGTTCCTACAGATTCATATTGCATTCCAACATGAAAGTCGTATTAATTCTGTTGCAATGTATCATACGAATATGCACACATCAGATATTTCTATTTAATACCAGTAACACGTTTTTTATTTATTTATGTAAAATATTTAATTATTCTTTGATTTTTCTTTATACTCGTAGTTAGGCAGTCACTGTACTTTCTTTCTCTCTCTAATTTTGTATAAGTTATTCTGTTGTTTATATATTAAGGTTAACCTTGTTGTAATTAAATTAAATATTAAAACACAAAGTATTGTGACTATCCCTTATTTTTAAATAGGAAACGTTACAATACCAAATTTTTAATATATAATTACAAGTTCCAGTCAATAGGTAATGGACAGAGCCTATTGGACACAGGGCAATGACCTATTGGAAAATATATTCAGATAAATCATAAAAATAATAAATTCTGATTAAAAACATTCCTTTTTTTTCATATTTACAAACAGAATACACCTCCCATAAGAATCCGAAAACTGTCGGTAATGGAGTTCCTGTTTAAGTCACTGTAATTCACACCAAGTCTGTGTATGGAAATGAAGCACAGTACATCCTTTCTGTCTATTCTTCCTCAACCAGCCATAGGTTTGTGGATTGCAGAATTCTCATCGTCTCATTGATTCCTTTCTACAGCTAGGCTATCGTAGCTTCTTTTACAGAAATTATTTAAGAATTCCATTCTCGGGCTTCCTTTTCCTAGTCTTCTTTTCACATAACCTTCCAGAAATACCTTTATTCACTTCGAGAGTTCAGAAACGATGTCAGGATAGAAGCACAATACAAAGATGGATTATTCGCTTCCAAACTGGTGATTTTGATATTAGCGTTAAAGAAAGACCACGTAGACCAACCTCTGTGGTGACGAAGCAAAATTTAGCTTTAACGAAGAAATTGTGCAAGAATAACCAATGAAGATTTATCAAATAATATAAATACATGTAATTCCCTATCTAAAAGAAGTGTTTTTAAACTTATTATCTTCTATATCGAAAATTATGCTCGAAAGTTGTTTCCAAAACTTCTAAAACGTTAAAGGATTCAAATTGGGAAAGAAATTTGTTTAGAACTTATAGAGACTTTTAAACTAATATCTTCTATATCGAAAATTATGCTCGAAATTGTTTCCAAAACTTTTAAAACGATGATTCAAATTGGGAAAGAAATTTGTTTAGAACTTATAGAGACTTTTTCTAGAGAACCTTCTCAGGTGTTTGAAAAGATGTGATAACATGTGATGAGACTTGGATTTATCATTATGATCCTTCTTCAAAGCACCAATCAATGCAAAATGGACAACTAAAACATCGTCAAGTAAAGAAAAAAACCAAGGCTATCCTTTTCCCAAGGACAAAATCATAATCATTGTCATGTATGACCAAGAAGAGGGCTGATATACATGGACAATATTGAAAGAAATTCTTATATCAACAAGGAAATGTATTGTAAATCATTAGAAAATCTAAAAAAAGCGATTGAAACAAAAAAAGACCCAACTTAAAAAACACCCAAATAAATTGCATCAGCATCTGACACGGTTATGTTAGTGGCACAGCTGACTTTGACGAAGATTGTAGGGTATGGGTGGAGTTTGATGCCTCACACAGCTCTGACCTAGCAACCTCAGACTTCTACTTGTTTGTTAAATGTAAACCTTTTTCACGTGGTAAACCTTTTGAAAGACATGCTATTTTATTTCGAGTTGTTAGAGCAGGATTTAGAGAGTATGAAAAATATAAAATGAAATGATTTAAAAGAACGAATGTTTCTTTTATACATAATACAAACTTCTACTGTCCTCACCGCGTTATTGCTCTGTTTTATGTCTAACTGTCCTTGTCTTTATCATTTGCGGAAGAGCATTGCTCGATGCAAATATTTAAATGTAATTATACTGTCCTACAAGCTTATATCCATAGTTTTCTTGAAAACCATTTCTGAGATTCCATCCTTCAGTGCTGCGTATATAAGCAGAATCGTCCAATACAGTATTAGAGCTCTGAGAAGCGGTCTGGTGGATTAAATTGGCGAAAACGCTGGGAGAGTTCACCACCGATGAGCCAAGCCCTCCCAATATATTTTTCATCGCAGTAAGGGCAGTAGAAGTTTGTATTATGTATAAAAGAAACATTCTTGCTTTTAAATCCTTTCATTTTATATGTATAGATGGCGCGTTATTGCTTTGTGTAAACTTTTTTTACGTGGTAAAGCATTTGAAAGAAATGCAATTCTACTTCAAGCTGTTAGAGCGGGGATTCAGAGAGTATGAAAAATGTATTCCCAAAGTGTTTTTGCAAGTTGGCAATAACCCTGGATCAAATGTATACAGAAATAAGGTGGATATATTAAAGGATTCTAGTATTGTTGCTCTGGTGATCTGATGTACTGGAAAAAACATCCGAGAAGTCTTTTTGACGTTTATTCGAAAACTAATGATTTGAGAAAAAGCACTTTATTGGCTTAAATAATCGCCAAGAACAAAAGTATGCAATTTTTTTTATACAAAAAATATGCAAAATGAATTATACAACACAAAATTATGTAAAAATAAATATACATGAAAGTTAATAAAAATAAATAAGGTGTAAAAAGCCAAAATAATTATATATGAAAGTTAATAAAAATAAATAAGGGGTAAAAAGCCAAAATAATTATATATGAAAGTTAATAAAAATAAATAAGGTGTAAAAAGGCAAAATAATTATATATGAAAGTTAATAAAAATAAATAAGGGGTAAAAAGCCAAAATAATTATATATGAAAGTTAATAAAAATAAATAAAATGTAAAAAGCCAAATTTAAACCAATGAGATGACAAAAATATTACTTTTACGGGTTATCACACAATGTGCAAAATACTAGGGTCTAACGTAATAGTAACTAACACACAGAAAAACGTGCACTCAAGAGTACTACAACAATAATAGGAAGTTAAATAAAAACTCACGAATTGCTATATAAAAACAAAACAGTACTTATCCTTTATTGTAGCGTTGGTAGGGATCAGACCGGGGTCACACAGGTATACGAGGAGATTACCAGACACGGATAAAGCACACAGAGAACACTTTAAGCGTCTCCACACAATAATCCATCATATTGCCCCCTCGCAATACCATAGCTCCCTCTTTTATACAAACACGGCCACATTCGTCCAATGAGAAGGCGGGAGAGATTGGTTCACTTAACAAACGAAAACAACATTATTCCCACTAAGAACCGAAATAAAAGTTCAAATATTTGTCAATATAATTTGACAAAACAAGTAAGTTAAAATGGTACATGTAGACAAAGACTCCATCAGCGCACCTTCTTTCCCAACAATATATAGAGGACTAAGAAAAGATAAAAGTTAACGGAGACGAGATTGTTTATTAAAGAGATACATAATTTTTGCACAAGTTGGAGGGATTTCTTATGTCTCTTGCATCGTTCTATATGGAGAAAATTTTGATCCAAATTACAATAGAAGGACTGTTAGAAGTTATTGTATACAGAGTTTCAGTTTTAAAGTTTGTCAAAAAAAGAAAAGAATTATTTCTATAAAATAATCCCTTGCATAAATATTGAGTAAAATCAATCATTCCTCCAGGGAAAAGTGTCTTTTCACAAACATTTTTATTATTCTCTAGCTTTCGGGCACGTACGCCCTTCTACAGGAGAAAACATGGTATAATGGTTTTCTCCTGTAGAAGGGCGTACGTGCCCGAAAGCTAGAGAATAATAAAAATGTTTGTGAAAAGACACTTTTCCCTGAAGGAATGATTGATTTTACTCAATAAATTTATTGACCGAACCTTGTATACTTTTGATTAGAATTTCTTATTAAATGAAATATCTCTCTCGAGATCTCTGTCGAAACCGCTGGAAGGGTTCATCACTGATGAAGCAAGCGCTGATTATATTTTCCTTCACAGAAAAAACAGTATATTAGGAATTTTATATGAAAAAGGACCTGCCTGGATCTGCAAAGAAAAAAAAACCTTTTTCATATAAACTTTTTTATTGGATCGCTTTTTGACTCAAAGTATATAGGAAGTTTTTTTAAATAAATTTTCCCTAAATCGTTTCAATTTTCGTGCATGTGTGTTTGTATATTTGTTACTTATAGAGATCCACAATATTTGACCTTATCTGGTTAAATGGTTAAAATCTGTTTAATCTTGATTTCGATCACTGAAAATTCAAATTGGTCAAAATATGGACTAATTTCCATATTTTTGAGGCCGAGAACGAAATCGATAATATTCTAGCAGATTATTTGGCATTAAATAAATAAAGCTGTGTCATTCTGAGGTTTGTCTTTCTTGATTTACTGCGTGACATTTTGGTATAGATATTGGGTAAGATTAGGGGAGACAAACCGAAGATCGCCGAACAGACCTTGAATTCATGGGTGCTATGAATTATATTTTCAGAGACTGACTCCAGGATTTCACCACCGTGTCAAAGCCAAGACTTCCCTCCAAGATGACGATGTCCCTATTGACGATAAGACGACAAAGCCACTCCTCAAGCTGCAAGAAAAAGGACGCAAAGCAACTAGGGACAAACTTTCATGACTCGGAAGAAATACTTGACAGAAATATGTCAGAACCATGTCCATAGCAAAAAGATTTGCAACTGTGAATCACAGCTTTCATAAGGAAGGAGCTATGTAACAAAATATTCATTAATTTATAAAAATATTATTAATTTTGATATTTATATTATGAAAATCTGTAAATTTTTCTCATTGCAACAGCTATTTTATACATTTTAATTTGTTTTGCCATTGAATAGAGATGTTTCATTATGAAAGTTTGTCTTTCCTAATTTACTGTGTGACAATATACTGGATTTCTATCATCTCTTATTGCTTATAATAATAATATCTTAATGAAAAAATATTGATAAATACCATTTCTGAGATTCCACCCTTCAATGTAGTAGATATAAGCAGAATGATCCAATACAGTATTGGAGCTCTAAAAAGCGGCCCCCCTGACCTGCAGGGCTGGGTCTTCGGGCATGGCCTAGACGATGATACCATCCTGGCGTCTGCCAAGACACACATCTATAGGTACTTCCTCGGTGTGGAACTGAGGAGTGAAGACCTTGTCTAGAGGAGGACTCTCTCAAGGTGGGGAAACCTTCCTTGCTAAAGACATTTGTACACATACACAACTATATATATTTCTCTACATTTTATCTACCCTTTATTTACTATTTTATTATATATATATATTTTTCCATCTTTGTAACAATTAATTAGAAGAATCAATAAAATTGTTTAAATTGTTAATTGTCTAAAAAGCGGTCTGGTAGATTAAATTAGCGAAACCGCTGGGAGGGTTCACCACTAATGAACCAAGTCCTCCCAATATATTTTTTCATCGCAGTAAGGACAGTAGAAGTTTGATTGATGCGTGAGGGAAAAATTCGCGTTTAAATGTTTTCATTTGCTGTATATAGATAGCGAGTTATTGCTTTATATTAATATTGGTTGAGCGACATTTACTCGGGAAGACTCCGAATAGTCATTCGGGGCTATAGTATGGAACGCTTCACGATTTTGCGTGTCATCCTTGCGCAGGGGCTATAGTAGTATTATACTAAAATAAATTCCTGGGGTTTAAACTTCCTAGCTACCTTAAATTGTTATATTTGTAGTTTAGAATTGATGTTTGAAGGAAGTTGAGCGAATCTAAACCCATACCAATCGTTTATTCCTTACGTCTTTTTACTTCGGAATAAAAGGTGAACGATTTGTTCAAATTACTATTGTTATTATTGTGTTAGGATATATTCACAATTTATACACTCATGGACAAAACTTAAGGAAGTTGTATCTTTTAGCATGTATATTGGGATTCAGAAAATAACCCTGAAAGATATTTGATACACAGTAACCTTTATTGAAGACACACGAGATAACCAAGTGTGAAAAAAAAATGTCTCTGTCCCCTTCAAAAAAAAAAAAAAAAAAAAACAGATGGTAATATCAAAGAATTTACACTTCCTTAAGCTTTTCAATGAGTGTATAATATAAAGTTGCGGCAGGATTCATGCACCTCATGCACGTCTCCCTTTAATTAATTTAGGTACATGAATATCATCTTCCCGCAACCTTATGTTGTAAACCATAGTATTATATATAATATAGCCTTTACATTAAACTTTGAGTGTTATAACGTAAAAATAGCGTTTATAAACTTGCCGAAGTTTTTCAATCAAATGATTTTTCCATTTCCTTAAGTTTTGTTCTTGAGTGTATTTGCCTACGAGACCTGGATTCTAAAAAAGACAAAAATGGTAAAGCTACTGTCTTTCGGGGTTTAATATTAGCGCCGAATGGTGAGAGTACCGTGGATTGACAAACTTAGTAATGAAAATATCCTAAAATGGTAAAGATATGGCCTACTGTAGACAATTGAAAGTAGAAGCATGTTTGGACATCGTCTCCGAACTCTCGAAGTGGATAAAGGTATTTCTGGAGGGTTATAAGGAAATAAACTCAGAAAGAGGAAGGCCGAGAATTCTTAGACAATTTCTGTAAAAAAAGCTACGATAGGCTAGCTGTAGAAAGGAATCAATGAGATGATGAGAATTCTACCATCCACCAACCTTTGGCTGGTTGAGAAGGAATAGACAGAAAGGATGTACATTAAAACACTCATCAGCAACCGCTACTGGGAATTAACATGGTATACCTTGATGGTCTTTAATTGAAGTAATACAGTAAGTATTATAATGTATTTCCATATTTGATATTCCAATAGATGACGCAATGTAAGCTTCCATCCCTATCGAACGTTCGCTTATACTCTCTAAAGATGAAAAATTTACCTTAGAATTAGATCACAGAAAGTTGCATCGATTCTTACAATAATTTCTGATGTTGCTGGAAGTTTCAGGTTGAGCAGAAACTTCTGGTAACAGATCGTCTATGACCACGGTGGTCGGCAAAGCATATCCTCGTCCTCCCCAACCCCTGCTAAGCCTAAAATAGCCTCGTCCTCCCGCAAAAGGAAAACCACGCCAACTAATGAATCAATTCTTAATCAGCCACTGATCGCTTTCCCGGTGCTTGCCCCTTCTGGGATTGACGAGGTATTTCGGGATTGATTTAGGTCTCTTTTTTTATCTGGAACGTGGAATGGACGTTTGTTGGTTTATTCTGCTTCTTCTCAATGGTCTTCAGCAGATCCTGGTTTCCACAGGCCCAACATGTGCGTCTTTTTCTTTTGAGCACTTATCTTTATTTCTTTTATAGTTTTTCCTTACCGTCCACAGTCAATTAGTCAAATGCTTTTTACTGGAACAATCGCTGTCAATTAGGCCCATCGTGTTTTAAATGCTTATACACTTGTATTAACATTACCCTTCCTCAACTTCTTCAGTTTCTCTGACGCCATACATCTCAATCTTGAGAAGCTCTTCTTTCTTTATATCTTTATCGTTTTTTCCTTCTCTTTCAGCCCATTTGTCTCCGATTATTCTTCTTTCTAACGTTTTCTTATCATCCATTCTTATCATCCATAACTTTCCTTATCAAAATATTCTCCTCGCTCTTGAGGTTACCCGAATTCTTGGAGCGTAATAATATCAGAATCAATTTTTTTTTCCTATCTACGTCTATAAGAATCGATTTATAAATTATTATCTCATCATATCTTCAATTATATCTTCAATTTTCAAAAATAATAGCTATTTACATTCACATAATGTGAATAAAATGTGCTATTACATTCACATATATATATACATTCCTCTAATTTTATATTATATTTTTAAGTTAAAATATCTAGAAAATTCCGAAATCTTCTTATGTAAGAAGAGAAAAAGTATTTCGGATTGATATTTTTAGTAAATGATGTAAAGACATAAGAAAAAAATACACTAACAGACAAAACTTAAGAGTTGAAAGTCTTTGATTTAGACGGTGTTGTTTTTTTTTTGAAAGATTAATTCTCCAAATTGTAACCCCATTATTCGAAGAAATCCAAAAAGGTATCCCAAGATATCCCCACAATATACCAATTTACAACCACATTATTCAAAATTATCTCAATAGTTTCCCAAGATATCCCTACAATAATCCAATGTATAACGACATTATTTAAAGACATTCCCAAATTATCTCAAGATATCCATACAAAATTCCAATTTATAACCATATTTTCAAAAATATCCCAACAGTATCCCAAGTTATTCTCACAATATTCCAAATTATAACCCAATTATTCAAAGAAATCCAAAAAGGTGTCCCAAGATATCCCTACAATATTCCAATGTATGACCACATTATTTAAATATATCCCAACAATTACCCAAGATATCCCCAAAATATTCCAATTTATAACCACATTATTCAAATATATCCCAACAGTATCCCATAATATCCCCACAATTTTACAATTTATAACCACATTATTCAAAGGTATCCCAACAGTATCCCAAGTTATCCCCACAATATTCCAATTTATAACCACATTATTCAAATATATCCCAACAGTATCCCATAATATCCCCACAATTTTACAATTTATAACCACATTATTCAAAGGTATCCCAACAGTATCCCAAGTTATCCCCACAATATTCCAATTTATAACCACATTATTCAAAGATATCTCCAGATATCCCCACAGTATTCCAATTTATACCCACATTATTAAAAAATATCCCAACAGTATCCCTACTGATAAATTTACTGAAAAATTCTGATAAATTCACTACTTTATTCTTAACTGGTAAAGGACCCTTCTTAAGTTTCCTATTCAAACTGAATGCTATCAATGATCCAACATGTGAATGCCGCTTAGATGTTGAATCACCAGAGCATCTTCTTTTATCTTGCCCTCTGACTAATCAAATTGTATGTAGATACTTTGAAACATTACCAAATTCTCTTTGTGTATATACTCTATCTTATGAGAACTTTGTTAAGTTTAGAACTATTTGTACAATAATTTACAAAACAATACTAATCCATCGTGTAAATAATTAATCATATATATATAAATAATACTGGCACAGCACAATAGTCCTTTGGACTTCGTGCTTTTGTAACAATAAATAAATAAATAAATAAATAAATAAAATCCCTACAATATTCCAATTTATAACCACATTATTCAAAGATATTCCCAATATCCCAATGTATAACCATATTATTCAAAGATATTCAAACAGTATCCCAAGATATCCCCACAATATTCCAATTTATAACCACAGTATCCCCAAGTATCCCGTCAAGTCCTAGATATGACCACAGTCCATCCATCCAGCGAGAGTTACACAACTCCACGGCCGAAGGTCTTCGCCCTCTACCGCTGTGTGGCAAGCCAATCGGGATTTATGGGACACGGTGACGTAAGGTCTTCTGTCCTCCTCTTGTTTACCAACACCAGCCCATGGCATTCACCCCTAGAAATCGAGCCTATACTCCTGAGGAACATAACATGCTGAGTATTGAATATAAATTAAATTCAGTTCTACCTACAAAAGATAGTTTAATCAATTTAATATGCCCATGTGTGAGTTGAAAAGGTCAACTTCACAAAGGAAGTTTACTTTGACACATTACAAAGAAGATAACGAAGATAAATAAACGCATCCACCAGTCAATAGAGAGCGAGCAATAATTTTTCTTGGTTATTATTTATTATTATTATTTCATTTTTTTTTTTATGCATTCAAAATTTTCTCTTTACACCAGATAGATCCCTTAAGTTGATAAAAATAAAAATAAAATGAGGGTTTGTTTATTTGCTTTTCTGTTCCGTATTATTTTTATTTGAGTTATTCAGTTCCCCCCTTCTACTCCCAAACCTGGTATATATGCATATGCAAATAGGATCTTCCAAGGTTATGGATACATAGCCATGTTTTCCAACTGGTTATAGAATATTGTCTTGGTTTCTCACTTCAGTTGGTTCACAAATGTAGTACAAATGTCCCCTTGAACTATTAAATTCAGATTGACACTCAGTTAGCTATATAGAATTAGGCCTTTAAGAAATCGCTACCATAGTTTACCCCCTGGAATATGCTAATTACGCTATAATAGTCGACTTAAAACATGTATACAGTTAAAGTAAATGACATTGTTTTCGGACTGAACACATATACGATTAGGATTCTCCTTAACTACGATGGAATGGTCTTCGTATTCATCACATATGCGATTATCACTTCCCTTGACAAAGATGGAATGGTTTTCGGACCCAACACATATACAGTTAGCACTCCCCTTGAAAAATATGGAATGGTCTTCGGACCCAACACATATACAGTTATCACTCCCTTTGACAAAGATGGAATGGTCTTCGGACCCAACACTTATACAGTTAGAACTCCCCTTTGACAAGAATGGAATGGTCTTCAGACCCAACACATAGACAGTTATCACTCCCTTTGACAAGGATGGAATGGTCTTCGGACCCAACACATATACAGTTATCACTCCCTTTGACAAGGATGGAATGGTCTTCGGACCCAACATATATACAGTGTTATCACTCCCTTTGACAAAGATGGAATGGTCTTCGGACCCAACACATATACAGTTAGAACTCCCCATTGACAAGGATGGAATGGTCTTCGGACCCAACACATATACAGTTATCACTCCCTTTGACAAGGATGGAATGGTCTTCGGACCCAACATATATACAGTGTTATCACTCCCTTTGACAAAGATGGAATGGTCTTCGGACCCAACACATATACAGTTAGCACTCTCCTTGACAAGGATGGAATGGTCTTCGGACCCAACACATATACAGTGTTATCACTCCCTTTGACAAAGATGGAATGGTCTTCGGACCCAACACATATACAGTTAGAACTCCCCATTGACAAGGATGGAATGGTCTTCAGACCCAACACATAGACAGTTATCACTCCCTTTGACAAGGATGGAATGGTATTCGGACCCAACACATATACAGTTAGCACTTCCCTTGACAAGGATGGAATGGTCTTCGGACCCAACACATATACAGCTAGCACTCCCCTTGACAAGGATGGAATGGTCTTCGGACCCAACACATATACAGTTAGCACTAAGCTTGACAAGGATGGAATGGTCTTCAGACCCAACACATATACAGTTAGAACTTTTCTTGATTAAAAACTCCACCCTAGATAATACTATGATAAAAAATATTTGTATTTAATTGAATATATATGGGACAGGAATTCTAACAAACATAATACTCCTGAAAAAAAAAAGGTAAACATTGACATGCCGTGTGAATGTCATCCATAACACACATGGTGTTACCATGGTAATGGCAGATGTTGACGTCCATTGTAACAAACATGTTTATAGCTCTATGTGATAATACGACGGGTTATATCACCCTCACTTCTTTACGTTATCTATACAAAAGTTTAGGAATTGTTCTGACGTATTCTAGACGTATACACTGGCTATGTCTGTGTACTTATTAACTTATACTGGCTATAACTGTGTACTTACTGAACGTATACTGACTATAGCTGTGTACCTTCTAGATGTATGTGAAGTTGAACTTGCTTGTCTGGTAGTACATAAATTGTAACAAAACAGTGAAGATTAGCATGTCCTCTGCTCAAGGAGGACAGTAAAAATTTTGAGGCTACCTGTTAAGAGACAATCGTTTATAATGGTGTCTGCCAAATAAGCCATGTTGTCATGTCGCTCAGCTCTAGCCAGCCGATACACTTATCGCTCGATTAACCGACGGTCAATAGAAAGGAAATGAGGCTCTAAGACGACGAGACCTTGAGTCCGGCGTGTGCACCCCCCACGGGGTGTTACGGCAGCTCCCCTACCCCTCAGACTTCCGCCACCTGGCCGTTTGTCAAATATTTAGGGTGGAAACACCGGAACAGACCACTGGATAGCAGGAAGTTATCTCGGAGTGATTAGCAATGGAAAGAAATGATTGGTAAAGTGGATCAATGGAAAGGCTGAAAACCTGACGTAGGGAATATCTGGATGGGCTTTGTGTACCAATCTGGCACTTTTTTTTATACTTGAGACATATTTACATATACTTTGATATTTATTGACATATTCGTTGATATATAGTTACATATACCTTCGTTTTATTTACATACACCTTCGATATATTTACATATCCCTTAATTATATTTACATATACCTTCGTTGTATTTACATATACCTTTGTTGTATTTGAATATACCTTCGATATATTTACATATACTGTGATATATATTTACATATACCTTCAATGTATTTAAATATACCTTCGATATATTTACATATCATTTAATGTATTTACATACACCTTCGATATATATATATTTACATATCATTTAATGTATTTACATATACTTTGATGTATTTACATGTTATTTTCTATATTTACCTATATTTTTTTATATTTACTTTCTATCTGATGTATATATATACCTATTTTAATAGAGAGTCGAGTTGCCCCTCGAAATATTGGAACAATAAAATACCTATAAATCCAATATATGCTTCATTTTTAATAAATACCTATACACCTATCCCCCCGATTTACACGGTACTTGTTTTACACGTTTTCGCTTTTACACGGTTTTCCAAATAAGTTTTTTTTGTTTGTTTTTATCGCACTATACTAAATGCTACTGTGATTGAACACATGCGCTGTGTACACATCTCACGAGGAATCCCGAGCTTATGTGCTGACTACATATTTAACCTGTCAATGCATTTTATTTCTGTGTACACCTATCCCCCGATTTACACGTTTTTCTCAGGAACGTATCTACCGTGTAAATCAGGGGATAGGTGTATTTTGATGTATTTATATATTCACTCATGGACAAAACTCAAGGAAGTTTCATATTTTAAACATAAACCACACCTTGTTTGCCTATATAACATCAGACACATGGACACAATTTGACTCCAGTTCAAATATAAACAGAGCTAAACAAATTCGAACTCTTGTCCACGTGGCCGCACAGGTGAGAACTTGGAATTTACAGAAAGTGATCGTTAACCGAACATAGTCGTTAAAGAAGAGAATAATCACAAGATTAATTGATATATTGACTTTAATGAATATTGATCCAAGAGATTAGTGTTAATTCTTAAATTGCTGGGGAGATTCATTACCGATGAGCCAAGCCTTCCCAACATTTTTCCCAACCTCCAGTTCCGACGCATGTCCAATGGCCATACGTTCCTTCGTGCATACGTCATGGTTAGAGAATCACTGAACAAAAAGTAAAAGTAACTTAACACACAGAAAAACGTACACCCAAGAATACAACAACAACAAAAGGGAGGTAAATAAAAACTCACGATTGGTTATATTAGAAAAGTTTAAGAAAAATAAGGCATCTCCTGATGGTTTGCCAACAGCAAGCTTTAGTTGCACGATTGGGAAATGCCTTTTTCTTAATTTCTCCACCTGATCCCAGTACAATTTCATTTTTGTGCTATTTAACCATTTGTTTACTACTTGTAGAAATCTGTCCACAGAGGTTAAATAAGGTCGAATAATTCCATAGCTTTAACAAATATTTATATCTTGTTGTGTAGGTGTAAATTATTGTATTGAATCATTATTTTTAAGCTAATCCCACCCAATATTTATTCATCGCAGAAAGGATATTCAAAGTTTGTTTTTTTTGTATAAACGAAGCATTCATTAATGTTTTCGTTTCCTAGGAAGTGTAATGATTAAATAATGCAACTGTTTTCTGGATATGAGTTTCTTTTCACTTTATTATTGCGTTCTCAAGCTACCCCCTACGGGGGGTAGGGAGTGAGCAACGAGCTTTCTAGAAAACCTGTAGAAAAGATAAAACGATTTTTCACTTTCGAAGATTAAATAAAAAAAGCTTTCAGTTCAAGTTAAAAATAGCTTTCTCTTTCATCCTTGAACTTTGGTGTCTACTTTCCCCACTGAGGCCTCCTAACCCCGTCCAACAGCAGCAATATTTGTCTTTTCCTATTTTAGCTCTCGTTGCTGGCTCGACGTCAGTTTCTACAACACTGTTGGTCGAGATGCTTCGTGAAATGGTCAAAGAATTCCTTTATGGGGGTTACAATTGTAATCTTTTAACACACAAAGTGCAATTTACTACGGCCTAAAGTAAGAGTACACACATAAGGCTTTATTAAGACTACCGGTCTAAAGGAATAAAGGAATCATAGATGGAGCTCCTATACACCAGGCAGCGTAGCATCCAACAATAGTCTCCAGGCCCAAATTAGGAGTTACTGAACATTTTAGCCGTTTTAAAATAAAGGCGAATGTTCATAGTGTGACTAAGGAGAAACCCCAGAGCTCAATTCTACTTTCTATCTTCAACCCAGTTGCTGACAGTGCTATATACACACAAAAATTTATTAAGACCCCCGTTCTTATATAGATTCACCACAGGAAGAAAGGAATCATAGATTGAGCTCCTATACTCCAGAAAGCGCAGCACCCAACAACAGCCTACAGGTCCAACACATGTCCAATGGCCACACGTTCCTTCGTGCATATGTCATGGTTAGCGAATCACTGAACAATAAAGTAAGAGTAACTTAAAACACAGAAAAGCGTACACTCAAGAATATAAACATAAACAAAAGAGAGGTAAATAAAATTTTACGATTTGTTATATATATATAAATAATATTACTTATCTTTTATTGTGGCGTCTGGTGATCTCCTCGCATACCTGTGTGACCCCGGTCTGATCCCTACCAACGCTTCAATAAAAGATAAGTACTGTTTTTATACATAGCAAATCGTGAATTTTTATTTACCTCCCTCTTATTGTGTTGTACTCTTGAGTGTACGCTTTTCTGTGCATTAAGTTACTCTTACTTTAGACCCTAGTAAATTTTCACTTTGTGTGATAACCCGTAATAGGTAGCTTTTGTCAGAGGATATTTGAGATGAGATAATTAGGATTAAGAATAAATAGAACAACAATCTCCAGAAACTTGTTGCATTATTTAATCATCATACTTCCTAGAAAACGAAAACATTAGAACATGAGAAGGCTTCTTTTATACAAAAACAAACTTCTACTGTCCTTACTGCGATTAAAAAATATTGGGAGGGCTTGGCTCATTATTTAAAAATGGCGCATTATTACTTTATATGAATTACACTTCATATTTACAGTAAATAACACACACAAAGCTTTATTAAGACTACCGGCTTATACAGATTCACCACAGGAAGAAAGGAAGCATAGATGGAGCTCCTATACTCCAGGCAGCTCAGTACCCAACAACATCCTCCAGGTCCGACGCATGTCCAGTGGCCACACGTTTCTTCGTGCATACGTCAAAGTTAGCGTATCACTGAACAGGCTAGTGTGGAATCAGCCTCGTTCTAGTCTTCGCTTTCATCGTCCAAATGGACCACGGCATTTGGCGATTCTATTAATCTCCTCCGAACGGTGACTGCGGCCTTGTAGAATTTATATAAACCAAAAAGAAGACCTTGATCAAACATCATTGCATTCATCCAGTTATAAATTTTTACAGAAAATAACAAGAGTTGAACAGTGTGTAAATAGGGACATTGTCCTGTAACGTAGATAGTGGAGATAGCTTACACAATATCTGGCCGCCCCTCTGATGTAGGGCTGAAAGAAGAATTTTCTAGGTTACCGCCCCACATCTGACCAATTTGTTCCGTTTAAACCACTCTCTCTCTCTCAAGGCCGAAACATTCTGTAGGACTTTCCCTCATATCCCCCCCACGTCTTGAGAAACTTGTATAGATAGATCTTGATCCTACCTTTCTTAGAACCAGTTCAGCTCGGAATTCTGGATGTCGATCTCTAATTTGTGTTCTTGATTCACTCTAATAGGGGAGGGAGAAGTCTGACTACATCAGTCCCCCCTGGACCTTTGGAATATTTGACCAAATTCTGGTCCAAGGTGACTAACATGGCAACGGCACCCATTTTCCAATGGACCCAGAGCAGCAGCTTTACACATCCAAGATAGTGGACATTGCGAATGCTGTGATAGAGATGCATGAAGACATCTGAGGCTTTTACTTGGACACGACAACAACAATACAGTATACACACCCAAGATAGAGGATATTGCGACTGCTGTGATAGAGATGTATGGGGACATCTGAGGCTCTTCATTGGACACGACAGCAACAACAATACAGTATACACACCCAAGATAGAGGACATTGCGAATGCTGTGATGGAGATGCATGGAGACATCTGCGGCTCTTCATTGGACACGACAACAACAACAATACAGTATACACACCCAAGATAGAGGACATTGCGACTGCTGTGATAGTGATGCACGAGGATATCTGAGGCTCTTCATTGGACATAATAACAACAACAATACAGTATACACTCCCAAGATAGTGGGCATTGCGACTGCTGTGATAGAGATGCACGGGGACATCTGAGGCTCTTCATTGGACACGACAGCAACAACAATACAGTATACACACCCAAGATAGAGAACGACTGCTGTGATAGAAATGCACGGGGACATCTGAGGCTCTTCATTGGACACGACAGCAACAACATTCACTCTATTTCTTTTCAAGCCATAGGTTGGTAGCTGGCAGTATTCTTGTCTTCTCAGAGCTTCCTTTCTGTGGCTATTCTTTTAATGGTATTGTAGGATCTTTTCCTGATATTTTTCATGAATTCCATTCTTGGCCTTTTTTTCCAGGTCTTCCATCTATACATCCCTCTAGCAGTACTGTTAACCATTCCGAGTGTCGGACAATATGTCAAAATATGTTGATTCTTTTGTCAATTGTCTCCGAAATACCATATCTCTCCTTGATCCTATTGCCACGTGGAAACTTAGGAAACACAAACTTCAGGATAACCCAGCAATTTATTTTCCTATTGATTATATTGTTGTCTTGTGATATTGTGCTTCAAGAAGATATCTTCGGTATTTGTTGGGAATCTTACCGCAATGACAATCTTCCAAGGTAGATCTGCCTATAAATATCCGTCTAATAAAGGTATTATTAGGAATAAGGATATAAAACACATATCTATGTCAGAAATGGACCATGAAAGCAACCAAGAAAGTCTAAAAAATATAGGTTTAAGGTGAATACATTAGCAAACATATAGGTTTGTAGTTGTCGTGTCCAATGAAAAGCCTTAGATGTCTCCGTGAACCTCTATCACAGCAGCCATGCTAGTTCGGTGGTACCTATAGTAAAATTGGAACGATACAGAGAATATTAGTATGGCCCCTGTGCAAGGATGACATGCAAATAGTATGTGAAGCTTTCTATCACAACAGTCGCAATGTTCTCTATCTTGAGTGTGTAAAGCTGCTGTTCTGGGTGCATGTCAATTTTATGTTGTTGCCGTGTCCAATGGAGAGCCACAGATGTCTCCGTATATCTCTATCACAGCGGTCGTAATGTTCTCTATCTTGGGTGTGTAAAGCTGCTGTTCTGGGTCCTTGTCAATTTTCTGCAAGTCTGCGGCCATAAGAAGTTCCACACCAGGACAATTGTTGCATGTCCTGTAGGTTCTTTTGCAATTTGGATGTATTGTCATTCCTTTATAGTGTTTCATTCTAAGTCATGCGAATATTTTTGTTATTCTTCTCTCAGAATTTATGTCGCATATTTGACCTTTTATTGTTAATTATTATTTTTGTTTGTTATCTCGGATTTCACAAAAGAATGAGCATTAATTACTGACATTTATTTTTTCCTTTTGACCAACTTCATGGCTTCCTTTACTAGCTAATCCGCCATCCCATTACCCCCGATCCCAAAATGGGCAGTAATCCTTAATGTAGAATGCATTTCTTACCCAATAGTTTGAGTTGGTTTAGTAACGAGTGTATGTTTTGAGTGATTTTTATTGACCTTCTTAATGACCTCTAGTGCAGATTTAGAGTCACTGTATATTACAACTCTTGCTTGATGCAGGGATGGTTGATTAAGGCATACTTCCAGTACTTTCCAGATAGCTCTCAGTTCACAAATGAATTTTAATGAAATCTATCCTGCTCCTTCTTTGATTTTGATGTTTGTTCCATATTGTAGAGTGCATTTCTTACCCAATAGTTTGAGTTGGTTTAGTAACGAGTGTATGTTTTGCGTGATTTTTATTGCCCTTCTAAATTGCTTCTAGTGCAGATCTATAGTCATTGTATATAACTTCTTCTGTTTGATGCAGGGATGGTTGATTAAGGCATATCATTGATTATCATTGATTAATGATATCATTATATTTATATCATTATATTGATATCATATACGTATATCATTGATCCCAAGACGTTTCAGATAACTATCAGTTTATAAGTCAAGTTTGACGAAATCTTTCCTGATCCTTCTTTGACTTTGATGCGTGTTCCATATTGTAGAATGCATTTCTTACCCAATAGTTTGAGTTGGTTTATTAACGAGTGTATGTTTTGAGTGATTTTTATTGCCTTTCTAAATTGCTTCTAGTACAGACATTCTATAACTCCTGCTTGATACAGGGATGATTGATTAAGGTACACTTCGAGGACTTTCCAGAGAGCTGTCAGTTTATAAGTGAAGTTTGACTTTCCTGCTTCTTCTTTGACTTTGATGTGTGTGTCCATCTTGTAATGGTATATAAATTCCAGCCCTTCCATTATTCAGGGTAAGATATGATGATCCATCTGTATGTGCTATTAAATAAATTCTCTCTGGTTATATACATTAATTGTCTCAAGCCCTTTCTTTTTGAGTATACTTTTACTCTCTTTTTATTGAAGGGTTCATTAAGTTTTATGATACATATAGGTTTTGTATATATGTAATTGTATATATATAATTCTACTGTCCTAAAATATTATGTCCATAGTTTGCTTAAATATCATTTCTAAGATTCCACCCTTCAGTGTAGCATATATAAGCAGAATTATCCAATACAGTATTAGAGCTCTAGAGAGGCGGTCTGGTAGATTAAATTGCCGAAACCGCTGGGAGGGTTCACCACTGATGAGCCAAGCCCTCCCAATATTTTTTCATTGCAGTAAGGACAGTAGAAGTTTGATATATGTGCAAAAGAAACATTAACGTCTAAATGTTTTCATTTGTTATGCATATAGGTTTATTGTGATGTAGACTGCCGGAATTCGAAAACAGTGCCCGGATTTGAATCCCGCATTATACTGTTTTGAAAAAATATTGAATTGTGTGATTTAGTGTGTCTTCCTGATTCTTTTACAAAAAATCAATCCTTCGCCATTTAGTTCAAGTGGCTAACTAAACAGGGCTCTGGCATACACCTTGTAAATGTAAAAGTTGAACTGATTTTGCATGTGTTTAGACATGTGAACTTATATTTAAAACCGTTACAAACTATATCCACCATGATTGTCATGGTCATGTTTACTTCAGGAGATATCAATGCTATAAAAAAGACTTAAAGTAATAGAGGATTCTTTGAAAAAGCAAATATTTGAATACAAACTGGCGTGTGTCACTTAATGAATAAAAAGCGGGTGAAATAGATTGTAATAAAGATGACAAACTGACTTTTAAATATTCTGAAGATGTCAGCAGGGGTTGTGATATATTGGTCCTGGAGAGGGCGCCACTCAAGGCTAGGGTTGACAAAGGTCGGGCGGACGTCAATGGGCTGGTGTCGGAGAGAGATAGAGTGTCTCGATTTGCATAATCGCTCGGGTGCCAATCAAGAAGGACAGCTACACAAACACCCCAGGGGGTCGGGGCACCTGGGCAGGTACCCTCGGTACGGCACAGTCGGCCTGATCGTTGTTTATTGAGCGATGTCTTCGGGAATATACCACGGCCACGTTAGCCAGCTCGAGCAGGCAAATACAATGACAAATTTTACTTTTACGGATTATCACACAAAAAGCAATAAACTAGAGCCTACCGTAAGAGTAACTTAATACACAGAAAAAAACGTACATTCAAGAGTACAACACCAACAACAAAAAAGAGATAAAGAAAAAAAATCACGATTTGTTAAATATCGAGCAGACTTTGAGGCCATGGATGCTGTGGACAAAGTTTTCCACGACTGAATTCAGGATTTTACTATCGTGTCAATACCAAAACTTCCCTTCAAGAAGACGCTGTCTCTATAAAACCTAAGACGAAAGAGTCTCTCTTTACGCCGAAAGAAAAAAGGACGTGATCCACTAGGAACCGTTTTCAATACGTTGAGGGAAAACTGAACCAGACAAGCACACAGAGAACGCTTTAAACGTCTCCACTCAATCACCACTCCATCACTCCTCGCATTCCGTTTCAACCCTCTTTTATGTACAAACATGGCCACATTCGTCCAATGACGTGGGAGATCAGTTCACTTAACAAATAAACAACATTCTTCTCGCATAACTGAGAAGATTAAAACTGCTATGTTTGTCAAAATTTGACATTTTCTTGAAGAATTTCTCCAAAAGTAATACCAAATGTTACCGAATACCTCTCAGGATCTATTTTTATAGTAGTGCGACTTCCTAACTAACCCATTTTCGTAAAAAAAAAAAAAAACTGAAAAAATCTTCGGAAAAGAAAAAATTTACTAGAGAAACATAATTTATAATATTTTCTATCTTTCCTGCAAATGTGCACGTACGTTGTTGCCAGGAATGCTTATCACATGACTTTTGAATTCTTGGCAAACTTCTGTAGACTACGATTCAGGTACTGGCCATGCAGGAAATCATACTTCGCTGAATCATGTGTCTCCAATCAACTCTGACTCTATCTTTCATCTACACTCATGGATAAAACTTAAGAAGATTGTACCTTTTAGCATGTATATTGGAATTCAGACAATAACTCTAAAAGATATTAATGTGACCTTTATTGAAGACACACGAGATAACCAAGTGTGTATACACTCAAGAACAAAACTTAAGAAGGTTGTATTTTTTAGCATGTATATTGGGATTCAGACAATAACTCTGAAAGCTATTTGATATGCAATGATCTTTATTGAAGATACACAAGATAACCAATTGTGAACAAAATTTACTGTCTATTTATAAAATAGTCAACCAGCGATATCAAAATATGAAAATTCTTTAAGTTTTGTCAATAAGTGTATTTATTATAGACGAATTCTGGAACATTGAATCTCCAAAGACAATAACAAAATTTTATTTTCTTTTTTAGTGTATCTGCTGTTTTATTTCTGTGTAATTTTTATATATTTCTTGGTTACTTATTGTATATTTCTTTTCTGTTTCTTGTATACACAGCTCATATATTTCTCTTATGATAGAATGAATATTCTTAATTCAATCAATAGATTGGTTTTTTTTTACATATAATTTGTTATCAAAATACGTAACTATTATAGACACGTATGATTCTTTTAAAAATAAAACCATTTCTACTGCCCTTACTGCAATGGAAAAATTAACTGGCGAAACCGCTGGGAGGTTCACTACTGATGAGCCAGGCCCTCCAATTAATTTTTCCATTGCACTAAGGACAGTGGAAATTGTTTTATATTTAAAAGAATCATGCACGTCTATAATAGTTTCGTATTTTGATAACAGATGGCTCACTAATGCATCATAATATAATTTGTTACTCAGAATATATATTTCATTGCCTCTCTAGTCTTTTATGTAAACGAGTTTGTCTTCTTCTTCTTTCTTATCTCAAAGCCATGATAATCATGGTGGGTAGTTAGTGACTGCTTTTACTGTAAGCGCACCACATGTCTACACATGTGAAAAGCAGTTCGACTTTGCACTTACAAATGTGCCAGAGCACCGTTTGGTTACTTGCACTCGCTGGTGGGTTTGGATTTTTGCAAGAATCGGGGGCCATTGGAGCATGAGTTTGTAAATCTTTTGTTTAAAATTGCCTTGTCATTCTGAAGTTTGTTTTATTCCTCAATTTTCAAATGTAACATTTTGGTGGAGATGCTGGGTAGATTAGGAAAGACAAACTGATGATTGTCGAGCAGACTTTGTGGCCATGGATACTGTGGACAAAGTTTTCCGCGACTGTATTCAGGAATTCACCATCGTGTCAATGCCAAGACTTCCCTTCAAGAAGACGCTGTCTCTATAAAACCTAAGACGGTAAAGCCTCTCTTTACGCTGAAAGAAAAAAAGGACGTGAATCCACTAGGAACCGTTTTCAAGACGCTGAGGGAAAAACTTAACCGAAATACGCAAGAGTCAGTGGCAACAAAATTTGCAAACTGTGAGTCACAATTTACATAGGGAAGGAGTTATGTGGCAGAAAATTGTAACAAAGTATTAATTCATTTCATTATTTTTATTAACAGAGTGGTCATTTTTATGTTTATATTTTGCTACTCTGTAAATTTCCCTCGTAGCTTATCTTTTGTTTACCATTCATAGTTTGTTCTTGCCTGAAATAAATTGCTGTCTTATCCCGAAGTTGGTCTTCCCTAATTTTCCACGTGGCAATATTGTTATAAGTTAATAAGCAGATTATAATTTTGCATATTTTGTTACTCCGCAGCTTTCTTTCATTGTCTTTGTTCTTTCAGGTAAACAAGGTTTTATATATTGTCACATTGTGTGAAAAGTAGGAAAGACAAACCTCACAATGACACAGCAATTTACACTCATGGACAAAACTCAAGGAAATTTCATATTTTCATGTCGCCGATCATCTGTTTTTTTTTTTTCTGTATTTTTTTTAGACAGAGACAATTTTATTCACACTTGATTATCTCGTATGTCTTCAATAAATATCACTGTGTATTAACTATCTTTCAGAGTTATTGTCTGAATCCCAATATACATGCTTAAAGGTACAACTTCCTTAAGTTTTGTCCATAAGTGTATTTAAGCTAAAAATAAGTAAAACTTATAAAATACAAGAGAGACAATGATGGAAATTTACAGAGTAACAAAATATCAAAATTGATAATCTGTTAATATAATAATAATATTTTTACAGAATTATTATTATTATCCCTTTTACAAAGTGGTACAAGCCATGATAATCATGGTTGGTAGAAGTTGGCGATGGCTTTTACTGTAAGTACACCAGATATCTACATATATTTCCTCGTAGAAAATTAGGAAAGACAAGCTTTCAGGAGTAGTAGTATTGGGTTTCCGGGCTAATTGACCTATTAAGTAAGGTCTTCTAGCCCCAACATGGCTGCAGAACGCGAACTGGCGGCAAGGGATCCTAAGATCAGGCAGTGGAGGTGTCATCGCAGGGGTGGAGGAAGCTGGAGAAGTCAGGGAAACAGCGCCTTGATGCAGTGAGAAGCAGGGATGGAAGTCCAGTTGAGGTGGCAGGAGGTCCTGGAAGCCTAGAACTTGAGGACTCAAGCTTTCAGGATAACACAGCAATTTATTTAAGACAAGAACAAACTATGAATGATAAACAAAAGATAAGCAATGAGGGAAGTTTACAAAATAACAAAATATAAAAAATATATATTTACTCTGTTAATAAAATAATAAATACTTTGTTACAATAGGTAGAGATCTGTTAGACTTGAGACCTGTTTAATACTTACAGTTACTGGTGGCCTGGTTCAAAATCACATTAATAGGTACCGCTCAGCAACCTAGTTCATGATAATTGAAACAGTGAATAATATATGAATTTTATTCACATATTAAACAAATTTTAACGCGGGATTCAATTCCGGTTCATGACTGTCGGGAATCGAGCGCGTTACACTCTCATCCACCGACTTACTGGTTGGGGGTGAACTTTTGTAAGAATCCTGGGTCATTGGAGAATTTTTGGAGAAAATTTGGAGAAAAAAATCCAATGCGGGATTAGATCCCGGTTCGTTGCCGTCGGAAATAGAGGGTTTATATTACTCCTTCATCAATCCACACTGTATTTTACTCTAAGTACACCACATATGTACATATTTAGAAATCAGTTAAGGCATGATAATCATGGTGGGTAGTTAGTAATTGCGTTTTACTGTAAGTACACCGCAGGCTATATACATAGAAAGTAGTTCAGGCCATGATAATCATGGTGGGCAGTTAGTTCGTAAAATTAAAGATACTTCGACCAATATAAATATTTTATTATCTCTTAGTGTAGTTAGTGATTGCCTTTACTGTAAATACACCACATATCTACATATGTATGTTTTAAAACTGTTTATTCAGACATTAACTACATAGCATTTCTTACATAGTAGTATTTACATAAGAAAATAACAATGGCTATATACACATAGTAAAGTCAGTTTTACATGAGTCAAAGTTTCAGTTTAGCAAGTAAAGATGAATATAGAGATATTGAGATATTTACACCATTTATATATATATTGTCACGTATAAGGCCTCAAAATGACTACAACCTCCGCCAATAGATGGCGCTTTCGCCTGTTTCCGTCTGAAACTGGTGTGGGATCGCCGACTGCTGTGGTCCTGTTTCCTTGGGCAAATGTTTGTAAATAGGTGTTTATATTGGCCCCAGGAGGTGGCGTAATGTATATACCCGTTGTTTATTATTCAAGTTATATGTAATGTTTAGTAGTAAATGACAATAAAGAGTAGTGTTAGAAGTCTCCGTGCCGCCTGATGTTATTCCTCTCGCCACATTGCTGCTGCTGCTACTCTTATGGTAAGTCTCTCGTGTCCCCCCACCAGTGGTAAGGCCGAGAGATACTGCCAGAGGAAGGGAGTTCCACTTGAGCGGTGGTTCTCGGACGTCTTTGGGTGCTCTGCAGGGTAGAGCTGCAGAAGGAGAACAACGGTAGCCCGGGTAGGTGATCCACGAAGGAAGAAGCGGCGTCGTCGCGAAGAATCCGGAGGGTCAAGCCGCGACAATATATACATATATCCATATAGAGGACAGTTCGACTTTTGCATTTACAAATAAACCAGAAATCTGTTTGGTTACTTACATCTGCTGGTGAGGTTTGGACTTTTGTAAGAAACAGGTGCCTTTGGAGCAGAAAAAAAAGTTGTCAATGCAGGATTCGATCGCTGATCTTGGTAGTCGTAAATCAAGGATGTGAATCACCTGTAGCGGCTCCCAAATATTAACTTTTCCTATTTTCATTATAAGTTTTAATTTGTCTAATAACTATTCAATTCAAATATTAAAATTATTCATCTTATAAATATATAATGCTTATAAAATAATTATACATCATTCTAAATATAAATCATAAATAATATGAAATGTAAATATTTATCTATAATATATCAAGCACATATGTCTAACATTATATAATCTAGAAATGATATTTGACCACACACACATATAAACAAAAATAACTTCAACATGTAGTATACACCAATTTAACCCTTCTGATAATTTGTATAAATAAATGTAATTAAAAGTTGATTTTACAATAAATAATTTGTTATCTGACTCCGCCTAGAATTCCATGCCACCCACAAAATGGTGAGCCGGTAAACTTTAACGAACATTTGCAAGCAATCAAACAAGAATTTCAATTCGATCAAAAGTGAAAAATAAAAATACTCATGATATCAAATTATAAATATTTAAGAAATACATATTAAATATTTATATTTAAAACAAAAATTATAACATATTTCGCAATATTTAAAAACTACGAAAACGTACATCGTTTGGTATTTAATTCAAAGCAAATTTTCAACTTAAAAACAAATCAGATATCAAATATAATTTTAAAAAATAAATATTAAATAAATTCAAATACACATTAAATTGGCAATTAAAAATAATATATAACTTACAATTTAAAAATTATAACCTGATAATATATTCAAATATTTTTTCTTATCAAATAAAAATCAAATATAAAATTTTAATTCTGAATTTTAATATTTATAATAATCAGAATTTTAATATCTCTTAAGGACATATAATTTTTTAAATACAATATATTCTCAAAATGGATTCAATTAAAGCACCCGAATTTTGGCCAAACGATCCAGAATTGTGGTTCATAACATTGGAATCACAATTTTTATTGAACAAGCCAAGTCCAATTACAAATGATGACACCAAATTTTCTTATCTAATTTCACTTTTACCTCCATCAACTGCCATAGAGGTACGTGAATTCATTATATTACCTCCACCAGACAATAAATACGACGCGCTAAAGAAGGCCATAATTAAATGTACCGCTGACAGCGAATTTAAAAAACTACAGCAATTGTTGACTCAAGAAGAACTTGGAGACAGACTGCCTAGCCAATTATTACGCCACTTAAGACAATTGATTGGAGAAAGCAAAGCCGTCAGTGACACAACATTAAAAATGCTCTGGATGCAACGTTTACCTAAAAACATCCAAATAATTCTGACAACGCAAGAGCAAGCATCACTAAACTCTCTAGCAGATTTAGCTGATAGAGTGACGGAGATTACTTCTTCACCATCTTCAAGTACTTCGACTTTAGAAAAGGAACTGGCATCTTTGCGTGCGGAAATTTCAGCATTGAAAATTGACCTTAACAAGAAGGAAGAAAGAATACCTCGTTCAAGATCCAGAAGCTCATCTTCATCTCGAAAATCTTCCCCAAACACTTATAGAAAGTACAATCCAAATGGCTCTTGGTGCTGGTATCATTTTCGATTCAAGCACCATGCAAGAAAATGCATCTCACCTTGTACTTTCAACAAAAAAGCAAAGAACCAGCAGGAAAACTCCAACAACAATCAGTAAGCCCGGTGGTTACTGATTGTAGCAATAATAAAAGCCACCGTCTATTTATCACTGACTACCGCAACAAAATTAGTTTTCTCCTTGACACAGGTGCAGAGATCAGTGTCCTGCCTCCTCGTCCTGAAGATAGACGGCGTGGTCCAACAAAATTTACTCTCACAGCAGCAAACAATTCACCTATCAAGACTTATGGCGAAAGATTCCTTAATCTTGATCTAGGTCTTCGTAGAGATTTCAAATGGAGATTCATAATAGCAGACACAAACAAAGCCATTCTAGGAGCTGATTTTATGGAACACTTTGGAATAATTCCAGATATCAAAGGAAAGTTTATAATTGATTCTTTAACGAAGCTACGCAAGCGTGCATCAATTACAAATTTCAACTCACTTTCTCCAAAGTGCTCAATAAACAGCTATGAAGACAAATTTTTAAACATTCTCTCTCATTATCCCTCTCTAACTAAGCCTCCATCATATTCCACACCAGTCAAGCATTCAGTCACTCATCATATTACTACAAAAGGGCAACCAACATTCTCCAAACCAAGACGGCTGAATCCAGAAAAATTTAAAATTGCCAAATCAGAATTTGAGCACATGATGGAACTAGGTTTATGCAAGAGAGGAGACGGAGCATGGGCATCACCTTTACATCTAGTCCCTAAGAAAAATTCTATAGACTGGAGACCATGTGGCGACTACAGAAGACTAAATGCTGTGACCCAACCTGATTGTTACCCCATTCCGCACATTCAGGATTTCACCCAAAGCCTTCATGGCAGTACAATTTTCAGCAAAATAGATCTCGTGAAGGCGTACCACCATATTCCAATTAACCAAGAAGACATACCCAAAACGGCAATAACTACGCCATTTGGTCTATTTGAATTCACACGAATGAACTTTGGTTTAAAAAACGCAAGCCAAACATTTCAAAGATTCATGGATGAAATAACAAAAGGTCTAGATTTTGTCTTCGTTTACATTGATGACGTTTTGATCGCCAGTAAAAATGAAAATGATCACATTCAACATCTACATATAATCTTCAAAAGACTTTCCGATCATGGACTAACAATCAATATATCTAAAAGCGTTTTCGGAAAACCTTCACTAGAATTTCTTGGACACATCATTGACAACAAAGGAATAAAACCTCTTCCTGAGAAAATAAGAATCGTTAAAGATTTTCCTCAACCTAATTCGACCCGTCAACTCCAAAGATTTATTGGTCTTGTAAATTTTTATCACAGGTTCATAAAAAATTCAAGTCATATTTTAGCTCCGCTTTATTCACTTTTAAAAACTAAATCTCCCAATGCATCATTAAATTGGACTTCAGACACATTAGAAGCTTTTCAAAACATCAAAAATGCTCTTGCAGAAAACACACTTTTAAACTACCCTCAACCCAATTCTACATTAAGTGTACTGGTTGATGCCTCCAACGTTGCTGTTGGTGGTGTCCTCCAACAACTGAATGAAACTGCATGGGAACCAATTTCATTTTTTTCAAAAAAGCTATCCCCAGCAGAAACGAAATACTCAGCATTCGACCGGGAACTCCTAGCTGCATTCCTCTCTGTTAAGCATTTCTCATACTTTCTTGATGGAAAAACATTCATGCTTTTTACAGATCACAAGCCTCTAACGTATGCCTTCACATCAAAATCTGAACGTTCACCTCGTCAAGAACGTCATCTCAACTATCTTTCACAATTCTCCATGGACATACGCTATGTTAAGGGAAGTGAAAACATTGTGGCTGATACCCTTTCAAGAATTGAAATCGAAACTTTCAATCACACGAAGGTTAATCTAGATCTTAATGCATTCCCTGAAATTCAAGAAAAGGACAAAGAACTAAAAACTCTCATTGATAATTCAAATTCTTCACAAACAATCAAATTAATAAAACAACAAGTTCCTTTTTGCAATAAATTAATTTATTGCGATGTTTCTACGGGGAATCCCAGACCTTTCGTGCCTGAAAATTTCCGACGACAAATTTTTAATTCTCTCCATAATTTGTCTCATCCAGGAATTCGTGCAACAAGAAAACTAATAACTCAAAAATACTTTTGGCCCAAAATGAATCAAACAATAAATCATTGGTCAAAGTCCTGTTTAGATTGTCAGAAAAGCAAAATTCACAGGCATACAATTACAAAACACGGAATTTTTCCTCTCCCATCAACTCGCTTTGAACACGTTCATCTTGATTTAATAGGCCCCTTACCCCATTCTGAAAATTGTACCCACATTTTGACTGCTATAGACAGATATTCAAAATGGCCTGAAGCCTTTCCGATTTCGGACAAAACTGCAATAAGCGTAGCAAAAGCTTTTTTTCGCGGTTGGATTTCTAGATACGGAGTTCCAGCAACAATAACTACTGACCAAGGTCGTGAATTTGAATCACATCTTTTCAAGGATCTCACTTCACTCATTGGCACCAACAGAATACGAACAACGGCATACAACCCTGCAGCAAACGGTCTCGTCGAACGCTTGCATCGTCAAATTAAAGCTGCAATCATGGCAAGCGGAAATACTATTAATTGGATAGATGCTTTGCCTCTAGTACTGCTAGGCATCAGAACATCCTACAAAGAAGACCTGAAATGCACTGCTGCAGAAATGGTTTTCGGGACAACTTTAAATCTTCCAGCTGATTTACTAACCAATTCAGAATTTAAAAACCCCGATCCATCAAATTTTGCCACTCAATTAAAGAATTATATGAATAGAATTCGACCTCAACCAACAAGACGAACAAACCAAAACAATATTTTTTTCTCATAAAGACTTAGACACCTGCTCACACGTCTTTGTAAGAAAATATTTTGTAAAAAGAGCATTATCTCCACCATACGAAGGTCCATTTCCAGTGGTATCAAGATCTTCGAAGACATTTACAGTTAAAATCAATGACCAAAACAAAGTCATTTCTGTCAACAGACTAAAACCTGCATTCATAGAAAACACCCCTCAAAGTTTCCACGATTCTTCAATTCTGCCACCTATGCCCGACGGTGCTGAGGAAACTACACCGAAGACAAGAAGCTACACCACTCGCTATGGACGCCACGTACGTTTTCGACTTTAAGTCTTCACTGGCGGGGGAGTGATGTAGCGGCTCCCAAATATTAACTTTTCCTATTTTCATTATAAGTTTTAATTTGTCTAATAACTATTCAATTCAAATATTAAAATTATTCATCTTATAAATATATAATGCTTATAAAATAATTATACATCATTCTAAATATAAATCATAAATAATATGAAATGTAAATATTTATCTATAATATATCAAGCACATATGTCTAACATTATATAATCTAGAATTGATATTTGACCACACACACATATAAACAAAAATAACTTCAACATGTAGTATACACCAATTTAACCCTTCTGATAATTTGTATAAATAAATGTAATTAAAAGTTGATTTTACAATAAATAATTTGTTATCTGACTCCGCCTAGAATTCCATGCCACCCACACACCAAATTCCCATCTGGTCTCCTTATGAAACGGAAAGCTGGGAATAACTTGTGAAGATGATCAAATTCGATTCCCATCCCTGGATACTTTATTTTTCCGTTTATCATTACTCTTCACAATTCATCCTATCATACTTCATTCCTAAGGTTAGAAATAATCGTTATTTCTCCTTAAAATAAATTTCAATTTTTCGTTCAAAAGAAACAGTTGCGGTATAATTGTCAAATTTCGTTCTACAATCATAAGCCGCATTATATTGTATTATAAAGTTGGTTAATGGTCAAAAACACTATTTTTATTTCTATAATTTCACTGAATTTCGGGAATGTTACATTAATAAAATTAATCATTATGATAATAAATTAAACTATTAATATTTAAAAGTACGAATATATCTCTTTTCTTTGATTAAATTAAACTTTCGATTGTGTTCTTTACTTCGATTGAAAATATTGTCAGTAACTACAATAAGTGCTAGCTGTGGGTCACAGCTCCCATAGGGAAGAAACTATGTAACAAAGTTTATTTTATATTTATTAATTTTATTATTTATATTAACAGAGTGGTCATTTTTATGTTTATATTTTGATACTCTGTAAATTTCCCTCGTGGCTTATCTTTTGTTTACCATTCTTAGTTTGTTCTTGCCTCAAATAAATTGCTGTGCTATCCTGAAGTTTGTCTTTCTTAATTTTCCACTTGGCATTTTGGTGGAGATGCCGGGTAAATTAGGGAAGACAAACTGAAGATCGCCGAGAAGACCTTGAAGCCATGGGTGCTGTGATCTACATTTTCGGAGACTGACTCCAGGATTCCACCTCCGTGCTAAAGCCAAGACTTCCCTCGAAGATGACGATGTCCCTATAGACGATACGACGACAATATTGGGAAGGCCTAGCGACACCTTTCAGAGGTTTTTTTCCCATTTAATCAACCAGACCGCTTTTTTTTTTAAATTCTAATACTGTATTGGACGATTTTGTTTATAATAAATTTAATCTATTTTTGACTATATATGGAAGTTTTGCCGGGAGGATATTGATCTAAAGAGACAAAGGTCGCCTCTCTCGTCAAAATAGACGTCAAAACTAGACGCCATCTATTGATCGTCGCCGCAAACTAACGACATCGGGTCGGTGACAAAGCCACAACACCAGCTTTGGTAAACTGAAAAGTCCGCCCTAGGCTGACGAGAGCCATTAGCCCGAAACCATGGTCTCTAGGTGGACGCTTTTCAGTTTGCCAAAGCTGGTGTTGTGGCTTTGTCACTGACCTGAGGCCGCTAGTTTGCGGCGACGTCAATAGATGGCGTTTAGTTTTGACGTCTATTTTGACGGGAGAGGCGACCTTTGTCTCTTTATTTTTTGACTAGTATGTTTCTTTTTAAAAATAAACAATTTTCTACTGTCTTTACTACAATAAAAAAATAATGGGAAGGCCTGGCTCATCAGTGATGAACCCTCACAAAGGTTTCGCCAGTTTAATCTACCATACTGTTATAATATTCAATCGGGCTATTTTCTTTTCATAACGATATACTGAAAGTAAACTATTAGAAAAGGTTAAAATAAAAACATTAAGCCTCCAGGGAAAATATTCTTTTAAAAATATTTTTTATTTAAAAATATCTCAAGCTTTCGGGCAAGTAAGCCCTTCTACACGGGAGAAACTATTTTACATTATTAATATTTTTAAAATAATCTTTTCCCTGGAGGATTTGTTTTTATTTTAATATTGATTCAAGGTATTATTTCATCGAATATTAGAAAAGGTATTTAAAATTAAATATGGACATTAGCTTTGATGATAACATAAATATCGATTCTGCTTATCTATGAGACAGTCTTCTTCTTAGAAAGAAGAAGAAGAAAGATAAGACACTGTAGGGTGGAATCTTGGTTTTCGTTTCTATGTTAACTATGGACATAATCTTCTGGGACAGTAGAATTACATATAAATATTTCTATTCGCAACGCTTATTCGTAAACAAATCAGACAAGGCCAGTTAGGCATGAATTATAAGGTAATATCACGCCATACACTCATGGACAAATTTAAGGAAGTTGTACCTTTCAGCATGTATATCGGGATTCAGACAATAACTATGAAAGATATTACAGTGACCTTTATTGAAGACACACGAGATAACCAAGTGTGAACAAAATTGCCTTTTGTCTCCTTCAAAAAAAAAAAAAAAAAAAAACGACCGGCGACATCAAAGACTTTTACTTCCTTAAGTTTTGTCTATGATAATACAACATAAAGTTGCGGCTGGATGATACACACAGAGGCACCTTTCCCTTTATATAAATGAATATTAACCTCCCACAAATTTATGTTTTAAAACATAGTATTATATAATTTTAACATGGCTTTCTCACGTAATCTTTTATATGTTATAACGATTGTTTCAGATACGATCACTGCCTCACTTACAAAGCTCGGAAAGCTTGCCGCATCCTGGATATGTCTGGTCTTATCTAAATAGTTGTGTTGACTGTATCTTCTTGCCAGACTTCTTCTGGTCTCCAACCGAAGCCTATTTGCTTCCTTAAAAGTGCCCACAACACACTGATGACACTAATAATTCACCAACACCCGATTTATAACTGACACACTTTTATTAAACTTACACATCCTTATATACAGAATTATATTTACAAATATGTAAATCTTCTGGGTGAATAAGCAAAAAGAGAGAGAAATTTACATAACCGGCGTCTCCAACGATAATGTTAAAAAAAAAAAAAACTATCAAGTTTAACTTCGAAAGATCGCTCATTTATCTAGCTTTTAATTAAAAAAGTAAGCATTGCTAATCAAAATTGTAAGATTTGTTGGACTTTTAAATGTTTATTGCATATCGTTTGTGTGAATGTGAATAGAAATAAGTTTCCACAATAAATAATTTAAGGGAATAATTTTATTGTAACACGCGTTTATTTTTAAAGTATTTACTTATTGAATAATCTATTCTACTTTTTCCAAAAAAAAAAGTGAATTACAATGAGATAAAATAACTTCAATTGTTACATTTGAATTACAAATGGGAATTGATTGCAATTTTTGTTTTCAAATAACTGTCACCTTAAATTCATAATTCTTCATTTCTTCGCGTGTTTAATATTTTTCCTTCAAAAAATATCAAATTACGTATATATTTAAAATGTTAGAATTCTTTTTTTTTTCTTGATGAAGCGAAAATAAGAGGTAATGTGACTTTTTTTCTGTATTAGGTAATTTACCTTTTAAATTTTTGATTTTCTTTTTAGAAATACAGAGATGGAAAAAATGAGAGATAAAAAGAGAGCTATGGAAATAAGAAAAAAAAATTACAAAGTTATTTGACAAAGAGTGAAAGTTGTTTCAGATATACATTCATGGACAAAACTTAAGGAAATTGTACCTTTTAGCATTTATATTTATTTATTACCAGTTGCAAATAAGACACGCTATATTCGATCTGGATAATTGCGCGTGAAACTATTTACAATAATTGTAGTAGAGTAGGTAACAGAATTGTCAAAAGGAAAATAAACAATTCAGAAAAAGAGCATTGAATAAACATATCCATTAAACAAATAAGCAACAACATAATCAGATAGAAGAAACCGCAAGGTAGTTATTTACAGTATGTTAAGCAATGATGGAAGTTGATGAAGTTATCTGTAATTTGATAAATTTGATAAAGTTGAGCTATTTACAATGAGTTATATTCTAAAGTAACTTATTAATTATTTACATGATGTAAATCAAGTCGCATAGTAGTGTAGTTCCTCAAGCTGCATGAAGCTGTCTATTTATAATAAACATATTTTAGCATGTATATCGGGATTGAGACAAGACTCTGAAAGATTTTACAGTGACCTTTATTGAAGATACACGAGATAACCAATATACACTCATGAACAAAACTTAAGGAAGTTGTATCTTTCAGCATGTATATCAGGATTCAGACAATAACTCTGAAAGATATTACAGTGACCTTTATTGAAGACACACGAGACAACCAATATACACTATGGACAAAACTTAAGGAAATTGTACCTTTTAGCATGTATATCGGGATTCAGACAATAACTCTGAAAGATATTACAGTGACCTTTATTGGAGACACACGAGATAACCAATATACACTCATGGACAAAACTTAAGGAAGTTGTATCTTTCAGCATGTATATCGGGATTCAGACAATAACTCAGAAAGATATTACAGTGACCTTTATTGAAGACGAGAGATAACCAATATACACTCATGGACAAAACTTAAGGAATTGTATCTTTTACCATGTATATCGGGATTCAGGCAATAACTCAGAAAGATATTACAGTGACCTTTATTGAAGACACGAGATAACCAAGTGTGTATACACTCATGGACAAAACTTAAGGAAATTGTACCTTCCACCATATATATCGGGATTCAGACAATAACTCTAAAAGATATTACAGTGACCTTTATTGAAAACGAGAGATAACCAATATACACTCATGGACAAAACTTAAGGAAGTTGTACCTTTTAGCATGTATAACGGGATTGAGACAATAACTCTGAAAGATATTACAGTGACCTTTATTGAAAACGAGAGATAACCAATATACACTCATGGACAAAACTTAAGGAAGTTGTACCTTTTAGCATGTATATCGGGATTCAGACAATAACTCTGAAAGATATTATAGGGACATTTATTGAAAACACACGAGATAACCAATATACACTCATGGACAAAACTTAAGGAAGTTTTACCTTTCAGCATGTATATCGGGATTCAGACAATAACTCTGAAAGATATTACAGTGACCTTTATTGAAGACACACGAGATAACTAATATACACTATGGACAAAACTTAAGGAAATTGTACCTTTTAGCATGTATATCGGGATTCAGACAATAACTCTGAAAGATATTACAGTGACCTTTATTGAAGATACACGAGATAACTAAGTGTGAACAAAATTGTCTCTATATAAGCAAAAGTCACCTCTCCCGTCAAAATAAACGTCAAAATTAGACGTCATCCAAATTGTCTCTCTCCTTTAAAACAACAACATACTTCTTTAAAACAGACAAACGGCGTCATTAAAATAGAAAACTTTCTTAAGTTTTCCGAAGATCATTTGTTAGTTGTAAGTTTTTTGACAATTAGAACACTTTTATTGACTTCTTAGTCAATATCTACAAGAAAAAGATCAAGAGAACTATATACAATCAGCCATGTCCCCACCGTGTCCTCCTCCAGGTGATGTCCTCGATGGTCTGGCCCAGTCCGACCTGGATGAAGTATCTGTTGATTCTTCATTTCGCCGATGCGAGGATGGCCAGCTCGTCTTCTATTAGGCCGAAGATCCAGGACTGGAGGTCAGGGGGCCTTCCTATGATGTTGAATACCTCCCGGACGAGAGGCCTGATGTGAGGGCAGCTCCAGTACCCATGGCCCAGGGAGCCATCGAGGGAACCGTAGGCAGGGCAGGAAAACAGTTATTGTAGTTCCTGTAGGATCTAGTCATGTCTGGGTTTATCTTCATTCTTTCAAAATGTCCTTTTATGATTCTTGAAATGGTTCGTTGTTTATTCTCTGTTAATATTTGCGTCATAATAAATATAAAAGGTACGTTACACCAATTTTATTTTTCTAAAAGAAAATCTAAAGAACTAAAAAAATCGATGAAGATAATGTAAGGAGAGAGGTATTTTCAGAAATAAATATTAAATATACTTAATAGAATCTTAAGAGATAATCCTACCAAAAAAGATTCAGAGAAAAACAGTCATATCAACCAATGGTTCAACTCCCTATGTTTCAGTAACTTACTGTCCTCTCTTCAAGAGAATAGAAGAAGAATAGAATGAAAGGAATTCACTGAAAAGTCAGGAGTTGAACTATTGGTTAATGTGGTTATGTTTTTGCTCTGAATTTCTTAAATTTTGTCAATGAATATGTTTCTCTCCACACATTTTTTTAAAATTTATTTATCAGTTGCAAGGACATGCCATATCTACAATTAGGATAATTGCGTGTAAATCTGAAATTATATACAAATCATCGTGAAATTAACATAATTAAACATTGGAAAGCACGCACATTACACATTCGATGTCAAATTTTTGCATATAGTAATTAGAAATAGTAAAGTTATAAACTAAAATTGTCTATTAGATATTCATGATGCTATCCAGATAGTTTCAACGATACAGAGAAGCATGGGCCCTGGCTCATCAGTGGTGAACCCTCCCAGCGGTTTCACCAATTTAATCTACCAAACCGCTTCTTAGAGCTCTAATACTGTATTGGATTATTCTGCTTATATATGCTACACTGAAGGGTGGAATTTCAGAATGATTATCAAGAAAACTATGGACATAAGCTTATAGAACAGTAGAATTACATATAAATGTGTATATAAGCAGAATGATCCAATACAGTATTAGAGCTCTAAGAAGCGGTCTGGTGGATTAAATTGGCGAAAACGCTGGGAGGGTTCACCACTGATGATCCAAGCCCTCCCAATATATTTTTTCATCGCAGTAAGGACACCCCTGGAGCAAATGGCCACCCAGTAAGGACAGTAGAATTTTTTATTGTATATAAAAGAAACATCCGTGCTTAAATCCTTTCATTTTATAAAGTGTTTTGTTTGCTCAATAGATCCGCGGTATCCATCAAGCGTTATAAGAAGCGCTAAAAAGCTCTGCTAAAAGCTTCAGAAGCTCAACGGGAATTTGATCGGATCTACGATCTTCCTAATCCCTAAAAAAAATCACCGAAAAAAATCTTTGAAGCAGAAGATAGAAGAAGGAGGCCTAGTGAACTACTGCGGCAGCATGCAAGGGGAGGGGAATGGTAAAAAAAAATCTGCAAAATAGAGGGGAGGTGGTAGGGTTAGGGGAAAAAAAGCAGAAGAGAAAGAAAGCGTGTGTGGGGCGTCTGCATTGTTCAACCCGTTCAACCCAGAGTTAACGGACCTGGCGGTTACGTCACCCTAGGGCAATGACCTGATGGTACAGCGCCGCTCTAGCGGTCGTTGAAGGAACTACGGCCCATTCTCGCCCCGAGTGCGGAGCGCCATGGAGCGTCGTGGTTTTGTTTTGACGCCGCGTGTGCTCTGAAGGAAGCTATGGGAGAGGACACTGAGCTGGACGAGGGGATATCTCTGGACGTCTCGGAGGAGGTCCGACGTCTCTTTGGAGCGGAATGTGAAAATATCGGTGAGTCTCTTTAACATTGTAAACACACATGTGGCTGGACACATCACTTTCTCTTTGGACAGTTTGAACTCCCTATTGGGCTGATGTATGTGAATAGTTTTACAGTCGTTGTCTATATGCTTCTAACTATGCAAATATATGTAAACACATGTGGCCATGTCACTTTCTATTTGGCCAGTTTGAACTCCCTATTGGGCCGATCTATGTGGATCGATTTGCATAAGTATTATCTATATGCGCTTCTAGACTATGCATGTAAACACCATATCAAACTCGTTCACTTTCTCTTTGGCCAGTTTGAACTCCCTATTGAGCTGATATGTGTTTTGGTAGATTTGCATAAGTATTATCTATATGCTTGTCAGCTATGCAAATATATGTAAACACACGTGGCCACATCAACCTCGTTCACTTTCTCTTTGGCTAATTTGAACTGCCTATTGGGCTGATATATGTTGATCGATTTGCATAAGTATTATCAATATGCTTCTACCCTATGTTGATCGATTTGCATAAGTATTATATATACGCTTCTCAACTATGCAAATATATGTAAACACATGTGGCCATGTCGCTTTCTCTTTGGTCAATTTGACTTCCTATTGGGCTGATATATGTGGATAGATTTTCACAAGTAATTTTTCACATCTATATGTTTCTCAACTATGCAAATATATGTAAACACATGTGGTCACGTCACTTTCTCTTGGCCAGTTCAACTCCCTATTGAGCTGATATGTATGTGGATATATTTGCATAAGTATTATCAATATGCTTCTCAAATATGCAAATATATGTAAACACATGTGGCCACATCACTTTCTCTTTGGCCAGTTCAACTCCCTATTGAGCTGATATGTATGTGGATAGATTTGCATAAGTATTATCAATATGCTTCTCAAATATGCAAATATATGTAAACACATGTGGCCACATCACTTTCTCTTTGGCCAGTTCAACTCTCTATTGAGCTGATATGTATATGTGGATAGATTTGCATAAGTATTATCTATATGCTTCCCAAATATGCAAATATATGTAAACACATGTGGCCATGTCACTTTATCTTTGGCCAGTTCAACTCCCTATTGAGCTGATATGTATATGTGGATAGATTTGCATAAGTATTATCTATATGCTTCCCAAATATGCAAATATATGTAAACACAGGTGGCCACATCAACCACATTGACCTACTCTTTGGCTAGTTTGAACTCCCTATTGGGCTGATGTGTGTGGATAGATTTGCACAATTATCATCTATATGCTTCCCAGATATGCAAATATATGTAACACACATGGATCCACTACCAGTGCCCCACATCAACTTCATTCACTTTCTCTTTAGACAATTTGAAATCCCTATTGGGATGATGGTGTATGGATAGTTTTGCACAATCATTATCTATAATCATCCTGATATGCAAATATATGTGTTAACGTGAACTAGGGAACATGGGTTTTGCCTACCCATTAAAGTGTATTCTGTAGAAATGAATTTGATAGATCCCTCTAATGTAACCAACAATGTTAAATTGTTATATTTGCAATCATCCGAGTAAATATGCAACATATGCATTCTGATATGTAAATATGTTTTAACATGAGCTAGGAAACATGGGTTTTGCCTACCCATTAAAGTGTATTCTGTAGAAATGAATTTGATAGATCCATGTGATGTAACCAACAATGTGAGATTATTTGTACATGCAATCATCCGAGTATATATGCAACATATGCATTCTGATATGCAAATATATATGTTAACGTGAACTAGGGAACATGGGTTTTGCCTACCCATTAAAGTGTATTCTATAGAAATGAATTTGATAGATCCCTCTAGTATAACCAACAATGTTAAATTATTATATTTGCAATCATCCGAGTTTTTTTTTCTCCCCAAATTTCCTCAAACTAATTTCTCTTTCCAATATGGGGAATGGGGTGTGAATATCCATAAAATGAATTCGAAATAATTTTAAAATTTTCATTGGGGTTTAGATATAAAACAGTTCCTATGAAACCATCCTATGGAGTTTGTCTATGATAACCCTAACTATCTCAAGGCTCTCTATGGATGTTTGGAGGACCAAGGGAAAATCTAGAGCTTTCTTGAGATGTTTAAAAAAACTATGGAATTTAGACAAAGAAAATCTAGATTTATATAGAAATATCTCAAGAGCTATGGATGGCCAAAGAAAATCTAAAGGCTTTTAATAATGTACCAATAGAATTTATGTAGATTTGTAAGACGCGTATATAGAGACTTTTACGAGTTACTACATGGAGATTTAGGGGTAAAAGGAAAATTTAGTGGTTTACTGAATGACCCTTAGGATCAAAGAAGCTTTGAAGGGCTTGATAACTCTTAAAAATCCATAGGTAGTCCTTGATCTCTTAGAGAAACGTGTTCATCTTTAACGCATACTTACCCACCCATTTGTTTGCTTTGAAGACTTTGAAGAGCTGGATAACTTTTAAAGATCCATAGGTAGTCCTTGATCTCTTAGAGAAACGTAGAAAGAAGAAATTTGAAAATCATCCCGCATGTGTTTCTTTTGAATGAAAAATCGAAATTTTATTTTAAGTAGAAATAACGATTATTTCTAACCTTAGGGATGAAGTATGATAGGATGAATTGTGAAGAGTGATGATGAACAGAAAAATAAAGTGTCCAGGGATGGGAAACGTGCTAATCTTTAATGTATATTTACCCAAAATGATTATTTGTTTGCTTTGAAGACTCTATCCTGGTGATTCTAGCTATAGGTTGAATTTACTATCATAATTCTTATGGAAATCAGAATCTTTTGTCCTAGTTTTCATTTCATCTAAGGATGGGGGCTTAGAATAAACATGTCATATTACATTACCTTCCTGAAAACATTTTTTGACATCCTGTTCCATTATGTCAAATCTTAAAATAAGATTTTTCCATGATGGGGTTGGTTTCAGCCCATTTGACAGGTTGACCTATTAAATGAAGAGATTCCACTTTGTGTTCTATATTTTACCATTAATTCAAGTTTACACAGTCTATGTAGATTTGTTGTAATAACTCTGACTTAATTTTCAGCTACTGGCATATCTAGTCTAGAATTCTTTTAGTAGCTAGTCTAGGTATAATGTTGTATAAAAAAAAATGAATTTTCACATTTTAAAAATTCATATATTTTTAACCGATGACAAATTTCCAAATTGTTTCATTATTTAAAAAAGAAAGTAGAAAGTTTGTCAATCTTTCAAAAAAATATTAAGAAATGTTTAAAAAATGACAACATAGTATAGGGTAGTACCTATTTTGTACTTCTAGTATGGATCTCTGTGAGATGTAGAAATTCAGTGATATCATATCGTAATATTTGACCAAGGTAGAGAGATAGGAGGGGTAAGAGGTATCAGAACAAATATTGAGAATCAACCTCACAAAGTCGGGCGCTCTTTTTTTTTTTCTTTCTTTTGGTAGTTTGAGCCATTTTTTATTTTATAAAAACAATAATATTCTATATTTAGGTAGTGAAATGATCATCAAGATTGTCAATCATAATTTTAAAATTCGATGAATTATAGAAAATTCACAGAATAATTCTGTTAAAATGGTTAACACCAGAAATAAAATTGAAAGGAAATCAATTCACAAGTTGTTTGCTTAAAAATATGTTTTTATGCAATGAACTGTTTTAGAGAGAAAAAAAGTGTTTTAATATGTTAACATTAGAAGTATAGGCGTTCATGCAAGAGACTTTGATAAAGAACTAGAATCGCATGGCATAAAGTAATTTTAAGAAGTAAAGGATGAAAAGGAAAGATAATCGACCAGACAAATGCTTCCAAACTGGCAACTAACTCAAGAAATATTCAAATTTCTTCAATCTCCAGTCTTGATTTAGGTGACAAAGAATGAAAAACTCAAATAGCAGACCAGACAAATGCTTCCAAACTGACCACTACCTCAAGAATTATTCACATTTCTTCAATCTCCAGACAAAGGATGAAAAACTCAAATAGCAGACCAGACAAATGTTGCGAAACTGGCCATTACCTCAAGAATTATTCACATTTCTTCAATCTCCAGTCTTGGTTTAGGTGACAAAGAATGAAAAACTCAAACAGTAGGTCTGATCAATTCTTCCGAACTGGCCACTAGAACTAGAATCGCATGACATATAAAGTGATTTCAAGAAGGATGAAAAGGAAAGATATAAAGGACCAGACAAATGTTGCGAAACCGGCCACTACCTCAAGAATTATTGCCATTTCTTCGATCTCCAGTCTTGGTTTAGGTGACAAAGAATGAAAAACAGAAGACCAGCTGACAATCTGGCCACCTTCTCAAGAATTATTCACATTTCTTCAATCTCCAGTCTTGGTTCAGATGACAAAGAATGAAAAACTCAAACAGTAGGTCAGACAAATGCAGCCAAACTGGCCACTACCTCAAGAATTATTGACATTTCTTCAATCTCCAGTCTTGGTTTAGGTGACAAAGAATGAAAAACAGAAGACCAGCTGACAATCTAGCCACCATCTCAAGAACCAACGGCATTCTTTATTCACCTTCCAGTCGAGCATTAGGTCAATGGGGCAAAGCCCCTCCAGGGGATGCCAAAGAACTTTCTTCAGCTTCCTCCACCCCACCGCCCTCTATTCGACCCCTCTCCCTTTTTTTTCTTCGACTTTTTCATCATGCTGTTTGCTGCGTCCTTGCCCCCTAGATGTCTTAATTGTATCTCTAGGTTGGGGAACGTTACTTTAGCGGCCTAGATCTGACTCGAACCTTTTTTTTTTTTTTTTCAAATTTTGATTTTTGCTCTAGGGACTTTAAACTATTGAATGGCTAAATGCTAAAATTTAAAAAAAATCAAGCCATTTCTACAAGTTCTTAAAGAATTAGCTATTCATAAATTTGAATCACTTAATTAAAGAATTAGCGATTCACAAATTAAGTGATTCAAACTTATGTGTAAATATGCATATATATATATAATTTGAATAATTTGTTATTTTAGATTAGACTAGAGTTCTTGAATTGAGAACTTTTAATTAAACAAATCTAAGGCAATAGCTTACTATAAATTTTTTAGATCATCATTATGTAAGGACCAGTCAACAAGTGAATGACTTTGAGATAAAGAGTAAAGCCAGTTTAATTTCTATGTAAATAACATAAGATGATTATTACCTTACCCAATTGGGAGAATCTGTATGGGGCAAGTCCCTAATAAAGGCTTTTGTGTGTGTGTGTGTGTGTGTGTGTGTGTGTGTGTGTGTATGCTCTAGAAGATATAGCGAAGATGAGAGAAGATGAGCTAAAGGATGTGCTATGAACTTTAACGAAATAGGTCTTTTTTTTTTTGGGATGTGTGTGATTGCAAATATTCCCATATTATTTCTTTGTAATTTATTTAAACGCTATTGGCTATCCTTCAAATAAGGCATATCGAATTGTGTAAATATTTGAACGGATCATTGTCTGGACTTATAGAACAAGACACTTTTAAAGGCACATATACAGAGAAAATACTGCCTGTTTATGCATTATTTTTTAACTTATGAATGAGGAAATCATAAGAAAATATAACATAATAACTAATACTCTTTTCATAAATTATTGATTGAATATTTTTGTAAATTGGCTATAAGATTTGGTATATAAATAAAGGAATATCATCTTTTAGCAGTGTGATCCCATTTGCTGCCCAAGTATAACAAACGGTCACTGTTCTAGAAACAAATTGGTTTTGGGTCAGGCTTCATTTGTATTCTCGTCTGTTGCCTTTTGGATCACCTCTCACTTGCTGAAACATATCGTCCATGCTCCACATCCTTTAGCACATCTTCTCTGATCTTCACTATATCTTCTAGAGCATACACACACACAAAAGCCTTTATTAGGGATTTGCCCCATACAGATTCTCCCAATTGGGTAAGGTAATAATCATCTTGTGTTATTTACATAGAAATTGAACTGGCTTTACTCTTAGTCTCAAAGTCACTTGTTGACTGGTCCTTACATAAAGATGATCTAAGAAATTTATAGTAAGCTATTGCCTTAGATTTGTTTGCTGATATTTTTGAAAGCAATACGTAGGGTGAAGTGTTAGTACATTTAATTTGTTGTTATAGGGCCTTCCTCTCTGCATCAAGGGCTGTACAATTAAGCAGGTAATGGGAGAGTTCTTCAGTAATTTCCTTGTCACACAGTGTACATATTAAGTTTATGGTCTCAAACTTCAGAACGTGTTTTTTTTAAGACTGTAAATAGTATTCTCGATTAAGCTATACATCGTTTGATTGGTAAAGGGAAATCATCGGTTATCTTCTAGAGCATATTTCGTGATTTACATATTCTCTAGTATAGATTCTCCAAATCCGTGTATTTTATTGAAGAGTATTTCCCCTACTTTACATATTTCCCCTCAAACCTATCATCCCCACGTATTTTTCTGATTCACATTACCATCTTCACATCAATCATCTCTGATTTTCACCCATTATTCTCAAATTCTTAATCATTTCCCTACATCAGGGGTCGGCAAACTTTTGAGTCGGAAGAGTAAAAAATTACAATTTACAAAAATTCAAAGTTTTTAAAGAGCCACAAAATGTTTTCTTGCCAACAATAAATAGTACTCACATAAGTAATATTTACATATGGAACTATATATAAAGAGCCGCAACTTCACATCCAAAGAACCGCATGTAGCCCGCAGACCGCAGTTTACCGACCCTATACCATTTCTTTTTCTAATCAAATCTTCAAATTCTGAAGATTCTTTTCTTATATTCTCTTCATTTTTTTTTTTTTCAGTTAAAAGTCGTAGCTAATTCCTACCCGAAAAAAAATCGTATACTCTGAAGTAGAGAATTTTCCTAGAGTTCTTTCAGGGGTCTATGGTCAAAATAAAATTTAGATGAAAAAAACTGATTTATTAAATTCAAATAATTTTACACGAAATTTATGTATATTTATTTGGAGAAAAACTTCTATTTTTTTCTCTAAATATTCCAAAATATTAAAATTACAAATATATTCTCACAATGAGTATCTTTTTTATTTAAAAACGCTAGCTTTCAAGCGTTAATCGCTCTTCAACGGGCTTACTAAATAAAAAAGATACTCATTGTGAGAATATATTTGTAATTTTATTACTTTTTTCACAATTTTATCATGAATAAATAAATTCCAAAATATACTCGTCTGATGGTAATTCAGTGTAGAATACATATCAATTTGTAGAAAAACACAGTCATATTAACTAATAGTGTATTTTAACATCGACGTTTCAATGACTTTCTCTCTCTTCAGGGGAATATTATAGGTTGATGTGGCTGTGTTTTCCTCTGTATCTGTTTCCAACCAACAAAAGATCATCAAAACAATCAATTTGTAGGCTTAGCTAAAAGTCTACTCGAGGTATGATGAAAAGGAAGAAGAGATCTATCAGAAACACCAAATTATTCCCTCTTTAAAAATCTTGAGTTCAACTGACCCGGTTGATGGACCTCAGCAATGGTCCCACTCCAGGGATACGGAGGAGCTGCGTCTGTACTCATGTTAGAGTCAGCAGCAAAGCCTTCCATTTTAGGAACGACCTCAAATTACTGGCAAAGTCAGACTTTCACCAAAGTGTGCCATGGTGCCATGATCAACGAAAGCTACATCCCTATACCCCATTCCATGAGATCATGAACTCATGAAATGATGTAATCTTTACACAAGGGGATAAGAAACAACAAATTATTCCTGCAGAGAAACTGAACAAACTGCTCTTCACCTTATCTACGACTGTCCGAACTTTACAGAAGTGAGACATCGATTGTTCCCTGATTTAAATGATTTAACTCTTTCACCTCAGCCTCTTTGTCTATATAAATTTTATGGACTCTGTAGAATAATATATATATATATATATAAATTAGTAAATATTTAATTCTAAGTTAGAATTTATTTGCTGTTTTGTTTCCTCTGTATTAAGCGCAAATGTTTATACAATATAATGCGGCCTATGATTGCAGAACGACATTTGAAAATATCCCGCATGTGTTTCTTTTGAACGATAAATCGTCTTACGTTTAACGATTTATCGTTCAAAAGAAACACATGCGGGATATTTTCAAATGTCTTTCTGCAAATATTTATAATAAATATCGCGCCCCGCGCGCGATTGGTTGATTAATAAATTTATTTAAAAAAAAAAAAAAGGGAACAAGCTATCTTCTGTTCTGGATGGTTATTATTTTTTATCACAGAAGCATCAGACTCTGTGTAGCGGCGGTTGCAGCAGATACAAAACGCCCCTAACCACCACTTCCTCCACAGGGGGGCTAGGGGTGACCTTGAGGGGTTACTGAACGTGTCTCCCCCTTTCACCCGTTATGTAACACCTTTATGTAGGCTCGACAGGATTATGAATTTATATTCCAAACGACCCTGCTGATGCTGTAATCACATTTCGACGTCGTCACATTGCTGGTGACCTCTGTATTACCATAATATGCTCCCCATTTTTTTTTTTTAATTCACTGATAATGGAATACGAAGCATTTATTGCCTTGTTTGTTCTTTTTTCGTTCGTTTTTTTTTTTTTTTAGCAGAAGAATTGTGATTTTTTAAAATGTATTTTTGTGATATAATAAGAGTTTTGAAAATAGAGCAATCCATAAATAAATCTTTAATTAAAAAGACATATATTGGATCAAAATATTGGTATAATAAATGATATTTTGATCAGATATATGCCTTTTTAATTAAATTTTAAAAAGTCTTTTTTGTTGTTTTAGTATTTATTTTAATCTCGTTGTATACTCTTTCTGTTTAGTATTTATGTAAATAATGAACTTATGGATAAAATTTAAGAAAGTTTTACCTTTTAGTATGTATATATCGGGATTAAAACAATAACTCTGAAAGATATTACAGTAACCTTTATTAAAGACACAAGATACCGAGTGTGAACGAAATAACCTCTGTCTCCTTAAAAAAAAATCAAACAGACGCAGTGACATGAAAGATATTCAACTTCCTTAAGCTTTGTTCATGAGTGTATATAAATATTGATATTTTTGATTACTTTATATTTAAAATAAGCATCATTTCATGGGTTGTTGAATTTTATATTTATAATAAATCTCTGTAGTTCAATGTGAATTTGGTAAAAAGATTATTTTATTTATTTTTTCTTTATTTCGACTTAGAGCGCTATGTCCCCCTAGGGACCTTTGCACTTTAAAGGTAAACAAAATTTTTAAAGAAGAGAAAGATATTTTAAATATGTACAGAATTAGTATGCAAGTTAGTTAGATGAAAAGATAAAAAAATTTATATCAACACAATTGATATATGTACAAAGGGTTGGTAAGCAAATTTAGTTAAATGAAATCAAATTGTAAAGTATTGTGTTTATTCAAGAAAAGCAATTTACAGATTTTATTCCTTATCTTTAAAACAGTCTAAATTTTATTATTGCCAAATATTCAATAAAAATATTTTGTATTCATTGAGAAAAAAGAGAAAAAAGTTTTGGAATTGGGTAAATTTTTCATATAAGCAAAATGACATTTGGTATAACTAAGCCGACACTTTAAAGAATAAAAAATTATGGTTGAAATATATAAATATTTATTATAAATTAGACAATTTTAAAAATCATTTCTTCAAATTAAAAATATTACAAAATAATTAATATAACTTTTTTTTTGCATCGTTTTATTTATAAAATTGTTATAATTTGATAAATTAAAATATACGTATTCTATTGAATTCTTTCCATATTTAATATATATAATTACTATTTTTATAACTATTTAAAAAAAAAGGGGATTGAAAAGGCATCCATTTTTTAAGTCCTTGTACACACACAACCTAAATTTGGCTTTACAATTTAAATCAAACGTATAAAACAAGAAGAAAATAAAGAAAGCATTTTCTTACGACCATCTGCTTTTGTATTTAAAGCATAAGACCCTGAAGGGTTTGATTCATCCTAACCCTTTCCCATTTGAATTTCGGTCCAATTACCAAAGTCCATTTGCAGGGAAAGTCGTCTGCGAGAATTTCTTTGGGCGTCTGCGTTGTCAAAGGCTGCACGCGGGACAGCTGTCTTAACCCTTTATCCCCCTACCCCTGTTCCCTTCCCCGCAGGGTTCCCCCCCTTTTTTGGCGACCCTCCATCTGGTTGCCAGCATGCATCGTCTGATTATCATAGTGAAAAAGAACAATACGCTTTGTTTTTCTTTGTATAGTTTAAGTGCAGCAGAAAACTAGAATATAATGCCTTCTGGTCGTATTTGACTAAAGCATGACGCGTAATATTATAATAGCCCATCTTAAAGAAGAAGAAAAAAATGGCTTTTCTTAAAATTTAAAATGACATTTTTATTCAGATTATATTTAGAGAACGATTTTTCCATTGTTATATACTGTGTATAAGCTTATCTTTATGATTATAAAATAGTTCTTTATATAGTTTTATAAATAAATTAAAACGGTATCGGATAATATTGCGATATATAATATAAATAGATAATTTATTAAAACGATATTATCTTGGAATTTATTAAATTAAAATGGCGAAACATAATTGCCGTTGTATATAATATAATGAAGTAAATAAATGGAGAATAATATAAGATTTTTTAAAAATATGTTTCATCACTTTTTCAAGTAGTATAATTTAATAATTAAATTTACAAAATATATTCCATATAATCTCTCTCTTCTATTTCTGTATTAAATTATATATTTTACAATTATTTTTAAAATATTTATTTTATTAAATATGAAATATGTATTAAGAACAAAATACAGTACGAGTTAAATTATTATTAATTTTATTCAAATAATTTTTTAAAACTTAATGTTTTATTACACTATATGACGAATTTTTGTAATATCTATTAATATGCCTGAAATAATATTAATAAATATTCATTTTAAAATAGTTACGTGATACAAAATAAAGAAAAAATGTAATATATTCATTTATATATCTATTTCTAATTAATTTAAAATCGTTCAAAACGAATCATCTTTAAATGTATATAAACGCCCGAATTTTAAACTCAATATTTAAAAAAAAAAAAAAAAAAAGATCAATTATCTCTTATTTAACTTTTACTGTTTCAAATGATCTTTACCATCAATAAAATCTATAATATTTAACATCAATAATCCAATTCCAAAACGAGCTTAGTTCCCATTGATTCGAACAATCTTACTTCCGCCTTAAGCACGTGACTTTCTTGACCAATCACAAGCTGCCGTCGCAGACGATATTTTTGGCCCGGTTAAAAACCCTCACCTGCACGAGTTGTCTGCTAAATTAAAACTCTCTGACATCGTTTGGCATGTTTTTTTCTTAAAAAGTCCTCTTATGCCAACTGTACTTAGAAAAACTTACTCCAAACAACACATGCAAAACAAATTTAAATATTTGTTTGCAAATATATCGTTGTAAAATTGTTTACCTCTTTTTTTTTTTTTTTCAATGAAGCAGGTTCTATAATTATTTCGTGATTTTTTATTTCTCGTCCCAAAATTATATAAGATAGGAATATACTTTCCTTAATCTTTTCCTGTAAAGAAACACAAAAATAAATATATAAAGATTTGTAATTCTCTCTCTCTTTTTTTCAAATTTAAATACGAGTAGTGATGATTTTTGTCATTTAATATTGGTCCATTAAATAATTTTAAAACTCTTTAAAAGTTACAAAAATCTGATTTAGCCTCGTGATGAGAAAAGGCTATTTATTTTTTACAAACTAAATCTGTTTTATTAACACAGATTATTGTGTGCTCTAAGATATTTTGAAAATATTTATATACTACACACTTTAATAAATAATTTTGCTGTGTTCAGTTTATAAAGTCAGCATAAAGATACCGTTTAAAATAAACGTCATTTAAATTCCAAAAGAAATTTTCTAACGAACTTTTGAGCAGTTTTAAATGTAAACAGAAAGAAGAATTGCTTTTTTTTTTTTCAAACTATGGTCTGCATTAGGCTTAAGTTATTATATAAAGTGAAATATATATTTTTGTTTTCATGTGCAAAGTTTAGATTGTATTGTGTAAATACAAAAATTCTATTTGCTTTTAAATTTATTTAATCTAAGTTAGGCATAGCGCGCAAACACACAACTTTGTTTAAAAAAAAAAAACTTTTTTTTAAAATATGTATTATACAATAAATTATAGATTGCAAATAACACCTAAGTTTGAATATGTTAAACCTTTTTTTTTTTTTTTCGTTTTTGAAAAAATCTCGTTTGCAATATTAAACCTAATACAGTAGAACTTGGATAATTCGAACTTCTTTAATTCGAAAACCTCTTTAATTCGAATATTTATCTTGGTCCCTAGAATTTCCTATAAATAGAATTTCCGTTTTTAATTCGAATTTTTGGATAATTCGAATTTTTTTATGGTCCCTTGGGGTTCGAATTATCCAAGTTCGACTGTATTTCACTGACACAAAATATATATATTTCATATTATTTCTTTGTAAAATCATGCACTAAAATAACAAAAAAATTCCACTCGTATTCTAAAGAGCATTTAAAGGTTTAAAAAAAAGGTTGCACACGACAAAAAAGTTCCCCAACGGGATTCGAACGCCAGAAAGTAGGCGCGATGACGTAATGGAGTGACCCAGTAGAGCGGGCGTTCACCCCCGCTGTTCCATCGAGCGGAGCCACCCGGGTAGCGGCGGCGGACGGAACAGCCGGGCAATGCCCCTTGCCGTGAAACTGTGTTACAAGGTCGGCGTTACTACATCGCGCCTTTCTCGACCGGCGTTACAACAATGTAATGGCGGCGATTCCTATACTCTCTTTGGGAAGTCTTTATTGTAGTATTGGACTTTAGTAATAAAACTATCGTTACAAACGACTGAATACCTAATTACTTTTTCTTCCACTGCCCTACTTAGAGAGAAGAGTCGGTATTTGATTGGATAGTCCATGGTCAAATTGTTTTTTTCCTTTTCACTGAGAAAATATTTTAACCTATGTTTGATATTTTATTGATATTATATGACGACTTTTTTTTCATATATTTTTTATATTATTTATTTACTTTTTAAAATAACGTTTAACATTGTATTGAAGTGTTTGTCTTTCAAGATTTTCCTCCCAAATTATTCCTGATATAGCTTGTGCTTGAACAGTCTTTGGTCAAATTTAATTTTATATATCACAATCATTGAATAATACTTTTACTTTTTTTTTATAAAAGCGACATGTATTTTGAAAACAGATTTGTACTTACCAAATGCAAATATACTATATTGCTTAATCATTTTTTTTTTTTAATTTATTGCAATAAACATAATTTTAAAAAAATCATTTATGAGTTTGTGAATATGTATTTAATATAGTCCCTGTTTCCTCATATTTAAGATAATTAATTACTAAATTAGCGAACTTTTTTTTTTTGTTGTTATATCAATAATATCAAATATATGTATAGTAAATTTTATTTTTCAAAAAGGTTACAAGTTTTTCTCTAAAAAAGTGTAGCGAATGGTCAGTCTATTTACATATTTTTATTTACAACTTCAATAAATGACAACAGTAAAAGTAAACAAAGATATTTACATTTGCTATCTTGACTCCTGGTCAGTGCTGTGGCCCTTGCCGTTATGGTCCCCTGATGTCCTGCTATGTATAGTAAATAAATATAATATTTATAATGATAAAATATATATTTGTAATAAACACTATCAGTTCTTAGGTAAAATGCATCTTTATTATACTACAGCAACAACAAAAAGCTTTATTAAGACCTTTTAGTCTTATACAGATTCTCCAAACAGAAATGTAGGATACATGCAGGAAAAAAGTAATAGTACCTTAATGGTAATATGATATTTATATACAGGAAAAATTATATAAAGACAATCAAGCTAAAAGATAAGTCTGGGTAAATTGGAGGGAAAAAAAAAGAAATTTATTATACATGGATTTACCAACGGGTTCACCGTAAATGAAGGTAAAACTTTTATTGTACTTTAAAAATACGTTTATAACATATTTGCAGTAGTTATTGCTTTTTTAAATTTTCTTTGAAATAGCCGTTTAAATTTGTAAAGAAGCTATCACTGATTGGACTTAATTCTACTCAAATATCGTTTGGTTCTCCTTAATGACATCAGCATCTTATAAATGGCATCCAATGGAACCAATTTAACTTCCGCCATTTGCATAATTCAGCTTTTTCTATATTATAACTCTCTCTGTGCTAGTTTTACCTTGCGTATGTTGCTAAAATATCGGACGCGATATCCCAGCTTGGGATGCTTGCGCCTAAATACATTTTAGCAACTTATATACAATTCAATAACAGACTAAAAACAAAATTAAAACTGAAAGGTTGATTTTCTCAAACAGAAAAGAAAATCTAAAATGAATTTACAAAAATTATTAAATTTTACATTAGTGTCTTTGTTATATACAAATTGGCACATTGCTTCGATGGAATAAAAATGATTACTTCTGTAGCTGTGAAAGATCATGTTTATCATGTTTTGTCATATAAGATATAATCTACATATATATTTTTTTCATTTAAACATATAGCCATTAATAAAAACTCAACATCTCTTCGGCTTCTGTAAATACTGAGTCATAATTTTGAATTTCTTTTTTCAGTTAAAGATTTTTAGAAACTAATTTTTTTAGCCGAAGAATTTTTACCCCTATATTTTATAAAATAACTAGAGGGTGACCCGGGCTTCGCCCCGGGATTGACCCGTGTGCATATCTACCCGAGTGATATATATTTAGATAAGATTTTTTTTTAATAATTGTTTGTTATTAGCATTATCTATTTGTTTGCATCAGCATAATTTAATCTAATCTTTGATAGAGGGCGCTGTTCGTGAGCTAAGTAGAATAATTTGAATATATAGTTTTAATAATTGATTTATATATTTTTTAAAATGGCCTATCGTCTTCCCCGTATTTTTTACCTATGTATGGAAATTTTGGTTTGAATTAGTGAACTACTGCGAATTTGTATACCGGACATACAAACAAACAAACATACAAACATTGATTTTTATATATATAGATAATCTAAATTAAATATTTATATTTATTAATATTTTTAAAAGTTCTTTCAACAAATACATATTCTAAAATATATATAACTACATATATTTTCCTATTTGTAAACGATATTTTGATATTAAAAGATATTAGAGAGAGAGACACATTTTATATGATTTTAGATTATATTGAAACTGTTAAAAATGTATATGCTTTTTTAATGATCCATATAGTTAACAACAGAAACAATATGAATAAACTATATGAACAGAAGCTATATGAAGAATTTTTTTGGCACGTTATGTGTGATTTATAAAATTTTGAATTTTGAAAACACAAACCGTTTCTTTTTATAATATCTATCTATATAGAAAAATAATATGGAAGAACATTACACACATTATTGACTTTGCTTAGAATTTTTAATGAAACTGTTTCTAAGAATATTATTAATTAAACATTATATTTTTATTAATTTACAAGAGGAAGAACAAAATATAAAAGGAAAACTAATATTAAACAAAAGAACTTTTATATATATTTTTTCGGTTAGCACCTATTTACCTGTGAACTTACACACATTCTGTGGTAACAATTGATTAATATATATACAACATATAATCATAACCACGCGTCACAAATATACATATTGTAAAATATATGTAACTACATATATATTTCAATTTTTAAGTGTTATTTTTATATTAAAAGATATTAGAGAGACACATTTTATATGATTTTATATTACATTGAAACTGTTACAAATGGTAAATGCTTTTTAATGATCCATATAGATAACAACAGAAACAATATGAAGATTTTTTTTTTTGGCACGTTATGTGTGATTTAGAAAATATTGAATCTTGATAACACAAGCGCCGTTGCTTTTTATAATATTTATCTATATAAAAGAAGAAGAAAAAAGAATATGATAGAACATTACATAATTGAGCATACACTATAATAGTTAAGTATTTAAATTTCTTTTTTCTTCTAATCACAGAAAGAATCTATTTTAGATCCAATTGGAAGTCAAACTTTCCTCTTTAGTACCACCCCCAATTGGAAGTTTTCTCCGTCAAACGATAGAAGGTAATGCAAACAGACGAAGGTTGACCAGGTCACGAGGCCCCTCACCCCTATGGTGAAAGTGATGTTCTACCCATTGCCCCACTTTCACCTGCCAGCCCTTTCCTTGACCATCACATGGGCCGGCCCACAAAATGGCGACCATTTCCTATTAGATCGTATGCTTAAAAATGCGTTTGCGCGCCAAAATGGAAATAAAAAGCAATCTATATTTTCGTAAAAACAAAAATGTTATATTGATATAATTAAGATTTGTTGAGTCGACTGGTCGAAATCAAATATATATATTGAATATTTATAATAATTTCTCTTTTTTCATTCGTTTTTACTTCTTAAGACGAATTCTAATCAACCGATCATTTTCAGTGGTTTAAAAGAACATGACGATTTTATTTCTTTTGATATTTATTAATATGGTTTAATAATAGAGAGTAAACAATTAAAATATAAAACTTTCATCTAGTAGCAAATCAATAACAATTTTAAAATAGTGCTGTAATAATTATTTTCGAATATCGAAACGTAATCTCTACGATCTAAAAATTCTGATAATTTGGTCTTTTTAACTATAGCGTTTGTAATATTAGTTAGAATTAGAGCGTTGCTATAATATTTGGGAAAATTTTGCAGCAGAATTTTCAGCATAAATAATTGCTCTGGTATAGTTATGGGGCATATCCAATTGGCTATGTATGATCCAGCTATGTAATGTCACAGGACAATTTTACGATATGATCCCTATACCATTCTAAACCTCCTATTACAGACCAATAAAATACCATCTCAACAAAACCTCCCAACCTTGGTTTGGGGAATAAAATACCGGGAGACCTCCATAAATAAAAAAGATGAAAAAAATCAAAGAAACTCAGGAAGAAATAAATAAGAAGGACCAACAGTTGGCAGATTTATGTAGAAGAAAGAAAGAACAGGTTGGCCTTAAGTGACCGATATTTTGAGGGAAAGGGCATTGAGGGGTCCCTGGTCACAAAGGGGCAGGGGGTAACGGTCCCTGAGAGGGGGGGATTTGGTCAAGGAGACCGAACTTCAAGGTCAGTTTTTCCTTTTCACCAACGCAGGATTTGAGGGAGGAATTTTATAGTTGGGTCCCCAAAGCTTCTTTGTCGAAGACTTTTATATATTTTTTAGAGCATTGTGTAATCTTTTTAGACTACCATCATATTATATCGGTTGAAAGGTGCTCGGGAAGTTGTAAAATTCCATTTGGAATTGAATCTCATGAGATCGCCTCTTTGGCTCTTGTCTATTTCTCAACATGACTTACAGCCGTCTGCTTAGGTAGCCCACTATCGTCCCATCTGACTTACAGCCATCTGCTTAGGTAGCCCACTTTCGTCCAATCATTCTCTCATCTCAAATATCTACAAGTTTCAACCATTCAGTTTCAAGCATAAGGAATCCTTTTTTACACTTCTCTTCACCAGACCACCTCTTGGAATGTATGGAAGCCTCAAGACAGGACCTATATTCCAACCCTACCAAGATTGTGAATTTGATCTATGAATTTAGGCTCCATGACCTTGTATAATTATACAATGGGGTAATAATATTAATTTTTTTTAAAATGAACTTCTGAGGTTCAACCACTCAGTCTCAATCATAATAAATCCATTTTTTACAAGGACTTTACAAGTTTCAAACAATAGAAATGTTAAGGATTTTGCCAGTTTTGAGCATAGGAATGTACATTAAATTCCTATTCACAAATTTCTAATATTAAAATGTCGTCATATGGGTTTTTATATATTACAAATTTTACCAACCGAAAGATTCAAATGAAGGTGTAGAACTTCATTATCTCATATGCAAAAATGTAAATCATCAGCCGTTAAAACACGTGTTAGTTTAAAATGTAATGATTGGTTGACAGAATAGGTGTAAGAATTTAATTTCAGCTCTTTGATTGGTTTAAAAGGTAAACTTAAATTAAAAATGGGGGTGTAAGCAAATATGATTCATTAATACATCTCGCATAAAAGTTAGAAATACATTTTGAAACTTTTTATTTAAAGTTCAAATTGATTTTAGTAATTCTTTGTCTATCTTCTGATGTATCACAATTTTAATGATTAAAACTCTATGAACAACCTTTAATTTTTTTTATATTTGACTCGTGACTAGAAAGAGACCTGGTTAAGAGACATCCACCCCAAGGTTGTTTCCGGAAATTTCTCTCTTCCCCCCCAAAAGAACTCCCCCCCCTAGTGTTATTATTGGAACAGGCGGATTTTGGGGAAAGGCTCAACAAAAATGGAATCGATCTCATACAAAAGGCAATAGAGTCTGTGAATGAGAAGGGAAATTTGTACTTTTGACGGATTTCTTATTTCTTCCGCGTGGTTTCTTCTAATCCCAGGCCTTTGTGCCATTGCTCCAGGATCTGTCCTCAACACGATTAAAGAAATATATTGCCTTCTGACACCTCTTTTTCACACCTTTCTTTGCTATTGGATTATAAAATGAACTTCTCTCTAACAGACCACTTCTTGGAATGTATGGAAGCCTCAAAATAGAACATATATTCCAACCCTAACAAGATTATGAATTTGATCTATGAATTTAGTCTCCATGACCTTGTATAATTATAAAATAAAGTGTCCATTCCCTTTCTTTTCTTCTTTAAACTTCTACTCAAATCTTGTAATTCACCAATTGTTTATGTAAAATAGTTCTCTGAATTTGGTGTTGTTGCTTGACGTAAGCATCCCATGTGGGGATATCGTGTCTGTGATTTGATGATAAATAGATACAACAACAACAACAAAAAGCCTTTATTTAGGGTCACTGACCCTATACAGGATTCACCAGAGGTATGCATAAGAACAAAGCAGTGAGACAAAGGAAACAACGATATAGACAGAAGAAAAAGAGAAAAAAAAACAAGAAAGAGAAAGAGGGAAGCAAGAAAAACAACACAAAAAGAGTAGCAGTAAGAAAGTGAGGAGTGAGTGCCACTTGGTGATAAATAAATACAATGGGATAATAATTTTTAAAAAAATCTTTCTGAGGTTCTACTTGGCATTCTCTTTGAAGGATACATTAGAATTTCATCTGAGAGATTCATCCATAATATATGGATACTCGAATACAACACCTGGATTATAGATACATGAATACTCTTGGTCGCTTCTGGAGATGGTCTCTCATTGGAAGTTGATCAAGTAATTTCTTATCAATTCTTTGTATATTACGAGTATACACTCTTTGTATACTCGTATGGATCGCTTTCATGAGAGTTCTTACTGTATTAATTAACGCACTATTTTAAATAGGTATCGCTGAAGATGGCTCCATTGTCATATCTGACAAAGAAGGATATAGTGAAAAATTGTGTTAAAAAGAAGACATGTTTTTTTTTTTGCTTATCCCTAGTACACGTGGTACAGGCCATGATAACCATGGTGGGTATAAGTAGGCAACTGCTTTTACAGTAAGTGCACCACATGTTTACACATGTGAAAAGCAGTTCAACTTTGCACTTACAAAACCAATAAAGTACTGGATTTGTGTAATCTTTACACAAGGGGATAAGAAACCATAACAACATGACATGGTGATGACAACAAATCTTACTCTTGTTTTAATATCATTACATGGAGGAGACTTAAGTAATTCTAATTGCTCTATAAAAGCGTGAGCGTATTTACTTTAGAATATATAGAAAATGAAAGGATTTATAAGCACGAAATATTCTTTTAAACACAAAACAAACTTCTACTGTCTTTGCTACGATGAAAAATATATATTGGAAGGGCTTGGTTCATTAGTGGTGAACTCTCCCTGCGATTTCGCCAATTTAATCTACCAGACCGTTTCTTAGATCTCTAATACTGTATTGGACGATTCTGCTTATATATTTTACACTGAAGGGTAGAATCTCAGAAATGGTTTTCATGAAAACTATGGATATAAGCTTATAGGACAGTAGAATTATATATAAATATATACTTTAGAATATGACCTTCACTTTTGACGACTCAACATCCAAAATGGTTGTTTTAGCTAGTGTTTAAGATATCACAGGTCTTTTTCATAGTTAAACCTCACAAATGGAGTACATTTTGGCCAATATGATAAATGTATTCAATTTAGACCTTGAAGTTTCATAATTGAAGTCAATAGACGACCTCTACTGTTAAACTTCACAAATGAAGGTAATTCGCGGGCTATAAGTTAATAAAATTTTGCAAATGAAGTTTATTAGGCTTAAAACCGATCAAACTTCACCAATGAACTATAAACTATTGTTTAGGGAGGTCTTAAACTTCTCAATCATAGTGTAGTTTATTATAGAAGCGGCCTAACTTCACCAATGAACTATAAATTATGGTTTAGGGAGGTCTTAAACTTCTCAATCATAGTGTAGTTTATTATAGAAGCGGCCTAACTTCACCAATGAACTATAAATTATGGTTTAGGGAGGTCTTAAACTTCTCAATCATAGTGTAGTTTATTATAGAAGCGGCCAAACTTCAATGAACAGTAGTTCTCTCAACAGTTAAAGTCTTAAACGAAGTGTAGTTCAGTCTAGACAACGGTTAAACTCTACAAATGAAATTTACTTCCATTTATCGACTTCTAACGAGCTGCTTAACAAAGAGACTTTACACCACCCAATCCATCAATGAGTTAACCAAACTTGAACATCTCCCAATTTCCCCCCAAAATGTTGAAATCCACGGAACTGCTAAATGAAAAGAGTGGCTAATGTGGAAAAATTCTCGGTCTTCAATCATTTCTCTAACACCATTTCGCAAACGGTCAGTCAAAATTCGATCCCCTTCATCCATCCGGACCTTGATAACCATCTGGCCGGTCAGAGGCCCTTGGGGACCTGCGAAAGAAACGGAAGTGTGTTATTCTCACAGGTGCCTCTTTCTTTTGATCTATCTTAGGTATTGAATGCCAATCAAACTCTTCTTCACAACCCTCCCTTATCTCTTTAAAGAAATCTTTTGCAACTACGGTGGTTCTGGTATTGAGCAATTCCTACCGAACAAGGAAGTTTGCGATTCTCTTGAAGTTCCGTTTTTTTTTTACATAAATGTTTATCTGGAGAATGTGTTACATCACGTATATGTAGGATATACTGTATTATGTCATTTATTGATGAAATCTCTTATGTGTATTCAGTTAGAAATAGATATTCCTCCATAACCAATATGTATATTGATTCACTTGTATAATAGGTGTAGCAATGTATAGTGTGTGACTGTTCTTTGAGGATTTTCTCAATTTCTTTATACTTCCTGTGTGTTAAATATTGAAACTTCCGTATTCTTATTGAAGCATTTCTTCATTTTTTTTACAGTTATGTAAGTCACAGATTGTAGACGCATCCTTCCGTGTTCCGGTAAATGTACATTGGATTTTAACATTCTGTGTTATATAATATTGTAGCGAATTATTTATTATTTAACACTAGTATTAACAGAGTATCATTTTTCATGTTTATATTTTACTACTCTGTAAACTTCCCTCATTCCTTATCTTTTGTTTATCACTCATAGTTTGTTCTTGTCTTAAATATCTTCATTTTGGTTAGCAGCCCCGTAAAATAAAGATATTTTCTCTCTTTGCCTTAAATAATTTGCTATCTCATCCTGAAATTTTTTGTCTTCCCTAATTTCCCACGTGGCAATATAAAAGAAACTTTGTTTACCATATTACAGATTGTTCTGTCATTTTTAGACTTTATATGAATATATATTTTTATTTTTCAAATCTAATTGACACTTGATGTATGAAAGTAATGATTTGTCTAGTGTTCTTTGGGAAGATTTGATTGATTTTTCAATATGGAGAAATATTTGTTTGATGAATCTTCAGTGTCTTTGGGATATATAGCTTCAATCAAAATTTTAGTTTAGTAAAGAATCTTAGCTGTAATTTCCATCCTTCGATAATTATTTCTGTTAATTATGATGCAATAGCGCGCCATCTGTTATGAATATTCGAAACTATTGTAAACGCTTTGTTAATTAAATGGTATTTGACCATTTATAAAATATCCACGCTGTTTGAAGTTTATATGTTAATTTTGTAATTATTCTTATTTTTTCAATTATAGAAGCATTTTTCTGGCAGACATATTCCATTTTTTATCATCATCATTTTTAAAATTACTATTATTGTTTTTTCTCTGTTAGTTATCAAATCATTTGCAATTGTAGTTTCTTTTTTGTTTTGTTGTGTTCCTTTTTAAGCAATAAATATATAGAACTAAGGTGTAATATTCAATTCAAGCATTTGGAACAAACATCGATTCATTTTTTAAAAAAAGCAAAATCATAAGCTTATACAACTTTCACTTTTTCATACACACGCCATATATTTCCTTTATGATTCAAATTCTGTTATTCCTGATATTGACGCGATCTAGATCTTTCTGATTTCCTGAAATCTTTGAACTCTATTTAGAACAAAGTTCGATTTCACTTCATTGCTATGAAAGGATGCAATACCTATGACAACATCGACTTTTCCAATAATCAATAAAATCGTACTTGAAATTTTATTTTGTAACCAAAAATCAATTTTATAAAAACCTTCGATATAATACTTCTTTTTAAAGTATCGAAGATTTTATTAATTTTCGATCATTTTATAGAATTTCCAATGAAAGCCACAATATTTTAGTACGAAAATTAGTGCTTTGAGTATCGTTGGACAATTCTTATATAAACTAATGATCTCTGTGTGTCTATTGATTATCATTACTAAAGAAAATGAAGCTCTTCTCCTGTGACTTTGTCAAGTTCAATCTTCAAGTCTAAATTCTGAAACAGTGAAATCGTGAGATTTGAAAGTTTAAAATATTTAAACAAAACTCAATGAACCAAATATATCTGGTAAAGATTAATATGGCAAATTATTGGAATTAGGATTTTTTTCTCTTAGATGATGTTGAAAAAATATAAGAAAGACAGTTAGTACTCCCCTTGACAAAAATGGAATGGTCTTCAGACCCAACACATATGCAGTTAGCACTCCCCTTGACAAGGATGGAATGGTCTTCAGACCCAACACGTATACAGTTAGCACTCCCCTTGACAAGGATGGAATTGTCTTCGGACCCAACACATATACAGTTAGCACTCCTCTTGACAAGGATGGAATGGTCTTCGGACCCAACACATATACAGTTAGCACTCCCCTTGACAAGGATGGAATGATCTTCGGACCCAACACATATACAGTTAGCACTCCCCTTGACAAGGATGGAATGGTCTTCGCACCCAACACATATACCGTTAGCACTCCCCTTGACAAGGATGGAATGGTCTTCGGACCCAACACATATACCGTTAGCACTCCCCTTGACAAGGATGGAATGGTCTTCGGACCCAACACATATACAGTTAGCACTCCCCTTGACAAGGATGGAATGATCTTCGGACCCAACACATATACAGCTAGCACTTCCCTTGACAAGGATGGAATAGTCTTCGGACCCAACACATATACAGTTAGCACTCCCCTTGACAAGGATGGAATTGTCTTCAGACCCAACACATATACAGTTAGCACTTCCCTTGACAAGGATGGAATGGTTTTCGGACCAACACATATACAGTTAGCACTCCCCTTGACAAGGATGGAATTGTCTTCAGACCCAACACATATACAGTTAGCACTCCCCTTGACAAGGATGGAATGGTCTTCGGACCCTACACATATACACTTAGCACTCCCCTTGACAAGGATGGAATCGACTTCGGACCCAACACATATACAGTTAGCACTCCCCTTGACAAGGATGGAATGGTCTTCAGACCCAACACATATACAATTAGCATTTCCCGTGACAAGGATGGAATGGTCTTCAGACTCAACACATAAACAGTTAGCACTCCCCTTGACAAGGATGGAATGGTCTTCGGACCAACACATATACAGTTAGCACTCCCCTTGACAAGGATGGAATGGTCTTCAGACCCAACACATATACAATTAGCATTTCCCGTGACAAGGATGGAATGGTCTTCAGACTCAACACATAAACAGTTAGTACTTCCCTTGACAAGGATGGAATGGTCTTCAGACCCAACACATATACAGTTAGCATTTCCCGTGACAAGGATGGAATGGTCTTCAGACTCAACACATAAACAGTTAGTACTTCCCTTGACAAGGATGGAATGGTCTTCAGACCCAACACATATACAATTAGCATTTCCCGTGACAAGGATGGAATGGTCTTCAGACTCAACACATAAACAGTTAGCACTTCCCTTGACAAGGATGGAATGGTCTTCGGACCCAACACATATACAGTTAGCACTTCTCTTGACAAGGATGGAATGGTCTTCGGACCCAACACATATACAGTTAGAACTCCTCTTGACAAGGATGGAATGGTCTTCGCACCCAACACATATACAGTTAGCACTTCCCTTGACAAGGATGGAATGGTCTTCAGACCCAACACATATACAGTTAGAACTTCTCTTGACAAGGATGGAATGGTCGTTGGACCCAACACATCTATAGATAGCATACAACCATCCCGATTTGGTGGAAATTTTCCTTTCTTTATTTAGGTTAAACAATTCTGAGAGATCACACATATTGATTACACATTGATCAACTAATCAAATTCTGCAATAAAAGAAAGTCGGGCATCCACAACAACGTTCTCTCAACTGCAGCACGAGGCAGGCAGGGGATTGTCGCTGTCAAGGGTTACGTAGTCCGTTACGTAACGACCTTTTCTAGGTCGGTCAACGACCGGGTATCCCGCGCCTGCGCACAGCGGTTTCTTCAAGTGAGGTTCTTGCTTAACTCTCTCTTCAGTTTTAGGTCATTTTGATTGGTTGGTTCATCCAGATCTTTCTCTTCTTGTAATGGCACTCTTTGGTGACTTGATAATGAGAGCTATGAATAATAAAAAGATGATAAAGAAGAAAGTAAAGATTGTTGAGGAAATTGTGTTGTTGGTTTCTTATCTGGAAGTCTAGATACCATGATAATGTCAGGATGTTTGACTCTCTGTACTTAGAGATATCATACATGTAGAAAATACGCAACATTAAACTTACCAATTTCTTGTTTGTTATTTGTACTTATTGATGAAATTGCCTATTTCAAATTCGCGTTATAGCCGTAATAACATATTTAGCTTAAAAAAAAAGATCATTCTAAACGTAATCTCACCTAAGTCTTTGAATCTTTATCCTAAGAGACGAGACTTTCAGAAAGTCTATTATCACATTAGATGACATTACAGTTTACACACATGGACAAAACTTAAGGAAGTGGTAAATCTTAGATGTCGCCCTAAAAAAAAAATTTTTTTTTTTAGTAGACGGAGGCAATTTTGTTCAAATTTATCTCGTCTGTCTTCAATAAAGATCACTATGTATCAAATATCTTTCAGAGTTATTGTCTATATCCCGATATTACATTAAAAAAAGGTAAAACTTCCTTAAATTTTGCACATGAGTGTATTTCTGATTGCCACATTTTTCATGATAGACAATAATACGAATATACAAATCTTAACTCAATTACATATTTCCGTTCTGAAGCGAATCTCCAATTTGAAGAAGAACGACCGTTTTGTCCTATCTTCCACTGAAGCCAATAGACTGTGACTGTATTGAAATATTAACATATCATTTCAGCTATTTCTAGGGTAGTTTCCATATTTATTTATCTATCTATCTATCAAAACGCGATATCCCCGTTTGGAATATATGCGTAACACACCATTTGAAAAGTCCGTGAAAGTATAATATAATTTAAATCACACACCACATTATTGACTGTATTGACTCATCCATTGATGAGCTCTACTCTTTCCCGGCAGACACCATCAAAAGTCTCAAGCTTTACAAGCTTGATACCTTAATATGTTTGAGTGGAGATAAGAAAGAAGAAGAAATCACACACACCCAAAAACCTTTATTAGGGATCAAATCCCATACAGGATTATACAACAACAACAAAAGCCTTTATTGAGGACCTCTCGTCCTATAAAGGAATCGCGAGTTTACAGATAAGAGAAGAGAACTAAGAATACAGAGAGAAACCTATAAGTTAGTAGGTATAGTATAGTATTTTCTACACTGTGACTATATACAACAGCAACAACAAGCCTTTTAGTGGAATCAAAGTCCCATACAGAATTCGTCATTCTAATCCTGACAAAAATACAGGATTATATGATTTAAATCAATTTACAAGAACAAAAAAAAAGGATGTCAAAAGAAGTTAATGGCTTCATTTCTAAAAAGAAAATTAAAACTATATTTACATAACTGATTAAACCTTTTGTATTTTTTCCTAATTATCCAAAAAGTTATACAATTCATCGTCGCAATTAAATTTCAGCCATCTGTAAATCCCGGGCCATTCAAACAATGAATATTTTGAATCGTGTATTTCTTTAACTCTGAAGCAACCATGGTGAACGAAATACAAAGCCAGAATATAACTGTGGTAAAATTATATTCATTACGAAAATGCTTCCAACGTTAATGGAATTATAAAGTGTTATATCCAGCGAATTTGAATAAAAGCATGGAATTAAGAACAAATTAACATCTTTTGGCATGTAATAAAAGATCACATTTTGTTAGAAAAATTAGAAAGTGTTACATCCATAAGAATTTGAATAAAAGCATGGAATTAAGCTCAAATTAACATCTTTTGGCATGTAATAAAAGATCACATTTTGTTAGAAAAATTAGAAAGTGTTACATCCATAAGAATTTGAATAAAAGCATGGAATTAAGCTCAAATTAACATCTTTTGGCATGTCCAAAACGTAAAAAAATAGTTAAAAACAGTCACATTTTTAATTTTATAACCAATTTGTCTATATAATTGTTTGTATAATACATGCGTAGTTAAATAATATTCCATCTGTTACCTTTAACACCTTCTTCCACTAGTTTATTTGAAGAGCATTTCGAGTTTCAAGATCAGCTTTTCCTTTTTCTTCATTTGCAGACTCCTTGGTTAATCCTTGTAAAATAAATTTTATTTCCTCAGATTTACCCAGACCAATCTATATATATATACACACAAAGCTTTATTAATACCAACGGTCTTATACAGATTCAACAAGGGAAGAATCATAGATGGAGCTCCTATACTCCAGGCAGCGCAGCACCCAACAACAGCCTCCAAGTCTGAATTAGGAGTTACTGAATATTTTAGTCGTTCTAAAATAAAGGCGAATGTTCATAGTGTGACTAAAGACAGGTTTAACTGTTTTTTTTTTTTTTTAAATCGACTGGAACAATTATTCTGCAATAGATACTATCATAGCCAAATTGACAGAAAACAGATTCCCTTTACCATATTCTTATATAAATATCTATAAATATGTTAACATAAAGATATAACTAAAGAACGCTACAAGAATACAAAAATCTCCATATGTAAATAGGTGTTTGCACAAGTCAGAAGAATCCTGTTTATGGGGCTCTAATAAAGGCTTTGTTATTGTCGTCTCTTAATTAATTATCTCATTCCTTCTTCTGGAAAAGTCTGCAGACGATATATTTCCTCAACTTTTAACAAAATCTAAAATTCCGTAAGTTTTGTCCATGAGTGTAATATAAAGTGAAAGGTCTTTACGAGGTTCTGTATGCTAGATCTTCATATTTCCGGGTATTTCCAAACACAACTCCAAGTTCAAAAAATATCATTTAAAAAAATATATTATTAAAACCACAACAACAAACACGCAATACCCATATATGTTAATTTATTCTAATCAATAAAAATCACAATATATACCATGGTATATATAATAACAAATTGTAACTTATAACAAAATTTTAAAAAATATATAGTTTATGAATCGTTTGTTAAGAAATAAGAAAGTGAAAATATTGAGTGAGAAAGCAGCGAGGGTCGAAGCTTCTCGAAAGGTCTTGAGTAACAGCTAGGAGAAAGTTAGTTTGCGTCACAATAGCGGTAGCCCACTTCGCTGGCCTGGGGTCGTTGACTGCGCCCGCTAAGTGTGTCAGTTCCTGGCTAGGACTCCTACTGCCATCTGTCGAACATATTTGTAACTATTTAGCATCACTTCCTTTTTTTTTTTTTTGTATTTATATTATTTATTTATTAGTTTATATGTATATTTATTTTTATTATATAATTTTAAAATTTATTATACATAAATATATAATTTTAAAATATAAATTATTCATATTTATTCATATGCATTTTTTCTAGGTGTATGAATTTAAATTATATGTGTTTAATACATTAATTGTGGGGTCAAATATATATATATTTATATATATCCAATGCTTATATAGAATTTGTAAATTTTGTTTTCCAAGAGTTTTCGGATGGTAGTGTTTGAAATAATTATTTCATATTCGAAACTTGGCTAGGATTGATTAAGATATGGAAAATCTGCACAAATATTCTTTAAAATTAATTAAAATGATCAGATTTATAAATAAATAATATATTTATAATTCGAATAAAATTTTAAAACGCTAAACACATTGTATAACGAGATTTAATTCTAAGGCGATACCTGCAGCGCCATCTACCAACCGAAGTTAGAAACATTTTTGAGGCGAACCTTTGCCAACAATTTCTGGCAATGTTAAAATAAACATATGCTCAAGGTTGAACCATTTATATTTATATGCAATACATCTATAATATATTATTTTTAAAAATATTCATAAATCTGAATATTTTTATTTAAATTTTATTTGTAATCAATATAATTTTTAATTTATTTTTTATCATTATATAAATATACTTTTTGTCACAATCGTTTGCTTTATGTTTTAAATAAAATTGTAATCTTTTAGTTATATTTTTGGAAATATTAATCAATCCTCTTTATCCAAGGTATCATTGGAAATATTATTCGAATAAAACTTTAAAACGCTAAACACATTGTATAACGAGATTTAATTCTAAGGCAATACATACAGCGCCATCTACCAACCGAAGTTAGAAACATTTTTGAGGCGTACCTTCGCTAAAAATTTATGGCAATGTTAAAATAAACATACGATCTAGGTTGAACGATTTATATTTATATGCAATACATCTATAATATATTATTTTTAAATATATTTAATAAATCTGAATATTTTATTTAAATTTTATTTATAATTAATGATTTTTAATTTATTATTTATCATTATATAAATATACTTTTTGTCACAATCGTTTGCTTTATGTTTTAAATATAATTGTAATCTTTTGGTTCTATTTTTTTTGGTAATATTAATCAATCCTCTTTGTCCAAGGTATCATTAGGAATTCGAATATAATAAATATACATTTTTTTTTTTTAATATATGAATGCATCAACTTCTTTTAATATTTTCATGAAGCATGTACGGCTCTTTACTTGAACTCTTTCCTGTTAAGGATTAACGTGAAATATCTGTGTTAGTTGGTAATTTCAGCCATTCACTGTCCATCCATGTAGTTTTCTGTCTTTCAAGATTTCTATTTCTTACATGTAATATTGATTGTGTTGTGTTTTAACTTTAAAAGCACACAAAAATATAATAAACTTGAATTTGTTTATTCAAGTCTCAAAAACAAAGCTTTGCTTATAGAAAAAATAATAATGAAAAAGAAAAAAACATTTTAGGAAAAGCAAAAACAAAACAAAATTACTGGTCAAAAAGAAACATTTAAAATCGCAGATTAATATCTTCAACAGATTGCAATTGCTGTTATTTTTCAAAAACACAAACATTGATTATAAAATAAATAAAGCTTCCAGGGCTAAGTTTCTTGTATATCTTTTTATTTTCAAGATATCGGACTTGTCAGTCCTTCAACAGGAGTATCACGTTAACAAATTAATAATAAATACTATTTTTATATAAATATTAATATTTTCTTTCGACATTTGTTAAGTTTACATTGTATTCCTATTCTTTGTAAGAATTCGTTCATTTTAAGTCATTCGTCTGCTTTATTTATTCTATTTTTTATTAAGGGAATACTTCACTCTATCGAGGAATAAATAAGAACAAATTAAGATTTCTATGAAAAGTATTAATCTTTAATTTAACAAAAACTAAATAATACTTGTTATTCAATCCTAGATAGTTGAAAATTAGACAACAAGCATACGAAGTGTAAAAATATATATAAAAACATAATTAATTAATTTTTAATGTTTATAAAAAATAGAGAATTTAATAATCTGTATATTAGTAAATTACAACAATTGTTTTTTTTTTTTTTCATTTCATAGAGATTGTCAGTGTTGTCGGCCTATCTCACTGAATATTTATTCTTTGATCTAAAACACTTTCAGATCAGATATGAATCCGCTCTCTCTTTTTTAATATTTATGTATATTTAAACTAATTGTAATTATATATTCTAAATATTTCAGTAATATAACAGAAGATTTATAAAAATCATAGTTTAAATGTATTTCCATATACTTTTATTTGTATATGGGAGCGTGATCACACACACACACAGTCAGAAAAACACATTATTCTGATGAATATTTTCCTGGTAGGATATGACTTAAAAGATGATGGCAACCTCTCCTATTAAACACTAGGGAGAAAAAGTAATTTACATCTATTGATGGCGTCTGTAATCAAGTAGAATTGGTGACAAAGCCACAGCACCAGATTTAGCAAATTCAGAATACCCATCTAGAAAACATAATTTCGGAGTAATGGCCTTCGTCAGTTTAAGAAGAACTTTGATTTCATTATATCCGCAGGGAAATTTGTGAAATTATCTGAATTTTCCAAAGGGATGTTTAGATATAAAGTGGCTAGACAAATTCTCTGACCAAAATAGAGATAGAAATTGGAATTAAATAGATAACCCAGTTTTTAATTTAATTTGACCAGAGTTTTATTGTTTAACCTATTAATTCTAGATTTACAATAGGTGCAGAATGGCCGTTTATCACTTCTAAGAAGTGATCAAAGCTATCGGCAACAAGTTTATTTTATTGAAAAGATATAAGCTTATTTATTTATTTCAATTTAAAGCGCTATGTCCCTCTAGGGACACTTGCACTGTCATACATGTATGTCTTTATCTATACATATAGACCGGTGGTCTTAATAAAGCTTTGTGTGTGTGCGTTATAATTTGAGGCCGTGAATAGAATAGTCATATGATATTGTTACAAAGTATTTATTTATTTTATTATTTTTATTAACAGAGTGGTCATTTTTATGTTTATATTTAACAGAGTGGTCATTTTTATGTTTATATTTTGCTGCTCTGTAAATTTCCCTCGTAGCTTATCTTTTGTTTACCATTCATAGTTTGTCCTTGCCTGAAATGAATTGTTGTCTCCTTCTAAAGTTTTTGTCTTCCCTAATTTTCCACGTGGCAATATTAACAATGAGAAAGAGAGAGAGAGAAAAAAACCTAGAAAAAAGAACTGTGTACAAAAGAAAGAAATGTCTGGCAATATGTACAATAGGTATAATATAAATGATCAGTTTCTTAAAAAGATATTTGTTCCTTGGCAAGCTTTCGTACAATGACATCCTTCAACAGGCTGAATACAGGACTCTTGTATTCTTATTATGTTGAAGTAGGTTATTATCCGAAAGCTTTGCCAAGATTTTACCTTTTCTATAAAGATACTCATCGCCAGTAGCTTTTATATCTTATTTGATTTCTAAATTTGAAATGGTTTATTAAGGCAACACAATAATAATAAGTTTGGGCTACCAAAATATCAGATAATTATGTTGGAATATTATACAGAGTAACAATGTCTATAGATAAGCTCGTGTTTGAAAAGGAACTTGTATGTATATAATAATTATCGTTTTTGTTGTTTTTGTTATCGTGTCTTATCGTGTCAGATGTCGCCATGCATCTCCATTACAGCAGCAGCAATGTCCACTCTGGTTTATTAAGGCAAAATATAAAAATAAGTTTGGGCTACCAAAATATTAGATAATTGTGTTGGAATATTACAGAGTAACAATGGCTATAGATGATCTCGTGTTTGAAAAGGAACTTGTATGTTTATAATGTTTATTGTTTTTGTTGTTGTTGTTGTCGTGTCCAATGAAGAGCCTCAGATGTCTCCATACATCTCTATCACAGCAGCAGCAATGTCCACTATCTTGGGTGTGTATACTGTATTGTTGTTGTTGTCGTGTCCAATGAAGAGCCTCAGATGTCTCCATTTATCTCTATCACAGCAGCAGCAATGTCCACTATCTTGGGTGTGTATACTGTATTGTTGTTGTTGTTGTCGTGTCCAATGAAGAGCCTCAGATGTCTCCATACATCTCTATCACAGCAGCAGCAATGTCCACTATCTTGGGCGTGTAATGCTGCTGCTCGGAGGCCATGTCAATTCTCTGCAAGGCTGCGGCCATTGCTGGACATGAGAATATGTGGATAGGTGTTAGTTGCACACCAGGACAGTTGTTGTATGTCCTATAGGTTATTGTGCCATCTGGATGTATTGTCATTCATTTATAGTGTTTTGTTCTTTGTTGTTTTCATGTAGACATATATCCCCAAAATTTGTTTTGTATAATTGCTATTAATAATAAATAATATGTAAAGTTAAATTGGTTACGGATTCATCCTTCTTACTTACTTTAATTACATAACAAATTTTTCAGCAGATAATATGATTTTGTATTGATTCGACTTCTATCCTACTCAGGACATGTGATGATTATAGAAATTCTCAAATAGAAGCCTCTACCTCCCACACGAATATCAGTCAAAACATTTTTAAAAAAATTAAAATGATATATGAATGAAATCGTTAAAAAAATCACTTTATCTTTTGATAAAATAAATTAGATAAAATATTTATATATGACATTTGAAAATTATCCCGCATGTGTGTGTGTGTTTCTTTTCAACAAAAAATCAAATTTTATTTTAAAGAGAAATAGCGATTATTTCTAACCTTAAGGATGAGGTATGAAAGGATGAATTGTGAAGAGTAATGATAAACGGAAAAATAAAAGTATCCAGTTTTTTCGTTTATCATTACTCTACACAATTTATCCTTTCATACCTCATCCCAAAGGTTAGAAATAATCGTTATTTCTCTTTAAAATAAATTTTAATTTTTCGTTGAAAAGAAACACATGCGGGATAATTTTCAAATGTCGTTTTACAATCACAAGCCGCATTATATTGTATTATATTTATATATATATAGTTGAAATTATTATGTATAATAAAATATATGTGTTAAAGTTATAATATATAAAATCAAAAGTTTTTAAAAACGCTAGTTCGATTTTTAAAAATATTTTGAATCTCATAAAAATCAAAGTTGTTGCATAAAATGTTTAACAACCTTTAAAAAATGTGTAATTTACAAATATTAAAAAAATCTATTTTAAAAAATAATAAATAAATTTATTTTTATTGTTAAATAACATTATTTATTTGAAGAAAAACATAGATGTTAGCAGAAGAGTAGAAGAAAAATGTAAATAGTTTTAACTTCTGACGATAGATGGCAGCACGGGTTGCGCCGCTTGAAAATGACGCCATTGTGTCTTTTTTTATTTATTTTTTTCAGACGAAACTACTTCACTTTCTACGAATTTTGGTGTCACTTGGATTTTCACCGAAAAGTTTCTTGTAAACACAAATCCTTTTTTTGTTTTCAATATAGTTTATAAAATTTATTTACATATATTTTTTTACGAAAGAATTTGTTATATGATATTTCAATATGTATATATAAGTATATATGTTTATATATTTATTTTCGCATTACAATTTTACTAGATTACAAATTTAAATATATAATTTATACATATAAAGCCTCTTAATGTAAGGGTTTTAATTCTATATGTATCTTTTGAAGTAGAGCCATGACCGAAAGCTTGTGATTGTATGCTAACAGAATAAATGAAACGATTTCCTTTAATTTTCACGTTTCAGTGTAAAATATTATTGGTAGGATTATCTCTCTCGTCTGATATTAAATATATTTTATAAATATTTTTTAAAAAACCGCTAAAGGGCTAAATGAATTAACTTTTGAAAGAGAACCATGTCCGAAAGCTTGTGATGTAGACTAACTGAATAAATGAAACGGTTTCCTTTAGTTTTCTCGTTTTAGGGTAATATATTATTGGTAGGATTATCTCTCTCTCGTCTGATAATAAATATATTTTATAAATATTTGGGGAAAAAAACGCTAAAGCGCTAAATAAATTAACTTTTGAAAGAGAACCATGTCCGAAAGCTTGTGATTGTATGCTAACAGAATAAATGAAACGGTTTCCTTTAGTTTTCTTGTTTTAATGTAATTGGAAGAATTATCTCTCTCTCGTCTGATATAAAAAATATTTTTTATAAATATTTAGGAAAAAAACGCTAAAGCGCTAAATAAATGACTTTTATCAGGAAACTACAAAAGCCGTACATGGTTGGCTTTTCTTGATTGATCAAGAAAGGGTATTTGACAAATATTCTGGAAAAAAACTAATAATCAACAATGAGTTAATATTTAGATGTAAACAACTTTGTCAAAGTTGTTTTCATGTGATCTACATGAATTTGTATAAATTACTTTTAAGTTTATTGGACAATAAATTAATAAAGAGGGAACAAATCCCTCGAAATATTTTGAAATATTTTTTTTTCTTTCATAGATCCAGGTGCGCCTTTTTTAAATGTAAATATATTGTAACAAAGTATTTATTATTTTATTAACAAAGTAATCATTTTTTATATTTATATTTTGTTACTTTGTAAACTTCCCTCATTGCTTATCTTTTGTTTATCATTCATAGTTTGTTCTTGTCTTAAATAAATTGCTGTGTCAGCTTAAAGTTTGTCTTCCCTAATTTTCCACATGGCAATATTTAATGGATCGCTATTTGACTTGAATTAGTGTTTGATATATGTTTGTCTCCACATACATTAGTGAATCTCACACATGTAGACTGCTCTATATTTCTGTTGACTTTGTTTAAAGATTTTGATTCCACAAGAAGATTAATCAAACATTATTTATTTACAAGAGAAAAAAAGAATAACTTATATAAAAAAAAACAGTACAAATGTGAAATTTTACTGGGATAAGATGAATAAATTAAGAAAAAAGGCATCTCCTTATCGTGCAATTGAAAGTTGCTGATGGCTTGCGCCATCTATCGGAATAATTATCAACTATTTATTGATTTTTAATTATTCCAGAATTGGACTATTTTATTACTATAACTTATAGTAAACAAAGATAAACTTTTCTTTTTTTACGGTTAGTGCCTATTTTCATGTGATCTTATACATATACTCTGTGGGAACAATTAATTAAACTTAAAATATATATAACAGCAGCTTTATTAGGACATTTCCGTCCTGTAAGGACTCGCCATACATCATTTTAATGGAGAAAAGGAAAAAAAAAACATAAACAAAGGAGAGAAGGGAAAATGAAATCAAAGTATTCAACATAACACTATACAAATTAACTATGGAAGGAATTTGTTCTGTAATTTTAGTTCTTAGAGATTACCTTGTTCTCTAACGCTTTATGAAAGTTAAACAATTCTATCGCTATATATTTTTTCTCGGAAATTATTCTGATTAGCTGAAATGGGTTCACGTAGACTTGGATAATGTTCTTTAAGATCTTATTCCGTTCCTTGTTAACAATTTCGCACTATGGAAACTTTGTTTTCTGAACAACCTCACGAAACTGTAGCTAACTATGTAACTGAGAAAAAGAGACATAGCCCTACAACCATGGTATACAGTTTAGGCTTTTTTCACGATTTTGTCAAAATCTGGTGTTATGACAAGTGGATTGCCATGAAATATTAGTAATTCGCGTGGGGAAACTACATCATCTTTGTGAATTTTTAAATTGAAAGAACTGTTTTATGCTTATTATTAAAGTTTAAAACATATTTAAACTTTATATAATTTATTCAATGAAGATCAAAATTACCATCACAATTAATTACATATCATAACTATATAACATTAAGCCATCTATTTACAGTTTGTTTGGTCACCGGTCCAATATTTTTATTTTCACAGACTAAATTATGAAATTAATTTTTAAATAAATATTATGCAAAACAAATAAACAACTATATATATCAAGAGCTATGATCTTTTTTTGCACCATTGTACAAAATATGTTTTAAATTTACAATAGGACAAATCGCCAGGTACCATTTCAAAGAAGAGCTAAAAGATAACAGCGATGAGATTCCTTATTTAAGCCATATAATCGATAAAAGCTTTCGGATAATAACCTCCTTCAACAGGCTGTAAGTATTCGTATTACAGCCTGTTGAAGAAGGTTATTATACGAAAGCTTATCAAGATTATATCGCTTTACTCATCTCGTCACCGTTAGATTTTATTACTCCTAGACGGGGTTGATGGTGGAAGGGTGGTCTAAACTGTTGGTTTTCGACCGCTACGACCCGGGATCGATTCCCGCGTTGGGAACTTTTTTTCTAAAAAAAAAAATGTTCTAATGGGCCTCGATTCTTGTAAAAGTCCAATCCCATCAGCGAGTGCAAGTAACCAAACGGGGGCTCTGACACATTTGTAAGTGCAAAAGTCAAACTGCTTTTCACATGTGTAGACATGTGGTGAACTTATAGTAAAAGCAGTCGCCAACTTCTACCCACCATGATTATCATGGCCTGAACACACACACCACGTATACTAGGGATAATAATAATATATTCCTTCTAGAAATGTTTAAACTTATCAGACAAAGAAACAGATTTTACTATTAGGGTTAATATGATATTTTTAGAGAGCCTTCGTTGAAAACTCTTCCATTAAATTGGCCAGTTAATCTCCAGACCGCGGTACTGTTGTGGTACTTGTGGATGGGCAATATATACTCACTAGCCGAATGACCCGGGCAACGCCCGTGTTTTACCCGACTGTAGATGTTACAACGGTGATCCTTAGGTCGCTGGTTCAAATCCGGCTCGAGGGAGTTTTTTTTTTTTTTTTTTTTTTATTGGCTGCCGGCGAGCACGTGACCTCCCTGTGCGCGCGCATCCGTGACAGAGGCCGATGAGGAAAGACGGTCGTGACTATATATAGGGATGAACAATACTTTACGCTCGATTCCCGACAGTCATGAACCGGGATTGAATCCCGCGCTAAAATTTGTTTAATATGTGAATCATATTATTCACTGTTTCAATGATCATGAACTAGGTTGCTGAGCGGTACCTATTAATGTGATTTTGAACCAGGAACAATACTTAAGGAAGTTTCATACATTGATCTCGCCGGCCGTCTTGTTTATTTTTATTTTTTTGTTTGTTTTTGACGGAAACAGGTGTTTTGTGCTTGTTATTAAAATTTAAAACACATTTAAACTTTATATATTTTATTCAATTACGATCAAAATTACATAAACATCACATTTAATTATATATCATCACAAACAATTATATATCATAACTACATAACATTAAGCCAACTATATTTTTTTGTTTTGTTTTCCTCACTGGTCCAATATTTTTATTTTCATAGACTAAATTATGAGATTAATTTATAAATGAAAAATATGCAAAAACAAATAAACAACTATATACATCAACAGGCAATTTTGTTCACACTTGGTTATACTCTGTCTTCAATAGAGGTACAAGTAACCAAACTACATTTGTATGTCCAAATGTCGAGCTGTTTTCTAAATGTGTAGGTATGTGGTGCATTTACAGTAAAAGTAAGTTGCTAATTACCTACCATGATTATCATGGCCTGTATCACGTGTGTGGTACTAGGAAACATTAAAAATAAAATAAATTTAATAATTATAGTATGAATATATATACTATTTGCCGTTCCAATACTAAAGATGTTCTTACAGGAGAGGATCAAAATAGTAAAAAAAAGGTAATTTTGTAAATGAAAACTAACCTTTGTAGAGAAGTGTCCTCTAGCGCGACTTTCCTTTCATGGAGTATGTTCCATTGTTGTTCCACGTTCTTAAAATTAACAATTACTAAAGTTGTTCTTTTGTAATAATTTAGTCAAAAATGGCAAGGTGTGTTTATTCTCATTATTATCGAAACTTAATAAATACACATAGTATGTTATAAACAACGATAGATTTATTTATTTAGCCAAGTAGGGCTTATACGAATCTATATATGAACATATTCGTTTATCTGAATGTATCTGTTTAATGTGTTTTGAAATTTCAGCGTATATAGAAAAAAAGGAAAATCCAATTTTAAGAAAGCTATCTGGAAGTCACTATTAGAACAATTGTAGAACGACATTTGAAAATTATCCCGCATGTGTTTCTTTTGAACGAAAAATCGAAATTTATTTTAAGGAGAAATAACGATTATTTTTAACCTTATGGATGAAGTATGAAAGGATGAATTGTGAAGAGTAATGATGAACGGAAAAATAAAATTTATCATTACTCTTCACAATTCATCCTTTCATACTTCATTCCTAAGGTTAGAAATAATCGTTATTTCTCCTTAAAATAAATATCGATTTTTCGTTCAAAAGAAACACAAGCTGGATAATTTTCAAATGTCGTTCTACAATTATAAGCCGCATTATATTGTATTATATATTAGAACTATGTACACTAGAATGAGCATATGGGAAATACAAGAGAGAAATGTAGTTTATATTTGTGTAAAGGACAGAATATCAAAAGAGATGGGCTGTGTCATCGCGGTAAAGATGGAGACCGGAAGTTAGGGAAGCGGTCGATATTTCCAGCAGTAGATTGAAGGTCAGGAGTGACTCCACTCTGTCAGAGCTCCAGATGTGGCGGTACAACTTGACTGGAGGTTTGTTTGTACAGAGGGAGTTAGGTGTAAGTATGGCTGCTCCAGTTACGGCCGTTCTGTCCAATCGATAGTCCAGATTCAAGGTCAGGACTGACAGGATCCTAGCTACCGCTGTTCCGACCAGGAAGGTTGTTCCATCACAGTTGTTCCATGACTACGGGAAATGTAAATTCCAATTCTGTCCAATCGATAGTTCAGATTGAAGGTCAGGAGTGACTCCACTCTGTCAGAGCTCCAGATGTGGCGGTACAACTTGACTGGATGTTCCATGGTTTGTTTGTATAGAGGGAGTTAGTTGTAAGGATGGCTGCTCCAGTTACGACCGTTCTGTCCAATCGATCGATAGTCCAGATTGAAGGTCAGAACTGACAGGATCCTAGCTACCGCTGTTCCGACCAGGAAGGTTGTTCCATCACAGTTGTTCCATGTCTACGGGAAATGTAAATTCCAATTCTGTCTAATCGATAGTTCAGATTGAAGGTCAGATCTGACAGGACCTCAGCTACCGATGGTCCGACCAGGAAGGTTGTTCCATCACTGAGAAGATAGATGGCTACGGGAAATGTAAAATTCAAACTCTGTCCAATCGATATTTTAGATTGAAGGTCAGAAATGACTGACAGTGTCAAAGCTCTAGGTTTGGAGGAGTGTCCAACATTTAAATAAAGACCCCTATCCCTCCCCCATTAGAAAGGTTTTTAAACACCACAGAAAGTAGGAAAGTTTTAAAAATATACCTTAATCGAACTGTATCTAATCGATAGTTTAGATTTAAGGTCAGGATATACTTCCCTGTGACAGTGTCAAAGCTCTAGGTGAGGTCACATTTGAGACAAAGCTCTTCATTAGAAAGGTTTTAAAACACCACAGAGAGTAGGAAAGTCTAAAATCTACATTAATCGAACTGTATCTAATCGATATTTTAGATTCAAGGTCAGGAGTAACTTCCTTGTGTGAGAGTATCAAATCTCTAGGTAAGGTCACATTTGAGACAAAGGTCCACATTAGAAAGGTTTTAAAACGCCACAGAAAGTAGAAAGGTTTAAAAAATCTAAATTTACGGAACTGTATATAATATTTATTTTAGATTGAAGGTCAGGATATACTTCCCTGTGTCAAAACTCTAGGTAAGGTCACATTTGAGACAAAGCCCCATTCGAAAGGTTAAAAGCGCCGTGACAGAGAGTAGGGAGGTGTTAAATCTACATCTACAGAACTGTGTAGCCGTCCTACGCTATCCCAGACAGAAGGACAGACTCCCTGTGACATTGTCAGGACACTCCCAAGTTACCACCATCAAGGAAAGTTGTGCCACACGAGAGGGAGCAGAAAAGATTAAAAACTCCCGTTACGAAACCGGCCGTCCAATCGATAGAATCCAGATTGAAGGTCAGATGTGACTCCCCTCGGACAGTGCCCCGACGAACCTTGTAGGGGCTTGGGCCCCCTATAGCTTACTCCGAGGTCCCCCGCGGAGCCCCGGGGTTTATGTAAGTCCAGCAGGGAACTGCGCCGCTGCACAGCGCACCATGCTCAAATCAAGGTCAGCAGCGCCGGGGATGGCGGCGTGCGATGCCGGGCTTCTGCCGAGTAAGTCGCCCGCTCGCTGCCTGCGATCACATCGCTGCACATCCCCCTTCACATCTTAGATGTGTAACCTCACCTCCTTCTATAACGTCCCACACCTCTCTATAACGTCCTAGATATACAGTGTCATAATGGCGAGTAACTGGACGTGTTGATGCATCCATTACTGTATAATCATCTACAGAGAAGTCAATATCAACACATAGCGATATCTACTACAATAACGTAAAGCTATAGATATCACCTGCACGATTGTATATAGATATACCTCTCTGTACACACTTGTACAGCCATTGTACTCCATTATGTACCATTTAAATACAAACCTATGAAACTAGACTAGGTGATCATAGTTTATACAAATCAACATCATATTCATTACTGTATACTTCTGTATGACTATCAACTTGTACAAACCATTCAAGTATCAATTTAAAAGTAAATCTATGGATAGAGACTGGCCAGCCATAGGTTATATAATCCGACGCCATGTTCCCTAAGTCCCAACACCTGGCTTCCAAACCACAGTTGGCCGCACCAATTACATCTCGAGATACGTTCATCTTGTTCTTTCTGGCCGACCATAGAGGTAGGGAACATGATAGCTGTCACATTCTTCTCTGCTTGCTACTTTAAACCCATGTGTGGATATGCTAATAAATCCCTTTTATTTGCATACATAGAGAATGCTTAAATCACTCTATTTGCATATTTGTTAATAGTTAGATGATCTATGGAGTTTACATGCAGTCATAGTACACTGTCCATATGAATCCATAGTCATATGCCATAGATATTACTAGCTAGATTTGCGAAAAGTAGTTGTTCCTTGTAGATATTTGTATCGTCTGACGGAAAATTTCCCCCCAAAGTATTCGATGAACCATTTAGAATAAAGATTGAGTCGTCTGGTTGTCAGATAGGTGTAGAAACAAAGAGATGAGTGGCGGCCTCCTCCTCGGTGTCGTTTCGGCTGTTAGACTGGATGTTGTCGTGATCGATCCTGAGCTGTCAAAGATGGCGGGTCTATGACGTCATCGTGATGGGGGATTTTGTCTGAAAAACAAGATTCTTAGAACACACATCGATAGCTTATTTTATGTTCATGTTTTATTTTGGCTGGAAATGCTACGTGAATAGATACTGTCTAATTCTTGTGATACTCACAGATGACCTCTATGCAAATATTCTATTTAGGCTGGGAATGTTACCTGAATAGACATTGTCTAACTCTTGTAATACACAATGTATAGCCTCTATGCAAATATTCTATTTAAACTGGGAATATTAGATGAATATGTATTGTCTTAACTATGTGTTACCACATTTAAGACAATATCTATTTAGCTAGTATTCCCAGTTTAAATAAAATATTTGCATAGAGGCTATATCATTGTGTATTACAAGAGTTAGACAGTGTCTATTCAGGTAACATTTCCAGCCTGAATAAAATATTGGCATAGAGACAAACGGTGTGTGTTACACCGATAACCTCTATGCAAATATTTTATTTAAGCTGGAAATACTACCTGAATAGATACTGTATAACTCTTGTAACACACACACCGATAACCTCTATGCAAATATTTTATTCAGGCTGGAAATACTACCTGAATAGATACTGTCTTGTAACACAAACCGATGCCGATCTATTGTTTCAGTTGTGTAACAATCACTGGAACCGTGTAATCCTACATGTAACAACATAAGTCGATACATACATTATCTTGTGAAACGTGGAAACCATTTACAAAGTGAAAAAATAGTACAAATGGGATATTGTACTGGGATAAGGTGCATAAATTATAAAAAAAAGGCATCTCTTTATCGTGCAACTGAAAGTTGCTGATGGCTTGCGCCATCTATCGGAATAAATATAAACTATTCTTGTTGATTTTTAATTATTCTAGAATTGGCCAAATACTCTATTATTAATTAACTATACCATAATTTAATCAAGAATGGGTATTTGGACAATTATAGAATAATTAAAATTCAACGAGAATAGTTGATATTTATTCCGATAGATGGCGCAAGCCATCAGCAATTTTCAGTTGCACGCTAAGGACATGCCTTTTTCATAAAAAAAAAATTACAAAGGTAGCAAAATATTTTGTGCCTTACCCCTTTTCAAAAGGCAAAGATGAATATAAAAGAATGAAGCACAACAACAGTTTGGGAAAAATTCTGACAAAAAAAGATATAAACCTGTATACCATGATTTCTATCTATGAACTTCATCAGTGCAGAGAAGGCTTCGATTTCGTAACTTGTTTCAATTCTGATCCTTTTGGGAAATACATTGATTAAAAAAAATCTCATTTAAAAACTGAAAAATCCATGCGACACACTTTCAACTCTTGGATGTGAATCCCAGTACAATATCCCATTTGTACTATTTTTTTCACTTTGTAAATGGTTTCCACGTTTCACAAGATAATGTATGAATCGACTTATGTTGTTACATGTAGGATCACACGGTTCCAGGGATTGTTACACAACTGAAACAATAGATCGCCATCGGTTTGTGTTACAAGACAGTATCTATTCAGGTAGTATTTCCAGCCTGAATAAAATATTTGCATAGAGGTTATCGGTGTGTGTGTTACAAGAGTTAATTCTTAAAAGAAGGAAAGATACAGCATAGACACATTACTTAAGGTTGGAAGTGCTTAAGTGACCTTACATCTATAAATTACTAATTCCTCGATGCCAGTTTCTTGTAGAAAACTGCTGTTTACAGTAAAACCTCTCTTAAGCGACTCATCTAATTGACTACATTTCTCTAAACGAGTATATTTATAAATAAAAAAATATTATCCCATTGTATAACTATACAAGGTCATGGAGCCTAAATTCATAGATCAAATTCACAATCTTGGTAGGGTTGGAATATAGGTCCTGTCTTGAGGCTCCCATGTATTCCAAGAGGTGGTCTGGTGAGACCTCTATCAAATCAAAATGAATTGATCTTACCCAACCTCCAATGAGAGACAACCTCTATGAATGTCCAGGAATATTTATACTCGTATTATAAGCTATGATCACTCTCTAGAATATAGTAATGCTATAGATGTCAAAAATCCGGTGTTGATATATCTAGGAACAGCGAGTTGTGTCAAGAAGTTGAAACACCGAGCAAGAAGGAGGCTGAGGTCAAGATAAGAAACCAAAGAGGCAGCAAACCAACTTCCTTCGCAGTTTCACAATCCTTATCAGTAGACCAGCAGTTGTGGCCTCTCTGTCTTCTACTCTTAGACATACCCACAGGCCATTGTGGAAATATAAAGTTAGATTGTGAAATAATTTCAAAGGATTTAAACGATATATATATGTTGTATTAAAATATTTTTTATTTAAAATTATATTTCATAGATTCAAATACTGTTAAATCGACCGCCAGAGGTCACACTTCCCCTATAAAAACTCATTGTTGTTGTTTCCCGATGGCCGGCTCAAATCTTTTGTACATTATGTAAATAAGTTTTCCATTTTTTTATTCTTACGTCTTAAGTCAGGCAGTACTTTTATCAAATTATGTTTTTAATATATTCTTTTAGCTCATTAAAAGCTATTACTGATCAAAACCATTTTTATTATTATACTTTCAAGATTTTTTGCCACGACTGTATACCAATACCATTGACCTAATACTAATATATTCCAAAATATATCAAATCACCAGAGCATAATACTCAAGATAATCAAAAATCAACAGAAAATTTCTTTTTTTTTTTTTACAACATATATATCATTCGAATTAATTGCAAAATGTTTCTTTATTAAATAAAAATGGCAAGCTTTCAAGTGTTAGCTCATCATCAGGCCAATTGTTTCACAAATTTCTTTATTGCGAAACAATTGGCTTGCGCCATCTATCGGAATAAATATCAACTATTCTTATATCAAATATGGAATAATTATAAGTATTTATTTTATATATATATTTTTGCTTATATCCCTAGTACACGGGACATAGGCCATGCCCATGATTATCATGGTGGGTAGAAGTAGATGACTGCTTTTACCGTAAGTGCACCACATGTCTACATATGTGAAAAACAGCTCGACTTTGCACTTACAAATGTGTCATAGACCTGTTTGGTTACTTGCACTCGCTGGTGGAGTTGGACTTTTGTAAGAATCGGAGCAATTAGGACATTTTTTTTTTAAATCAGAAAAAAGTACCCAATGCGTGAATCGAACCAGGGTCGTAGTGGTCGAAAACCAACGGTTTAGACCATCCTTCCACCATATAGCAAATGAAAACACGAAGACACGACTGTTTCTTTCACACAAATAAATCCAACTTTTACTATCCTTACTGCGATGAAAAAAATATTGGGAGGACTTGGCTTAACAGTGGTGAACCCTCCCAGCGGTTTCACCAATTTAATCTACCAGACCGCTTCTTTAGAACTCTAATACTGTATTGGATCATTCTGCTTCTTATATGTTACGCTGAAATTTCAGAAATGGTATTTAAGCAAAATATTTGTCATATATAGATAGCGTGTTATATTTCTTTATAGTAACACCATGTAGTATAAACTGGTAATAATGGGAAGTATTACACACAGAAGGAACTGGTAGAATTCACATAAAACTCTTGGCATGTATGTAAACAAATATATAGATTACACTAATAATTGAAAAAAACGAAAATCTTCCCGCATTTAGCAATTATTTAATGGTTTATATATACAAAATGTAATCATTCATTACACCTTTTAAGAAGTTAATTCGAGTCAAAATTCGTTTTTTTTCTTTTTCACCTTCTTTTAGGTGTAACACTTATTTTTACTAGTATAAATGTGTGATAAATTTATATATAATGTTTTGACATATTATAACAACTATTTTTATAAAATATTTAGAATTTTAACCTTTATATATAATTTTAATGTTTAGATTTAAAAAAAAAAACGTATGTTAGTGTTTGTTATTGGATTACAGTACAGTCAAAAGTGTGTCATCTGTGAAGTATATTTAATGGTTTTTGACCGCAAGTTCAAGGCCATTTTGAACAACGTAAAAATCTCTCAACTATCTTATCAGACGATCACCTCCCTCTTATCCTCCGCCATTTTTTGTCCAATTTTACACGAGGCGAGTTTATCTTTTGTTCTTTTTTTATTTATAATCTGATACATCTTGTCTTCTTCCAAGTTCAAGGTTATATTTTAATAATCAAATTCTTAGTTATCTTTTGGCTTTATTTAGTAACTTTCGAAAACTTGAGCACGTACATGGTAAGATACCATTTTATATAAACGTGATTTCATACAATATATTTATAGTTTTTACTGGATGATTTTGTTGTTCCATAGAAAGGGGGGTACCATTGCCCCGATATAATCAGTTCAATAAATTGAAAGACGCGAATTCAATAGCAAAAGCAAAACTTATTACAAAAACCAAAATACCTCAGCCCATATGCAACCTCAACATTAACAGATAATTAAAAACAACAATTTCAAGAATCAAAATAGGGCATTTTAAAAGGAATGAAGATAAACCCAGACATGACTAGATCCTACAGGAACTGCAATAACTGTCACAACACCCAACTCACTCCGGACCACATATACAGTTGCCTGGTCATCCTTGAAGCCCTCTATATGGCAGACATCAATCCAGAACAAGGCAAGGCAACTCAGTTGGCAGGCATTGTGATCAAGGTGCATGGACCGATCTGATCTGACCATGGACAAGACACCACCATTACTGGACGATATTAATGTCAACAGTATCTAATATTTATTGTAAACATAATTTATGTAACGTGGAAATTGCTAATGGAAAGTTTACATTGTTATGTTGCCATGTTTCATCATATGCTGACTTTGTGCTACTCCCAACAATGGAAAGTTGGGGCTGTTTTCTCTTCCGCTTTGTTTTTCCCTTCAACGTTCTCGCTAACTTTTCCTTCTTTTTTCCTCTCATTCCTCGATCAATACATCTTAGAAACTTCTTCTTTTAAGGTCCTGATTTCTTGTATATTATGTTTATCCATGCTTCTATTTAATAATTTCTGGATGAACAAGTATTTTGAACAAGTTGTCCATCAACAGGTTATATAGATCTCTAAAAATTCTTGATATTAATACCTAAAGCCCTGTAGATATTCTTGGCAGAAGTCATTGGATGTTCCTTTGAATCTTTTAATTTTTTTTCGGAGAGTTTTCGTTGACTTTGCTTAGAATTTTTGATGAAACGGATTCCAAGAATTATAATCAAACATTATTGATTTACAAGAGAGATAACAAATAAAAAAGAGAAACTTATATTAAAACAAAGTAACTTTTTTTTACGGTTAGCACCTATTTACTTCTGATCTTACACACACATACCCTGTGGGAACAATTAATCAATTAAAATACAACAGTTTTCAAAATAATTATTTATACAAAGAGATAAATATTCATACTATGGTACTTTTTAATCATCTTTTTTTTTTTTAATTTAAAATTTGTGTAGGCTTCTGATCAACTTTTGAATCCTATCTTTTCCTTATAATATTTTTCTCTATGGTTCCCTTTCTATGGTCTTTAAAATTCTAGATTCTCTAAAGGCTTCTTGAGATGATTGACATATTTTACATCTAAAGAACTTTAGAAGGCTGCAGAATCTAAGTCATAAATAAACAATTTGTCAAAATGCACTCATGAACAAATTATAAAGAAGTGTCTTTTTTTGATGTCGCCGGTTATCTTTTTTTTTTTTTTTTTAAGAATACAGAGGCAATATTGTTCACACTTGGTTATCTCGTGTGTCTTCAATAAAGGTCACTGTAATACGCACACACACACACACGCAAAACTTTATTAAGACTACCGGTCTTATACAGATTCACCACAGGAAGAAATAATAGATAGAGCTCCTATACTCCAGGCAGCGCAGCACCCAACAACAGCCTCCTGGTCCGACGCATGTCCAATGGCCACACGTTCCTTCGTGCATATGTCACTGTAATAACTTACAGAGTTATTGTCTGAATCCCGATATACATGCTAAAAGGTACAACTTCCTTAAGTTTTGTTTATAAGTGTACTTCTGCGTTTTAAGCCTTGGGCTAAATATTCTGTTTCTTCTGTGGTAAGCTGAAAATTGTAAAGATTGATTATATTTGGATTATGATGGAATAAGTGTACTTATATTCATAAAGAAATTATTGGAAAGAGGCATGAATAAGCAGACGATATAAGAAACCAAGGCCTTGAAAGAAGAAATTTCTAAAATGTATTGATTGAGAAATGATAAAAAAAGTTTGAGAGAATGAAAACATTTTAACCTTTTAGATTCCTGAATCCATTACAGCCTTTTTAAAAAAATGATAGGATTATCTTTTAAGATTCTATTAAGAATATTTAATATTTATTTCTGAAAATACCTCTCTCCTTACATTATCTTCATCGATTTTTTTAGTTCTTTAGATTTTCTTTTAGAAAAAAAAAATTGGTGTAACGTACCTTTTATATTTATTATGACGCACATATTAACAAAGAATTAACAACGAACCATTTCAAGAATCATAAAAGGACATTTTGAAAGAATAAAGATAAACCCAGACATGACTAGATCCTACAGGAACTACAATAACTGTTTTCTTGCCCTGCCTACGGTTCCCTCGATGGCTTCCTGGGCCATCGGTACTGGAGCTGCCCTCACATCAGGCCCCTCGTCCTGGAGGCATTCAATATCATAGGAAGGCCCCCCTGACCTCCAGTCCTGGATCTTCGGCCTGATAGAAGACGATCTGGCCATCCTCGCATCGGCGAAATGAAGAATCAACCGATACTTCATCCAGGTCGGACTGGCCCAGGCCATCGAGGACATCACCTGGAGGAGGACACGGTGGGGACATGGCTGATTGTATATAGTTCTCTTGATCTTTTTATTGTAAATATTGACTGAGAAGTCAATAAAGTGTTCTAATTGTCAAAAAACTACAATAACTGTTACAACACCCAACTCACTCCGGACTTCACAATATCAATGAAACCACTTTTTCTAAAAATAAAAAAAATAATAATAATAAGCGAACCATTTGTTTTCCAACACTTCGAGCTCTGCGAACTTTCTTAGGTGATTTTGAAGAGCACCAAAGAGTAGATTGCCTTTTTGTTTCTGGATTAAAATTGTAAATCCAAGTTTCGTCACCTGTAATAATATTAAAAACAGCCTTTGATTTGCCTTCATCAAATTTTTTCAACATGAGATTACACATTTAACTCGACCAAGTTTTTGGTCTTCAGTCAAGCTGTGAGGTACCCATCTACTAACATGTTTTCTGTATTTTAAATTATCATTAATAATGGTGTTGATTGCTGCCGATCCAATGCTCACACTTTCTCTAACTGCTGATACCTAATTCTTCGATCTTCTCAAAGTAAAAATTTTACCAGCTCAATTTTTTCTTGGGTCACTGCTGTTGGTGGTCGACCTGAACGAGGTTTATCTTTAAGGTTAGTTTTTCCAAATTTAAATTCATTAAACCAATTAAAAACAGTTATAATAGAAGGAGCTTTATATCCTAAAGCTTTCATCAATATTTCATGGGATTCTTTAGAAGTTAAATTACTTTTATAATCATAAAAGATCATGGCGCGTAAACTTTCTCTAGTCAACTCCATTGTGTCTGATGCAATGTTTAGAAATTACCGCTGTAAACAAATCGCGCCTAAAGTCATTGTTGTTACTATTTTATGAAAATGTTTATGTTAGGTAAAAAATGCATGTATATTTTATTGGTATCATTCATTTTTTAAATTATTTAATATTATATTATAATTGAATTATATATATAAATAAATATAAAAATATTTTCAGAGTTTCTTTATTCAGATATTGGGAGGCAAGCTTTCACGTGGTCGCCCTTCATCAGGCCACTGGCTCCGCAAAGGCATACATGTAATAGAGATTCACAGAATTTTTTTAAATCAAATATAAAAATAGTATTCAGTTGTAGAGGGGGACAATTATGTATTGTCAAGAGGAGGATCCCCTAATTACGAAGAGTCCTCCTTCAGATATTCATGGATTCATTGTTAACCTCTTTCACCTCAAATTTCAAGACAAATTGCAGATAGATGCCTTGGTTGACGTGAACATAGAGTTAGTATTGTCAACCAGTATTTAACTAAAGAGCCAGCTCTGCAGATCGATTAGCCCTGTATAGATAAGATTTCATGTAACGTATTGATTGAGTGTGGAATGGCCGACCATGTAGGATGCGGATTGGATGCGTAGCTCCGGCTGACAGAGGTACAGTACAGGCGGTCGGGCGGATTGCCATCATCCTGGCGGCATAAACAGCGGCGGTGGTAACCTTGGCCTTGACATAGTCCGGTCGCCGGCGCTAGGCAACCGTGACGTCAGCCACGTCGAAAGGTCATCAATACAACGGCTGCTGCCGGAGTCCGTGACCTTCCAGCGGTCCGAGTGTACGACCTTTCGATCCACTCCTCTGTACAACCTTCTGGTCCGTCCTCCACTGTGGACTCTCCTCTGTACAACCTTCTGGTCCGTCCTCCACTGTGGACGTTCCTCTGTACAACCTTCTGGTCCGTCCTCCACTGTGGACGTTCCTCTGTACAACCTTCTGGTCCGTCCTCCACTGTGGACTCTCCTCTGTACAACCTTCTGGTCCGTCCTCCACTGTGGACGTTCCTCTGTACAACCTTCTGGTCCATCCTCCACTGTGGACTCTCCTCTGTACAACCTTCTGGTCCATCCTCCACTGTGGACGTTCTTCTGTACAACCTTCTGGTCCGTCCTCCGCTGTGGACTCTCCTCTGTACAACCTTCTGGTCCGTCCTCCACTGTGGACGTTCTTCTGTACAACCTTCTGGTCCGTCCTCCGCTGTGGACTCTCCTCTGTACAACCTTCTGGTCCGTCCTCCACTGTGGACCTTCCTCTGTACAACCTTCTGGTCCGTCCTCCACTGTGGACTCTCCTCTGTATAACCTTCTGGTCCGTCCTCCACTGTGGAAGCTCCTCTGTACAACCTTCTGGTCCGTCCTCCACTGTGGACTCTCCTCTGTATAACCTTCTGGTCCGTCCTCCACTGTGGACTCTCCTCTGTATAACCTTCTGGTCCGTCCTCCACTGTGGACGTTCCTCTGTACAACCTTCTGGTCCGTCCTCCACTGTGGACTCTCCTCTGTATAACCTTCTGGTCCGTCCTCCACTGTGGAAGCTCCTCTGTACAACCTTCTGGTCCGTCCTCCACTGTGGACTCTCCTCTGTATAACCTTCTGGTCCGTCCTCCACTGTGGACTCTCCTCTGTACAACCTTCTGGTCCGTCCTCCACTGTGGAAGCTCCTCTGTACAACCTTCTGGTCCGTCCTCCACTGTGGACTCTCCTCTGTATAACCATCTGGTCCGTCCTCCACTGTGGACTCTCCTCTGTACAACCTTCTGGTCCGTCCTCCACTGTGGAAGCTCCTCTGTACAACCTTCTGGTCCGTCCTCCACTGTGGAAGCTCCTCTGTACAACCTTCTGGTCCGTCCTCCACTGTGGACGTTCCTCTGTACAACCTTCTGGTCCGTCCTCCACTGTGGACTCTCCTCTGTACAACCTTCTGGTCCGTCCTCCACTGTGGTCCTTCCTCTGTACAACCTTCTGGTCCGTCCTCCACTGTGGATGTTCCTCTGTACAACCTTCTGGTCCGTCCTCCACTGTGGACGTTCCTCTGTACAACCTTCTGGTCCGTCCTCCACTGTGGACTCTCCTCTGTACAACCTTCTGGTCCGTCCTCCACTGTGGATGTTCCTCTGTACAACCTTCTGGTCCGTCCTCCACTGTGGATGTTCCTCTGTACAACCTTCTGGTCCGTCCTCCACTGTGGATGTTCCTCTGTACAACCTTCTGGTCCGTCCTCCACTGTGGTCCTTCCTCTGTACAACCTTCTGGTCCGTCCTCCACTGTGGACGTTCCTCTGTACAACCTTCTGGTCCGTCCTCCACTGTGGACTCTCCTCTGTACAACCTTCTGGTCCGTCCTCCACTGTGGACGTTCCTCTGTACAACCTTCTGGTCCGTCCTCCACTGTGGACGTTCCTCTGTACAACCTTCTGGTCCGTCCTCCACTGTGGACGTTCCTCTGTACAACCTTCTGGTCCGTCCTCCACTGTGGACGTTCCTCTGTACAACCTTCTGGTCCGTCCTCCACTGTGGACGTTCCTCTGTACAACCTTCTGGTCCGTCCTCCACTGTGGACGTTCCTCTGTACAACCTTCTGGTCCGTCCTCCACTGTGGACGTTCCTCTGTACAACCTTCTGGTCCGTCCTCCACTGTGGACTCTCCTCTGTACAACCTTCTGGTCCGTCCTCCACTGTGGACGTTCCTCTGTACAACCTTCTGGTCCGTCCTCCACTGTGGACTCTCCTCTGTATAACCTTCTGGTCCGTCCTCCACTGTGGACTCTCCTCTGTATAACCTTCTGGTCCGTCCTCCACTGTGGACTCTCCTCTGTACAACCTTCTGGTCCGTCCTCCACTGTGGACTCTCCTCTGTATAACCTTCTGGTCCGTCCTCCACTGTGGACTCTCCTCTGTACAACCTTCTGGTCCGTCCTCCACTGTGGACTCTCCTCTGTACAACCTTCTGGTCCGTCCTCCACTGTGGACGTTCCTCTGTACAACCTTCTGGTCCGTCCTCCACTGTGGACGTTCCTCTGTACAACCTTCTGGTCCGTCCTCCACTGTGGTCCTTCCTCTGTACAACCTTCTGGTCCGTCCTCCACTGTGGACGTTCCTCTGTACAACCTTCTGGTCCGTCCTCCACTGTGGACGTTCCTCTGTACAACCTTCTGGTCCGTCCTCCACTGTGGTCCTTCCTCTGTACAACCTTCTGGTCCGTCCTCCACTGTGGACGTTCCTCTGTACAACCTTCTGGTCCGTCCTCCACTGTGGACGTTCCTCTGTACAACCTTCTGGTCCGTCCTCCACTGTGGTCCTTCCTCTGTACAACCTTCTGGTCCGTCCTCCACTGTGGATGTTCCTCTGTACAACCTTCTGGTCCGTCCTCCACTGTGGACGTTCCTCTGTACAACCTTCTGGTCCGTCCTCCACTGTGGACGTTCCTCTGTACAACCTTCTGGTCCGTCCTCCACTGTGGACGTTCCTCTGTACAACCTTCTGGTCCGTCCTCCACTGTGGACGTTCCTCTGTACAACCTTCTGGTCCGTCCTCCACTGTGGACGTTCCTCTGTACAACCTTCTGGTCCGTCCTCCACTGTGGACGTTCCTCTGTACAACCTTCTGGTCCGTCCTCCACTGTGGACGTTACTCTGTACAACCTTCTGGTCCGTCCTCCACTGTGGACGTTACTCTGTACAACCTTCTGGTCCGTCCTCCACTGTGGACGTTCCTCTGTACAACCTTCTGGTCCGTCCTCCACTGTGGACGTTCCTCTGTACAACCTTCTGGTCCGTCCTCCACTGTGGACGTTCCTCTGTACAACCTTCTGGTCCGTCCTCCACTGTGGACGTTCCTCTGTACAACCTTCTGGTCCGTCCTCCACTGTGGACGTTCCTCTGTACAACCTTCTGGTCCGTCCTCCACTGTGGACGTTCCTCTGTACAACCTTCTGGTCCGTCCTCCACTGTGGACGTTCCTCTGTACAACCTTCTGGTCCGTCCTCCACTGTGGACGTTCCTCTGTACAACCTTCTGGTCCGTCCTCCACTGTGGTCCTTCCTCTGTACAACCTTCTGGTCCGTCCTCCACTGTGGACGTTCCTCTGTACAACCTTCTGGTCCGTCCTCCACTGTGGACGTTCCTCTGTACAACCTTCTGGTCCGTCCTCCACTGTGGACGTTCCTCTGTACAACCTTCTGGTCCGTCCTCCACTGTGGTCCTTCCTCTGTACAACCTTCTGGTCCGTCCTCCACTGTGGACGTTCCTCTGTACAATCTTCTGGTCCGTCCTCCACTGTGGACGTTCCTCTGTACAACCTTCTGGTCCGTCCTCCACTGTGGACTTTCCTCTGTACAACCTTCTGGTCCGTCCTCCACTGTGGTCCTTCCTCTGTACAACCTTCTGGTCCGTCCTCCACTGTGGACGTTCCTCTGTACAACCTTCTGGTCCGTCCTCCACTGTGGTCCTTCCTCTGTACAACCTTCTGGTCCGTCCTCCACTGTGGATGTTCCTCTGTACAACCTTCTGGTCCGTCCTCCACTGTGGACGTTCCTCTGTACAACCTTCTGGTCCGTCCTCCACTGTGGTCCTTCCTCTGTACAACCTTCTGGTCCGTCCTCCACTGTGGTCCTTCCTCTGTACAACCTTCTGGTCCGTCCTCCACTGTGGACGTTCCTCTGTACAACCTTCTGGTCCATCCTCCACTGTGGACGTTCCTCTGTACAACCTTCTGGTCCGTCCTCCACTGTGGACGTTCCTCTGTACAACCTTCTGGTCCGTCCTCCACTGTGGACGTTCCTCTGCACAACCTTATGGTCCGTCCTCCACTGTGGACGTTCCTCTGTACAACCTTCTGGTCCGTCCTCCACTGTTTACGCTCCTTTGTACAAATTTCCTGTCAACCAGAAAGTGCCTCCTTTCTACAAACTTAGACCTTATACAAGACCTCATTCTGCATTCAACACAGCACTCTTATGCTAGTTTAAAGGCCATTTCAGATGTTTAGTAGATTAAAAAGTTCACAAGTATTGTGTTATGGCAACCTAAGAATACAACTGGGAATTGAAGAGCTTAAAGACTTCAGCCCCTACCCAAACAGACTGGATCTATTAAGAATGCTTACAAGCTGTCTCAGCAACATATAGGGCGAGGTTGTCTGTTTGAAGTGGCTACTTACAACTACCACTACTGGCCGCTAATTATTATATACGTCATCCTAAACTCGCTCAAAATGTATACAACCTTCTATACACTCTTCCAGAAAACTATCTTACAATTTAATCTCTTATCAATATTTTTCAATCATCAAGGCTTCCGTAGGCATTCCAACAGGGTATTGATGTGAATTCTATCTTTTGGTCTTATATCAAATTAATATTTTTCAATCAATATGGCTTCCGTAGGCAATCCAACATGGCATTGATGCGAATTCTATCTTTTGCTCTTATATTAAATTAATATTTTTCGATCATTATGGCTTCCGTAGGCAATCCAACATGGCATTGATGCGAATTCTATATTTTGCTCTTATATTAAATTAATATTTTTCGATCATTATGGCTTCCTTAGGCAATCCAACATGGCATTGATGCGAATTCTATCTTTTGCTCTTATATCAAATTAATATTTTTCGATCATCAAGGCTTCCGTAGGCAATCCAACATGGCATTGATGCGAATTCTATCTTTTGCTCTTATATCAAATTAATATTTTTAGATCATTATGGCTTCCGTAGGCAATCCAACATGGCATTGATGCGAATTCTATCTTTTGCTCTTATATCAAATTAATATTTTTCGATCATTATGGCTTCCGTAGGCAATCCAACATGGCATTGATGCGAATTCTATCTTTTGCTCTTATATCAAATTAATATTTTTCAATCACTATGGCTTCCGTAGGCAATCCAACATGACATTGATGCGAATCTATCTTTTGCTCTCATAACGATAATATTTTTCTTTGTCATTGAAGGATCGGTGAAAGCGCTATTCAATAATACAAATGACAAGATGAAGTACAAGCTTTTGGATCTTTTTATTTTATCTTATTTGTCACACCAATCATCTTATTTTCAAGGCTTCGGTAAGCTTTCTAATAAGATAGAACATGGCCTATATGCCGCACATTCTATCTTTTGCTCTTATACCGACAATCTTTGTTATTGTGGGATCGGCGATCACTCCAACAAGGTGGCCTATACCACGAATATTCAGCTATATTCCATATTCACCTATATCTAACAAGATAGTGAGAACATGGCTATATGCCGCACATTCTAACTTTTGCTCTAATACCGATAATCTTTGTTATTGAAGGATCGGTAAGCTCTCCCAACAAGATGACCTATATGAAGAATTCGACTATGGCATATATTTATTCTACATTCAGCTATATCTAACACACAAGATAGTAAGAACATGGCTATATACCGCACATTCTATCTTTTGCTCTTTTACCGATAACCTTTGCTATTGAAGGATCGGTAAGCACTACAACAAGATGACCTATAAGATGAATATTCAGCTATATCTAACACACAAGATAGTAAGAAAATGGCTATATGTCGCATATTCTATCTTTTGCTCATTTATCGATAATCTTTGACATTGAAGGATCGGTAAGCATTCCAACAAGATGTGACCAATATAACGAATAAAGATATAGCATATACATTTTCTATATTCAGTTATAGCATGGTGTTACAATCTCCTCCCCCGACTCCTGCGTCACACACACATGCTCTCTACGCCACATTCCGCTGCAAGTCAGCGAATCCGTTTCTGGAGGCGAATCTTGTTGACTCACCCTTCCAAGGCCGACGGCAGTTTGAGCGGCTGAATGGAACAATCCCCGGTGTTACATCATCAAACAGAATCTGATCTCCTTCGCACACAATATTGTATGACTTTCCTTCCTTCCGCATCATCGAAGAACTTTACCAATTTATATGTTCAGTCATACATACCTTTCTATAACATCAAACTACGTGAGGATGGTACAGTACCTTAGGGAGAGGCCGCTTCTTATCAAACAGCTCGAAGAGTATGCACTCATGGAATTCGTGTAATCTTTAAACAAGGGGATAAGAAAAAACAACGGAAGGATGGTATTAATGTACCAAAAAAAAGTGTCCTCTCCAGTTAAAAATGTCTTAAAACAATGTATACTGGTACATCACCGATCGTTAAGGTGATGATGAGAATAAGCCAAATCAGTTTTAGAGAATTCATACCAAAGAATATTTATTTACCATAGGTACCATAGATGGTACAGTACCTCTAGGAGAGACCACTTCTAATCATCAAACAGCTCGAAGAGCATGGACTCATGAAATTCGTGTAATCTTTAGACAAGGGGATAAGAAACAACAACGAAAGGATGGTATTCATGTAACAAAAAAGTCACCTCTCCAGTTAAAAATGTAATAAAACAATGTATACTGGTACATTACCGATCGTTAAGGTGGTGATGAAGAATAAGCCACATCAGTTTTAGAGAATTCATACCAAAGAATACCTATTTACCATAGGTACCATAGATGGTACAGTACCTCTAGGAGAGGCCACTTCTAATCATCAAACAGCTCGAAGATCATGGACTCATGAAATTCGTGTAATCTTTACACAAGGGGATAAGAAATAACAACGGAAGGATGGTATCATTGTACCAAAAAAGTCACCTCTCCAGTTAAAAATGTCTTAAAACAATGTATACTGGTACATCACCGTGGTACAGAACGTTAAGGTATGGATGAAGAATAAGCCACAACATCAGTTTTAGAGAATTCATAAAAAAGAATACCCATATACCATAGTTTATTTACAACTTTCTTTTGAAATAGAAAAGGGAGAGGGAAACTTAGAAGGAAAAAAATTGCGATGCTTGCTTTGTGTGTTTTGCTTTGTTGTTTGTTTTTCTCTTCGGACAATTTTCTTTGGTTAATTATGTAAAATAATGAATTGAACAGGATTGTATATAGCCGATTTGTTGTGATGTAGAGAGAGGCATCGACGCAAATATCCCTGAGTTTGGGATATCGCGTCTCATGATGTTAATAAAATATAATAGTTTATGGTGTGGAAGTACATTCTTTATTTCACCATCTTGGAATTCAGAGGGAAGAGAGAGATATGGTACTGGGGTGACGATCTAAAAATCACTGTTTATATCATTTTTAACAAGAGAAGAATGACTTTTTTAGTACACATACATTTCAGTTTCTTCAAATTGTGGATTATATACAAATACAAATACTTGTATTTGTAGTACAATACTTGTATTATCTTGATACTCTATAGCTACTGGCCTGGTATAAAGTGTCTACGTTTGCTAGCTTGTTGATATGTAAGGTACATGTGCACTTTTATCTATGCTGTTGGATAAATAGCGAGGGTCGACTTGGTAGAATGGATGATATTATAAGAGTTATCTCTTTTCTTTAAAACACTCCGCTCCTATTTATAAACATATACGTATTATAAATACATATAATATTGACATGGACCCAGAGCAGCAGCTTTACACACCCAAGATAGTGGACATTGATGCTGCTGTGATAGAGATGTATGGGGACATCTGAGGCTCTTCATTGGACACGACAACAACAATACTTATAATACTTTTTCCTGATTGAAATTTAGTGGGTTTTATTCCAATCCTCTTCGTGTTCCTCTCTTTACTGTATTTAAAAAGGAGTATAGAGGCAAAACCATATAATTGTATTTCCCACAGTGAAGATAGAGGTATATACAAATATGTATTTCCCACATTGAAGATACAGGCAGGTACAAACATGTATTTCCCACATTGAAGATACAGGCAGGTATAAACATGTATTTCCCACAGTGAAGATACAGGCAGGTTCAAACATGTATTTCCCACATTGAAGATACAGGCAGGTATAAACATGTATTTCCCACAGTGAAGATACAGGCAGGTATAAACATGTATTTCCCACATTGAAGATACAGGCAGGTATAAACATGTATTTCCCACAGTGAAGATACAGGCAGGTATAAACATGTATTTCCCACAGTGAAGATACAGGCAGGTATAAACATGTGTTTCCCACAGTGAAGATACAGGCAGGTATAAACATGTGTTTCCCACAGTGAAGATACAGGTGGGTATAAACATGTATTTCCCACGGTGAAGATACAAGAAGGTATAAACATGTATTTCCCACATTGAAGATACAGGCAGGTATAAACATGTATTTCCCACAGTGAAGATACAGGCAGGTATAAACATGTATTTCCCACATTGAAGATACAGGCAGGTATAAACATGTATTTCCCACAGTGAAGATACAGGCAGGTATAAACATGTATTTCCCACAGTGAAGATACAGGCAGGTATAAACATGTATTTCCCACGGTGAAGATACAGGCAGGTACAAACATGTATTTCCCACAGTGAAGATAGAGGTATATACAAACATGTATTTCCCACATTGAAGATACAGGCAGGTATAAACATGTATTTCCCTCAGTGAAGATACAGGCAGGTATAAACATGTATTTCCCACAGTGAAGATAGAGGTATATACAAACATGTATTTCCCACAGTGAAGATACAAGAAGGTATAAACATGTATTTCCCACAGTGAAGATACAGGCAGGTATAAACATGTATTTCCCACAGTGAAGATACAGGTGGGTATAAACATGTATTTCCCACAGTGAAGATATAGGCAGGTATAAACATGTATTTCCCACAGTGAAGATACAAGAAGGTATAAACATGTATTTCCCACAGTGAAGATAGAGGTATATACAAACATATATTTCCTACATTGAAGATACAGGCAGGTATAAACATGTATTTCCCACAGTGAAGATACAGGTAAGTACAAACATGTATTTCCCACAGTGAAGATACAGGCAGGTATAAACATGTGTTTCCCACAGTGAAGATACAGGCAGGTATAAACATGTATTTCCTACAGTGAAGATACAGGCAGGTATAAACATGTATTTCTTACAGTGAAAATACAGGTAGGTATAAACATGTATTTCCCACAGTGAAGATACAGGTAGGTATAAACATGTGTTTACCACATTGAAGATATAGGTAAGTATAAACATGTATTTCCCACAGTGAAGATACAGGTAAGTAAAAACATTTATTACCCACAGTGAAGATACAGGCAGGTATAAACATGTATTTCCCACAGGTACAGGCAGGAACAAACATGTGTTTATTTCTCTAACTGAGGATTTGCTTCTGGTTTAAAACAATAACACACAACAGAAAAATATTCAATTTACTCTTCAAAAACATAAATGAAATTATTGTATCAGTTTTTTACCCTCTCAAACCTATTTACCACGAACTATCTTAAATTACAAATACAACATGGCGGCGACCTTGATGTTTCCAGCGGTGTCAGTTTTCTTCTTCAATTGAATTTGAAACCGGAGATATATCAGATGCCTGAAATATCGTTTTTCTACAATTTTTTTACTTGTTTTTAAGATTTTACTTCCATGTCTCTATTTCCCCCTTTTTTCACCATTATCTTTTAAATTGAAATTTGATTCACTCTTTTATTACAATCATATTTTATACTGGAGAATATCTCTTCGATCTGTTATAATAGTAACATAAAAAAATTTTACATCCTAATAAAAGTATTGAATTTGTTTATATATGTGTGCATTTTGAAAAATAATAATAGTTAAGATAATAGAAAAAGAGACAAATCAATCAGCGGGCTTATAAAACGTTTATATCTTATTTTATATTGTTCTGAAAATAGAACACAATCATATTCTATCATTAGATAATAAAAAGGCATATATTGGATTTAATAAAAGATTTATTTTGCCAATATAGTATTTTATATTGTTCTGAAAATAGAACAATCATATTTTATTATCTAATCGTATTATATATAAACAGATTTTTATTGATATATATATGATAGTAAATATTTTACATAAATATCTATGAATATTTGGGATATTTCTTTATATTGTAACATAGTATTTAGTAATTTTATTTATGTAACAAAGTATTTATTAATTTTATTATTTTTTATTAACAGAGTGGTAATTTTTATGTTTATATCTTGCGACTCTGTAATTTTCCCTCGTGGCTTATCTTTTGTTTACAATTCATAGTTTGTCCTTCCCTGAAATAAATTGTTGTCTCCTCCTGAAGTTTTTGTCTTCCCTAATTTTCCACGTGGCAATATATATAAAAATAATTTTCATTATTCTATAATTTATTTTAAAATTTTCTTTAAGAATTTAAATTAAGAATTAAATATAAAGGTTTTATAAAATTTAGTATTGGATTAAAAAAATCACGCACATAAAAATCATTATTGAGAATTAAATGTATAGTCTTATTACATTAATTCACCCCTCGAAGTTTGCAAAGTAAAAAAAGGTATTTCTATTCAATAATAATGAAAATTATATATACAAACACAAAGGCTAATTAACGCAATTAATCTCATACATGAATTTATAAGCATCAAAAATCATTTCAACTTTGTTCTAAAAAATATATATATATATTTATTTTTAAAATTACAAAATATTTTCTCACAATGAGTTTCTTTTTATTTCAAAACGCTATCTTTCAAGTGATAATCGCTCTTCAACGTTGAAGTTGTAATTTTAAAACTTTTTTCACAATTTTATCATGAATAAATATTTATTCCATTTTTTTTCCAAAAATTATTTTTAAAAATGCTTAGAAAAATCACACCTAGACTATTTAGAAATATCCTCGAGTTTACTTTTAATAACTTAAATAAATAGTAAATGTTCGTGTGTGTGGGAAAAAATATTATAAAATTCTATATAAATTATCTAGATTAATATATATTTATAATTAATAAAATATAGATAATCAAATTACTATAAAACGTATATTATTACAAAAACAACGCTTCTAAAAATATCCACCAATATTCACTTCTTTTGCTGTTTGCTATTAAAGATTAACCTTGATTTGTTACGCCATCTAGCGATCTAAATTTGAATTAAACAGCTACATTAATCTTTAATCAATGAAAATTATTTTTTCTAGTGAATTATAAAAATATATATTTTTAGTAATATCCTAATTTAGTTTTTGATTTTATTTTATGAATTTTATATATTACTTTATTTTTTCAAAATTAAAAACAAATAGAATGTTTTTCTTTGAAGTTTCAATATATTTTATTTCAAATATTATATATAGCTATAGATATTTATAATAAAATAATCGTATGATTTTAAAAATATAAAATATTTATTTACTTTAAATTTTTTTTAAAATCATGTACACCACTCATATAAAATATCGTATATTTTTCGAAAAAAAATACATTTAAAAATTCCGATTATACAATATTATATATTTATCTTTATAAGAGAAATATATTAATAACGGTAATATACTTGGAACATAATATATTATAAACCAACATTAACATTTTCTTTAAAAAAAATAGAGTAAAATAGCGTTATAAATTCAGCAATTTATACACATTTTGATAATATAAAATATTAAATATATATATTTTAATAAAGAAAAAAATATTCAATATATAATACATACCTATAGAAAACTATATTTTATGAAATTATATTTCACAAAATTATTATAAATTATTAGGTGTATATATATATATTAAATGTTTTTATATAGTAAAATTCATCTACGATGCGTAGAAATGCATATTTAACTAGTTTCTGCAATAAAATAAAATAGAAAGTTATTTAATGCTAAATGTTGTCGGTAGATGGCAGTCGATGCTTACTTTGAAGGTATTGTCTCTCAAGTTCGTCTGCTTGCTTTTAACTTTTTTTTTTTAATAGAAAAAAAATATAAACAAAATTTATGATACATTTTCTCTAACTATTGTCAATAATTTATCTATATTTAATTTTTTTATTTTTTACTTTATTAATGTATTTACCTTTTTTATCAAAAGCATTTCAAGGGCAACGCAAGTTATAATTATTTAATTACTACAAAATTATTTAATATACTAATTAATTATTGAATATAATATAAATATTATTTAATATTTATCAAATTCTCTTTTAGAAAATCCGTTACCAAATAAATTTAAAAAGACTGTCAATTGATTTTTTTAAACCCATAATATAGAAAGTAAAAAGAGTTATGTTTTAGTTAAATAATAATCAAATTATATTAGAATCCGTTTTTATTAAAAAATAAATATCATTTATAAATTACATTCTTTACAAAGAGGAAAACCATTCTTAATATACATTGATTAAATATTTTCACTTTTTAAATATAAAAGTTTATAAAAAATATTAAAGGTTATATACACACATTTAATACGCTGATTTTTTAAATAAGGATTTTAAATATATATAAATAAGCTTTAAAAAATATTTTACATAGAAAATATGTTAAAATTTGCAATCTTTTATATCTTGAATATATAAAACCATATAATACATATATAATTATTATATTTATATAGTAATAAATTTAATTATTAAAATAAAATAATTTCAATTTGAGATATATATATTCCACACAATTAATTATTAAATAATAAAAAGGCATATATTGGATTGAATAAAATATTTATTTGCTAATATTATTCAATTCAATATATGTCTTTTTATTATCTAACGATTTAAGTATGGATTGCTCTATCTTCAAAACAATTAATTATCTATATATAATTTACTATTTTTACATTAACATAACAAGTCAATCATAAGAAATTTTACTTATCCAAATTAAAACAGTTGTTTCTAAATTGTATCTTGAAATATTTAGATTTGTGTTAAGAAATAAGAAATTCAACCTTTTGCATTTAATTATCAATTAATTGCATCTAAATTTCTATTGATAGCAAAGGGCTATTAAAACGTATCTCAATAACCCATTTAAAGTCAATATAGCAACGAACAACCCCTTTTTATCTTTCCATTTACAAAGAGAAAGTTAGTCTAGTAAACTACCCCCTTCTTCTTCTCCATTACCTAATGACATACTATCTTCACTTTACATAACGTTTTATTAATTAATTAAGTGTATTTATCAATTTTTAGTTTATTAAAGAAAGTCTTTTTCGGAGTTCCTTGATAAAATTTTAGGAATAAATTAAGAGCGAATGTTACTCTGATATATTTTGTACAGATTCAATATTTTAAATCAAATAAATTTTGTGTGAAAATTCTGGTTCTATAATAATAGATATTGACAAAAGATTTTTGTCAATTTTAATAAATTATAAAAAGCTTTAAAATATATATATAGTTTAAACCTAATAAAAATATATTTTAGGAAGCATTTATATATCATACGGTTTTACTTTTTAATTAATTCATTTTATTTCTATTTTAAAATAGATTTTAAGTTTTTATTTCTGTATTTTGAAATTATAATTTAATCCTTTTATATTTATAATGCATAAGACATCTATATTAGATCTGAATAATTACCTGATACCCTTTTCATATTTTAAATAAATAGTTACAAAAAGGTGAATAAGATATATCATAATTTTCAAATAAAAGTGTTTAAAAACAAAATAGATTAATATTTAAAATGTTCAAATATGAATAAAATGTTTTAAAATGTACAATATTTTTTATAAATATATTAAAATATTCAATAAAAAAATTAAATCTCCTATTATAATTTTCTCTCTCTCTCTCTCTCTCTCTCATTTTAAGAATTTTTAATTTTAATTTTCGCTAAATAAATTATTGTTGATCCGGCAAATGTTAGCCTAGTAACATATTTTGATAGAGAGAGATTTTGTCGTCTGAACAATTTTTAATGTATTTTTTATATGAATTGGTAATAAATAAAGCTGCCTAAAGAGAGAGCTTTTCTATACTCTAAATATAAGTACCATACTTTTTATATTATTATATATAGCATTTAAAAAAAATAAATCAGCTTATTATAAAAATATTCCTAAAGCAAAATATGCGCTTGCTTTTTTTTAAATATAATATTATCTTTATTAACAATCATTTTTCGTCATTAAAAAAAAAATTGAAATTCAACTTGCAAAAATTAATTAGATTATATGAATCACATTTTACTTTTATTTATTGTATTCGAATTTTTAAAAAATATTTTAAACTTTTTTTAAACTTTAAAAAGAACGAATTGTAAAAAGACAAGATTTAGCGAAGGGGTTGTTGAACTCTAGAAAAATGGGTAAAATAAAAATGGCGATATGGAAACTCCACCCAGACGACCAACACATAACAAACCCCAAGTCATTGACTCCACCAGCGCCTCTGGTGTCAATAACCCCAAACTGGGGAGCAACGACCGCGCGGACTTGACCCACTTCGTCTGCTATATATAAATCTTATGTCACCCGCATCACGTGACTGCTTCTCTCCATTTCTCTTTTCTTCTAGAATATTCTCTCTTCGCCTTTTACTCATCACTTTGCTATTTCATCCATTTTATTTGGTCTTTTGTTCGTTTGGCTTGATTTTGAAGCCTAACAAAAATGGCGGGCTTTCTCCCCTATTTTTTTTTTAAATACTATATTTATAGTGGTTTTAATTTTATATAATTTTTCCATTATATAATTCATCGCTTTTTCAATTTATATTTTATCTCTTTTTTTAAATATTTGAAACATTTTAATAATTTTTAAAGAAAAGGCAAATTATAGATACATGTGATAATTTTTTGGCTTCTTAAAGACCAACAGCAGTTAAAATGAATTTTTGAAAAAGGGTAAAAATTCTTTCATTTTTATGCATTATAGCATTTATAAATTTTTGAAAAGCAAATATATTTTCAGAGAATAAATATATATTGCAAAGTAAAAAAGTTTAATAATTTTAAAATATAACATATTTACAGAATATATTATAAAATATGTTCTAAACAATAAAGCAAATATTTAAAATACTAGCTCCTTTCAAAAATAGAAACTCATATAAGCCTCTCTTTCTTGAATTTTCTTTTTAATATCAAAACACTTTTAATAATAAAATATTTTACAAATAGATCTCGAAAAATAAAATTTGCCAAAGTAAATAAATAATTTTTTTTTAATGCGTCAAAATGAGGTAAAAAGTTGATATTCAAATCTAAAATTAAATATCTTATATCTTAATAGAGGTATATATATCATTTTAAAGTATCTTATGTGTTTAAAACAATATATTTTAACAAAATTATTAAATATTCTACGAATATATTCAAAATATTTCATTTTATTTTATGCGAATTTTTTCATATCCACATTTAGAGAGGTAAAGAAATTACGTTAAAATCGAAATAAATAATTTTAATTTTAAAAAATCGATAATATTCAAGATCTTCTGCTTTCTTATTTGATTGACGTTTTATTTGTTAAGAGCCTCAAGGTAATAGGTCAAAACAAAAGTATTCCAAAAGATTCTAGAACCAGTATATATCTAGTCATCAAGGTGGGGAAACCTTCCTTACTGAAGAAATTTTATCTACCCTTTATTTACTATTTTATTTTCCACTTTTGTAAAAATTGATTAGAAGAATCAATAAAATTGTTTAAATTGTCTAGTCATCAAGAATTTACATAATCGATATCATCACAGTTATTCTAATAATATCCTCTATTAACATATGCAACATGGGATAATGTGAATCATAGTATCGTGAAGAATATCTGCAGCTATGCAAATTTACATAACAATATGTAATATTTTGAGTCAAAAGGCGCTCCATTAATTAAGATTATGTAAAAGGGCCTTCCATGGATCTGTAAAGAAGAAAAAAAAAACATTTTTTTCTCAAAATATTTCGAGAGATTTATATGTATTATAATGGATTTGGTCCCTCCTTTGTAGGCTTTAAAACTTAATTCTCTAACTGTATTTGGAAGCTTCTAGGATTATAGGATGCAAAGTTTCTTACTGAACGAATGTTATGGTAAATGGCGAAAATAGTGTATTAGAATTGAGAAACTAATGTTATATAAAAGATATATATATGTAAATATATCTTTACATATATCAATAAAATATACATATAGCATCGATAATTATATTTGTAACATTGTGTTTATTTGTGTAAAACATTTTATTATTCTTTCATTTTTCTTTATGGTTGGACAGTCGGCAACACTTTACTTTTGTTGGAATATTTAATTTTATAAAAATAAATATATGCATATTCTGTGAGATTGGATATGATGATAACCTAATATCAAAAAGTTGTTGTTGTTAAAAAGTGACGAGAACAAAACTTGTTTGAAGATATATATAGCCACTATTATCTTTTGTATTTATTGTGTTTTCTTATTGTAATTTATGTATAATAAATAATACATTTAAAGGAGAAGTCTGTCAATAATCAAAAAACAACAACTTTTCTTTTGATAATTTTACATAAGTTTGTTTTGTTGATATTTTGATTAACCTTGTTGTAATCGGATAAAATAAAGGAACACAAGGTATTGTAAGTGTTATGTTCCTCTCTCTCTCTCTCTCTCTCTCTTCGATTAAATAAATAAATATGCTTTACCAAATTAAGAAACAAATTTTAATTATATATCTTTCTAATGTTAAACATACACTTTTTAATATATTCATAACAACAACAACAATTACAGTGCTGCCAAATCCAAACAATCAAAAATAAATTAATTAAACAGAGTATATTATAAGGTATATTACAGTAAGTATCTCTTATTTTTAAATAGGAAACGTTACAATATTTTTATATATTTTAATGATTACTTGCACTGTATATATATAATGCGGGTTGAAGATAGTGAATATTTTTGAATTGTTTAAATTTTGATTTAGCTACCTTTAATGCTCATTTCAAAATATAATATTGAATGTATATGAAATAAAATATTTCAAGATAATGTGCAGCGAAATTTCTCAATTTTATAAGAATAAATTTGTAACCACATTGTGGATAATAGTAGATTTACCCTCGTATTTAAATACATTATATAAATTTTAAAATTCTAAAGTTTTTAATTATTTTTACATCTGTTGGTGAAAGCGGTATAGTTTTTTTTTTTTTATCAAATATAGGTTTTTAACTTTTAATTAGACAATTTTAATTTATATTTAGACATTTTTCATTTTAATTTAGACACTTTCATTTTTATTTAGACATTTTTCATTTTAATTTAGACATTTTTCATTTTAATTAGACATTTTTCATTTTAATTTAGACATTTTTCATTTTAATTTAGACACATAGACTTTATATAGTAAAGTCCATGTGTCAAAATTAAAATGAAAAATATCAAAATATAAATTAAAATTGTCTAATTAAAAGTTAAAAACCTATAAAAAATCTAATTATGTCCTTATTGGAAAAGAATATTAATTTAAAATGATATATTTTTTATTAAAAATGTGTGTGATACCGATTTTAAAACGAAATGTATAGTATAAAAAGCTCTAAAAATATTTTCAATTCATTTTCAAAATGAAAAATGTTGGTTCAGGGTCGTTGAACTCGAAGGGGTAACGTCTGCCTTTTATTTCTCTCTTTGTCTTCTGCCTTTTTCTCTTTTTTTAAAGACTTTATTTTAAATTTATCATTACTTTTCAATCTTGTTCTTTAAATTTATAAAGTTTTCTTTAATAATAAATTTACTTTCGATTATAAACAAATATTTTAAATTAAAGGTTAGCGTCTGTTTTTTATTTCATTTTTCGTTTTATTTTTTTCTACCTTTTTTTTTTAGTTTTTGACTTTATTCCATATTTATTATTTATATTTTACAGTCTTGCTCTTTAAGCCTATTTATATTTTATTTAATTAATTAATAATTAAAAATAAAATCGAAATAGTTTTTTAAAGATTAAGACTGTATAGAGTAAATGGGGTATTTAAAATAAAGTAAACAAAATCTTAGAAAAAGGCAGCCAAAAACGAAGAGTGAATTAAATGGCAGACGCTAACCCTTCCAGGTCAACGACCCTGAACCAGAGAAACGCGGAAGAGGCAAGGGTTAGCACCCCCCTCCCATGAGCCTTGAACCTATTGTTCGACTCCTTTTTTTATGATGCGGTAAGGAAGGACCAAATGTCTGAAATTGAACTTTTGTAAATCCCATTTATAACCCTTTGACGGCCATTTTGAATTCTAGCTGCAACCAAATTGCCTTGTCGTTTGTTTTCTTTTTATTATTGCCTTTATCTATTGAATGGATTTTCGAAATAATATATTCTTATTATTTTATATTAACTTATATATTTCATCGTGTGATTTAAAATATATATACATATACTTTTGAATATAAAATAATATTATAAATATTTGGGTTTAAATTTTGAATAGATTATATTTTAAAATAGATATTTAAGAATTTTATATTTCTTTACGACTCTATTAAATATTTTAATGAACATAGATTTTTATATAAAACTATTTTATAATATATTGATTTAAATATAGAAAATCTACAATTCATTTATTTTAAAAGTAGTTTAAAGTTTGGTATTTTAAATAGAAGATAATATTATGTGTTAAAGCAATATTTCAAATAAAAATTAAGATTATCCAATTAAAGTAAAAAAACATATATTGGTGTTAGTAGAATTTTCAATCTAAAAATTTTAATATATTTCAAATATTAAATATATTTTAGAGTATATAAAAATAATTATAATTATAATTATTTTAATTATAGATAGAATATATAGATCGTTTATTTAAAATATATATATTAGATGTTTAAAATTGAAGCCTATATTTGGAAAAAAGTTATATATATTCAATTTTATAATATTTTCTTTCACAATATTCGATTTTATCTGACTTGAAAAATATTTTGACTATAATTTGTCAAACTCAAATATTTTTCTCCACTTACAAAAGATTTATATGTTAACAATTAATACTTATAAATATATTTGAAAAAATCTTATAATCATTGTAAAATATATTTGTATTATTTTTAAAAATTAAATAAAGAAACATCAAAATATAAACACAGATAAAACTGGTCCATACAAAAATTATTAGAAGTTTGTTAGATTTTTCTAAATATTCATATTTTTATATTTAAAAAAAATAGAAATAAATACTAAAAATATATATTAATAATACTTTTTTAGTGTTATACATTTTTATAAATGTTCTTTATTTAGAATTACATATTAAAAAGCATAGACACATTTTTCAAATTTTAAAAAGTTATGTATTTTCTCATTATATCCATTGGTGTGTGAAATATTCTTTTGGTAATAAATTCAAAGATAATGAAAAACTCTATATTTAAAAAAATTATAACAAAGAAATTTCTATAACAGACTAATTTTTTTTTTATATTTTAAATCAAAAGATTTTACGTTTCTTAAATAAATAAAACATGATGCTATATAATGTTGTGGAATCTTTTGGCTTTAAATTATGCAAGCTATTTTAATATACCATGAATAATGATTCATATTAAAATATTTTCTTTTTTTTTTTCAAATAAATTATTTTAAATATTTTAATAACGAAAAAAAGAATGTTCAAATGACTTCAATTTCGTTATAATTGAGAGTGTCCTGAGAAATATTTTTCAGCATTTGGAAATTCCGGCTTTTAAATAAGAGGGGAAAAAAAGGGGAAGTTAATCAGTTTTAACCTGAAGATATATTAGAGGTGTGGAGTGAACAACCTTTAAGTCCAAATAGTTGTACGCCACTCCAAGTAGGAAGCAAGAGGTAGGTCATTTACCCCTGTAGCCGGCCAGTGGGGTGAACGACCGACAAGCAGGAAGCAAGTGAAAGTTTAAACCGACATTGGCCTCCAACTTTGACCAGATTATTCGTCTGCTTGTCGGCGGCCATTGTCCTCTATGGAGAGTTCATTGACCTCAGGTAAACATTCGCAGGTGACTGACCTTAGATTGATCTTTCTGGCCACCGCACTGGGTCGTTGACACACCTGTCTGTCTCTTTTATCGTTCCGGGGTTACCTACCTGGTCAAATTTGATTTTTTTTTATTTTTACAATTTTTTTTGGTCATTGATTATTTAGAATTATCGTGAAAAAAATTTCCGTGGTTATAAAATTTAGTTTAGTTTTGGTTTCGTTTTCTCTATTTTTTTTTATAGTTTACTCCTTTTTTCTCTATTTGGAGTTATTTTTTATATTTAAGTCTTAATATATGTCTTTTTATATTTCCAAAAAGTTTAACTATGTTTTGTACTTTCAACTGTTATACTTCCTCTTTTTATTTTATTACTCTTTTTTTATATTTCAACTTGAAAAATTATTGTTGAAATTTCTATAAAATGTCGAAATATCAACTATATTTGAATATGTTTCAAACATTTATTTAATCCTCAATATAGTATATGCTGAATATTTGGACAATTCTATTTTTATATATTTATGTTATTTATTACCCTTTTTCATTTCCTAGTGTTCATATATTTTATCTGTGAATATAAATATCATCATATTTTATGAAATTAGTGAAGTGAATATCTGTTACAACGAAATTATTTTATTTGATGAGAAAATATTTTGTAATTTTAAAACTTTTTTCGTAATTTTATCATGAGTTAAGAGTGTTTGTTATGGAGATTTTTCCCATTGTGTATCTTATTGTCTTTTTCTATGGTTGTTCTGGTGTTGGTTTGATCTGTCTGTCTGTATATGTTTCTTATGCATGTCTTCTCTCGCCATTATTTCGGTTTTCTTCATTATTTCGGTCTTTTTTCATTATTTCAGTTTTTCTTCATTCTTTCTGTCTTTCTTCATTATTTCGGTCTTTCTTCATTCTTTCTGTCTTTCTTCCTTCTTTCGGTCTTTCTTCATTATTTCGGTCTTTCTTCATTATTTCGGTCTTTCTTAATTCTTCCGGTTTTTCTTCCTTCTTTCGGTCTTTCTTCATTCTTTCTGTCTTTCTTTATTATTTCGGTCTTTCTTCATTATTTCGGTCTTTCTTCATTATTTCGGTCTTTCTTCATTATTTCGGTCTTTCTTCATTATTTCGGTCTTTCTTAATCATTTCGGTCTTTCTTAATTCTTCCGGTTTTTCTTCCTTCTTTCGGTCTTTCTTCATTCTTTCTGCCTTTCTTCATTATTTCGGTCTTTCCTCATTATTTCGGTCTTTCTTCATTATTTCGGTCTTTCTTAATTCTTCCGGTTTTTCTTCCTTCTTTCGGTCTTTCTTCATTCTTTCTGTCTTTCTTTATTATTTCGGTCTATCTTCATTTTTTCGGTCTTTCCTCACTCTTTCTGTCTTTCTTCCTTCTTTCTGTCTTTTTCATTATTTCGGTCTTTCTTCCTTCTTTCGGCTTCTTCCTATCCCATGCATCCCCTTCCGTCGTTCGGGAAAGGTTCACATCTCTCTCTCCCCCTTTTCCGCTGTTCTTTAGTGAGGGCTTTGCCCCCGTACCCCGCTGCTATTCCTCCTATTTGTATACAAACGTGCCCCTTCCCTTATTTGCATATCTATATCACTCGCGTTCGTCCCTACATACAGGCCTTTTTATCCCTCAACATTTCCTTTATTAATTATTAAATATATTTCATATTTCACTTTTATCCTTTTAAATATATTGAAATTCTCATTGAAGATTTACTTTTATTACATAAGGTGTATTTTAGATATAATACTTTATTGTATACGATATTTTGAGCATATCTCTCTTCAGGTTGGAAGATAAATACAAAACATATATGCTCTTTAGGCAAATATACTTGAAAATAAGTGCTTTTGAAGATCCTGAAAATAAGTGGCTTCTGATTCAATTTCAAGTTCGGATTCCTGAAAATAAGTGTTTTCAGAAATTTGTCTTTTATAAAAATAGGAAATATATATAGAGCTAATAGTGATTTGAATTTCGTATTTATACAAGTTTGTTGAAACAAACAGTTATGATTTCCTCAAATAAATCCAGTTCAGTCTTAATATCTCTGGGCTTCCTTCAGTCATATCATAATAAATGATAAAGAGAGAAAATTAAATCCTCCAAACTACCTCATTACACCATCTTTTAAGATACATTAGCGCGCCATCTGTTATCAAAATTCGAAACTATTATAGACGCGTATTATTCTTTTTTTTTTTTTTTTTATGAACAATTTCTACTGTCCTTACTGCAATGGTAGATTAAATTGGCGAAATCACTGGGAGGGTTCACCACTAATGAGCCAGGCCCTTTCATTAATTTTTCCATTGCAGTAAAGACAGTAGAAATTATCCATTTTTAAAAAAGAATCATACGCGTCTATAATAGCTTCAAATATTGATTACACCTTTTACTAGAAATTTCTGGAAGAAAGATAATCAGAATAACAGATACACTGTGTTAATATATCCTATTTACTGCTAACACCACAAAGTTTGTGTAAAAGCCGGCTTACATACTGCTTTATTTATAGACCTGTTAAAACAAACTAAATATTTGAAATCTTTATGCTATTACAATGCCTCCTCTATACCATGTAGAAGACATTAATAAAGTATATTATTATTGTTTGTTATCACACGATTACGGATTTCGACAAATCACAACAAAAAAATTCATAAGATTCCGCAACTGTTTTATTTACTTGATTAATAGAAGTTTTTTTTTCTCGGAAAGAGACAGCCCTTCTTCAACTAATTAAAATGTGTTATTTATTTTATAGGTAATCTCTAAAACTGATATATTTTCATCTTCTCACTCATTTGCATATATCTCAAATTTGTCGATTGTATTCAAATATATCTGAAGTAAATGTGAATCAAATTGCAATCATATTGGTAGCAAATTTTGTTCTCAAGAAAGTAAAATTTGGTGTTTTGAGGATATTCACATTTTTCACACATTCATAAGACCCAATCCAAATTATTGCTAGAATGAGGTAGTTATTGTTTATTATGCAAATATTATCGGCCTGCCACTGAGTAGTGCTCCCAGTCTTAATGACAAAGGCAGACGCATTCTACTTCACCCAGTGTGGAGATAAGAAAGAAGAAGAAGATTCAAATATTAGAATCAGCTAATAATCTACTTAACAAATGTAATATGTTGACAAAATGCAACTTTATTTTTTTGCTATTACACTATGCTATTTGCATGTCAGTGAAATTGCAAAGAAATATCTCCAAATTAGCAAATGCACAAAATAAAGCAATAATAGCACAAAAATGTAGTCTTTTGTCAATATATTTTTTACTTGATATGCATTTCGGTGAAATTGTAAGAAATATCTCCAAATTAGCAAATGCAAAATTACGATTCAAGCTTCTATGGCAAGATTTGATTGGCCATCTATTCGAGGCATTAAAAGAAAGTTGTAAATATTAACGGATTTGACATCTCTACCCGATATTCTGCTCCAAGAAAGTTTCTGCACAAATCAGATATACATAACGGTATCTAAATGTTTTATTTACCCAGTCTTATGTGATAATTTAAAAGCAAAAGATAATATTTATCAACATTAGTTGTGCGCATGCCCAGTTTGACTCGTGACCTCCTTCCAAACACTTCCTTATCGCTCCATTCATCCACTATCCAAGAACGAACATTTCATAGAACATTTATTTCTTTTTTTTTTTTATGGCAGCATGCCGATAATATGGCCAATTTACGTATATATCTTCAAATATATATATTATATAATCTAAAATGCAAATATTTTATTTTTTTAAAACATGTATTTTATTTTCATCATTGACTGTTCTACATTTTTGACCATAGATTTCGAACATAGCCCTTTGAATATTGTTGTAAATATGTATAGTTAACCTACATTTTTTTTTATTCACGAATATAGAATTCATTTTATAAATTCTATATTACTGTGCAAAATAATTTTATGTGTAATTTACTTCAAGTAATTCAAAATAAAAACTACTTGATGAGTAAATAATTATCTTTCCTATTTTCACGACTGCATCTCCAATTCTATCTTTTTGTTGACTTTGCTTAGAATATTTAATGAAACTGATTCCAAAATTTTTAATTAAACATTATATTTATTGATTTACAAGAGAGAAAACAAAATATAAAAGGGAAACTAATATTAAACAAAGGAACTTTTTTTCTTCTTTTCGGTTAGCGCCTATTTACCTGTGAGCTTACACACACTCTGTGGAACAATTAATTAATATATATACATCACTTTTTCAACAACAAAACAAAACAATTCATAACATATATAGCCCTACTTTTTCAATTGTTTATCAGTTCTAATTTTATTAACTTCATTTCTATTCATTTAACTGGAGTTTCTGATGCGTACATAAACCATTGATTATCCACACTATAAACCTATTTGATATTTAATGGCATTATCAATATATATAATTAAACAATATTTTATAAAATTATTGTTTTTATGAGATTTCTTAATATTGAATTAATGCGACAACCTGCTAGAGGACACCTCTCCACAAAGAACAGTTTTCATTTGCAAAATTACCATTTTTACAATTTAGTAACTCTTCGGTAAGAGGACATCTTTCCTTAAAGGACACTTTGGCTCTGCAATTAGGTGTCCTTTACAGGGAGGTAGTTCTACTGTATCGATAAACCATATATTGAGGATTAAGACTTATTATTATTATTAAGATGAAAACATGAGGATTCCAGAGATACGTTTCTTTTTATTTTTTAACTAAAGTTTTTTTACCCTAAAATAATAGCGATCAATTTTCTACCTTTATTTACAAGATTATTATTTTTATTTATTTATATTAAGAATACATCACACAAATGCAACAAAAATGTTAAATAATATTTATACTGAATTTAAAATATCAATAAATACAATTATTATTTGCTTTTTGTCCAGAGATATGACCTATATTAATCCAATATGCAAAGAAAATCTCAAAATCTTATTTGCATATCTATAAAAATTTTCAAAAGAGATGAACATATCACTAATAGGGTTGGACATCTAGCTGTTAAATGTGATATTCTGGGGTCCTAGCCCTTTTTTGGTCAGGAGTTCATGATGAGAGAAGGGGACCCTTAAATTAGGAGAGGTCAACGCCCGCGTGGAGCCCTGGTGTCGAAAAATAGAAGCCCCCGACCAAAATACCCTCTCAGCGCTTCTGTTCTTTCTTATCATCATCATTTCCACCATGATAATTTCCCTCGATGACATCACTGATAGAGAAAAAAGAGTCCGACCACCCTGAATATTTAAATAAAACTCTGTGAATATAAGAAAATATAGCGCGATATCTGTGTATTGAAATTATTTAGTACGAATTATTCTTTTTATAAATAAAACTCCATCCTACTCTGTGGATTTCCTTTTTCCATCACAGAAAAGACAGCCGAGAGCTTTTATATATGTAAAAAAGGAGAAAATCTGTGTGTTATGATAGTTTCAAAACTCTGCGAGTTTAAAAATCGTGTCTTTTTTATCTTTCTGGAAAAAAATATCAGCCTTTGGATTCAGAAGAAAAAGAAGTATATGCATATTAGAAGTAACAAAGAATGTCTTCATTACAAAAAAATCATAAGAGGCCGCAGCTTTTTTCATTTGATTGGCTAAAAAAGGCTTTCAGGCAAGCTCTTCTGCAAATAAAATAGTTGTGGCGTCTTATGCTTTTTTTGTAATTTGTCGAAATCCTCAATCCTGTGATAAAAATGTCTTAATTATTTAGACAATTTGTTCATATTAACCAACTTTATATACTTATTACATATTGTAGCCATAGATTTTAATGTACATATATTTGCATATATGTATAGAATTCATATATTTGCTATATCTATTCATCTCCAACCGATATTTTATAAATTTCGTCCGTCATCCAAAAAAGCTTTAGATTCGATTTTTAAAATTAGCCTCTTTAAATCTATATAAATAAAAAATGCTTGTGTGTTTTTTTCTTGTGTAAGCTTTCAACTTATTTAACCCATCTTGATCAAACTTTGATTCGGTATAGAGTTAGATTTGGAAAGCGTCATAGTGTGTTTCAACGCCATAATATGTAAATTAGTCAAATAACAGGTTAATTTACATATACCGTTTATTCCGTACACATTCCCACAATATTCGATCTAACTTTCCTAGTGTAAATGCCTTATTATGCAAATTGATTCGATAACAGACTGATTTGCATATATCGTTTATTCCACACACACATTTACACAATATTCGATCTTTTATTTAAAATAGAACGTTCCAATTCATATATATGGGAAATCAGATGTTATATAAGCAAATAAGAAAGGGTTTATGTTTTAAATATGAAACTTTCTTAAGTTTTGTCCATGAGTGGAATTCTACAATCTTCTGCGCGATTACATTACTCTCTCTCTCTGTTACTGCTATGATAATGATAGAATATTTTGTTAAAATAACATTAAGGTTAGGTAAATTTTCACTTAGACTTTTTTTTTATTTTTTTTTTATTTATTGTTACAAGAGCACGAAGTCCAAAGGACTATTGTGCTGTGCTAGTATTATTTATATATATATGATTAATTATTTACACGATGGATTAGTATTGTTTTGTAAATTATTGTACAAATAGTTCTAAACTTAACAAAGTTCTCATAAGATAGAGTATATACACAAAGAGAATTTGGTAATGTTTCAAAGTATCTACATACAATTTGATTAGTCAGAGGGCAAGATAAAAGAAGATGCTCTGGTGATTCAACATCTAAGCGGCATTCACATGTTGGATCATTGATAGCATTCAGTTTGAACAGGAAACTTAAGAAGGGTCCTTTGCCAGTTAAGAATAAAGTAGTGAATTTATCCGAAGAAATGAAATTTGGGACAGCAATTGGAAAGAATTTCTTGAACAGTTCATTAGATTGAGAAAGATAAAACTTAAATTTTAGATCCAGATATAGTTTGTTTAATTCTTTTTGAAGGGGTTTTTTGAGTGTTCGATCTGTGAGAGAATTTGTCATATTATACTTTGTTTGTAATAATTCAAGATAATCGGACAGTAAAGGGGTTTTCGCTAGTATATGTGTGATGTAAGAAGATGAAGTCCTATAAGCATGAATGCATCTAATAAGAATTTGATATTGTATAGAATTCAACTTGGATCTTTTTGCTGCAGTGATAAAAGGAAACCAAATATTTGATGCATAGCTTATTGTAGAGCGTATCATAGCTTTATATAGGATCAATCTACGCCGAGTATCAATGCCCCAAGTACGTGCACATAATGAGAATAATATATTCTTAAGTTTCGTAGCTTTCATAATTATATTGTCAACATGTGTTCCAAAATTAATCTTATTCCTTTGTCTATGATTTTTAAAAATAACTCCCAAAATTTTAACAGTTTCTGATGGTTGAATTATTTTTCCATCAAAATTAATGGGCAATTTTTCATAGTTATGTAGATAGAGTATACCTGTTTTGTTTGGACTTAGTGAAAGTTTTACCTTTTCACACCATGCTTTGATTTTTACTAAACATTTGGTAATATTATACTGAAGATCATAGATGTTTGAACTCCATACCACAAATGTCACATCGTCCGCGAAAGCAATTACTCTAGCAAAACTTTCGTTAAAAGATAAGTTGAAATCATTAAGTAATATATTCCAAAGAATAGGAGAAATAATACCACCCTGGGGACATCCCTTATTTATCTTTTTTATACACTTTACATTAGTATATTTAAACTCTACACTCCGGTCTTCAAAGTAAGAATTAATTATTTTTATAAGTACCGCTGGAAAATTTGCCTTGTCCAATTGTTGGACAGAACGGGGGTCGGTGGATGGATAGTCTAAACCTTTGGTTTTCGACCGCTACGACCCGGGTTCGATTCCCGCATTGGGCACTTTTTTTATGATAAAAAAAAATGCTCAAATGGTCCCCGTTTATTGCAAAAGTTCAACCCCATCAGCGAGTGCAAGTAACCAAAAAGGGCTCTGACACATTTGTAAGTGTAAAGTCGAACTGCTTTTTACATATGTATACATGTGGTGCACTTACAGTAAAAGCAGTCCCCTACTTCTACCCACCATGATTATCATGGCCTGTACCACGTGTACATGGGATAAGCAAAAAAAAAAAAACTTAGACAGAACTTAGACGAAAATGGGTTATTTGTATAGGGTTAAATAAACTGTTTTCATAAAAGCTAGACCATTGGAGAGTATTAGGTCAAATACGTGTATTATTGGTTAGTTAATGGAAGGTGTTTCTTACTAGATGGAATACTACTGGCACATCAACCATTACGTACCATTTGGCCCACCAAGTTAGGTACATGATAGTGTGGATACACGTAGAAATTTCCTATAGAGAGACTTGTATTAGATATTCATTTCTGGAGTTAGGAACTTATGGAATACTAACCCAATAATGTCAACTCCTTATATGTCTGAATATATATCTAGTCATACTCTGAATCTATATATGAGCTATATAATACTAACCCAATAATTTCAACTCCTTATATGTCTGAATATATATCTAGTGATACTCTGAATCTATATATGAGCTATATAATACTAACCCAATAATTTCAACTCCTTATATGTCTGAATATATATCTAGTCATACTCTGAATCTATATATGAGCTATATAATACTAACCCAATAATTTCAACTCCTTATATGTCTGAATATATATCTAGTCATACTCTGAATCTATATATGAGCTATATAATACTAACCCAATAATTTCAACTCCTTATATGTCTGAATATATATCTAGTCATACTCTGAATCTATATATGAGCTATATAATACTAACCCAATAATTTCAACTCCTTATATGTCTGAATATATATCTAGTGATACTCTGAATCTATATATGAGCTATATAATACTAACCCAATAATTTCAACTCCTTATATGTCTGAATATATATCTAGTCATACTCTGAATCTATATATGAGCTATATAATACTAACCCAATAATTTCAACTCCTTATATGTCTGAATATATATCTAGTCATACTCTGAATCTATATATGAGCTATATAATACTAACCCAATAATTTCAACTCCTTATATGTCTGAATATATATCTAGTCATACTCTGAATCTATATATGAGCTATATAATACTAACCCAATAATTTCAACTCCTTATATGTCTGAATATATATCTAGTCATACTCTGAATCTATATATGAGCTATATAATACTAACCCAATAATTTCAACTCCTTATATGTCTGAATATATATCTAGTGATACTCTGATTCTATATATGAGCTATATAATACTAACCCAATAATTTTAACTCCTTATATGTCTGAATATATATCTAGTGATACTCTGATTCTATATATGAGCTATATAATACTAACCCAATAATTTCAACTCCTTATATGTCTGAATATATATCTAGTCATACTCTGAATCTATATATGAGCTATATAATACTAACCCAATAATTTCAACTCCTTATATGTCTGAATATATATCTAGTGATACTCTGATTCTATATATGAGCTATATAATACTAACCCAATAATGTCAACTCCTTATATGTCTGAATATATATCTATTCATACTCTGAATCTATATATGAGCTATATAATACTAACCCAATAATGTCAACTCCTTATATGTCTGAATATATATCTAGTGATACTCTGAATCTATATATGAGCTATATAATACTAACCCAATAATTTCAACTCCTTATATGTCTGAATATATATCTAGTGATACTCTGAATCTATATATGAGCTATGGAATACTAACCCAATAATCTCTTCTTCTTCTTCTTTCTTATCTCCACTCAATAATATTAGGGTATCAAGCTTGTAGAGTTTGAGATTTTTGATGGCGTTTGCTGGGGATGAGTAGAGCCAATAATCTCAACTCCTTATCCCTGAATCTATATCTAGTCATACTCTGCATCTGGAGCTAAGGATTTATGGGCTAACCCAATAATCTTTTCTTCTTCTTTCTTATCCCCACTCAATAATATTAGGGTATCAAGCCTGTAGAGCTTGTTGGTGGTGTCTGCTGGGAATGAGTAGAGCCAATAATCTTAACTCCTTATATCTGAATCCATATCTAGTAATGACTTTACATTTATACCTGGAGCTAGGAAACTATGGGCCAATCCAATAATCTCAACTCCCTCTATATCTCGTCATAACTCTGGATCTATATCTGGAGCTAGGAACATATGGGACACTAACCCAATAATCTCAACTCCCTCTATACCTGAATCTATACCTAGTCATGACTCTGGATCTATATCTGGAGCTAGGAACCTATGGGACACTAACCCAATAATTTCAACTCCTTATATGTCTGAATATATATCTAGTCATACTCTGAATCTATATATGAGCTATATAATACTAACCCAATAATTTCAACTCCTTATATGTCTGAATATATATCTAGTCATACTCTGAATCTATATATGAGCTATATAATACTAACCCAATAATTTCAACTCCTTATATGTCTGAATATATATCTAGTCATACTCTGAATCTATATATGAGCTATATAATACTAACCCAATAATTTCAACTCCTTATATGTCTGAATATATATCTAGTCATACTCTGAATCTATATATGAGCTATATAATACTAACCCAATAATTTCAACTCCTTATATGTCTGAATATATATCTAGTCATACTCTGAATCTATATATGAGCTATATAATACTAACCCAATAATTTCAACTCCTTATATGTCTGAATATATATCTAGTCATACTCTGAATCTATATATGAGCTATATAATACTAACCCAATAATTTCAACTCCTTATATGTCTGAATATATATCTAGTGATACTCTGATTCTATATATGAGCTATATAATACTAACCCAATAATTTCAACTCCTTATATGTCTGAATATATATCTAGTCATACTCTGAATCTATATATGAGCTATATAATACTAACCCAATAATTTCAACTCCTTATATGTCTGAATATATATCTAGTCATACTCTGAATCTATATATGAGCTATATAATACTAACCCAATAATTTCAACTCCTTATATGTCTGAATATATATCTAGTGATACTCTGATTCTATATATGAGCTATATAATACTAACCCAATAATTTCAACTCCTTATATGTCTGAATATATATCTAGTGATACTCTGATTCTATATATGAGCTATATAATACTAACCCAATAATTTCAACTCCTTATATGTCTGAATATATATCTAGTCATACTCTGAATCTATATATGAGCTATATAATACTAACCCAATAATTTCAACTCCTTATATGTCTGAATATATATCTAGTGATACTCTGATTCTATATATGAGCTATATAATACTAACCCAATAATGTCAACTCCTTATATGTCTGAATATATATCTATTCATACTCTGAATCTATATATGAGCTATATAATACTAACCCAATAATGTCAACTCCTTATATGTCTGAATATATATCTAGTGATACTCTGAATCTATATATGAGCTATATAATACTAACCCAATAATTTCAACTCCTTATATGTCTGAATATATATCTAGTGATACTCTGAATCTATATATGAGCTATGGAATACTAACCCAATAATCTCTTCTTCTTCTTCTTTCTTATCTCCACTCAATAATATTAGGGTATCAAGCTTGTAGAGTTTGAGATTTTTGATGGCGTTTGCTGGGGATGAGTAGAGCCAATAATCTCAACTCCTTATCCCTGAATCTATATCTAGTCATACTCTGCATCTGGAGCTAAGGATTTATGGGCTAACCCAATAATCTTTTCTTCTTCTTTCTTATCCCCACTCAATAATATTAGGGCATCAAGCCTGTAGAGCTTGTTGGTGGTGTCTGCTGGGAATGAGTAGAGCCAATAATCTTAACTCCTTATATCTGAATCCATATCTAGTAATGACTTTACATTTATACCTGGAGCTAGGAAACTATGGGCCAATCCAATAATCTCAACTCCCTCTATATCTCGTCATAACTCTGGATCTATATCTGGAGCTAGGAACATATGGGACACTAACCCAATAATCTCAACTCCCTCTATACCTGAATCTATACCTAGTCATGACTCTGGATCTATATCTGGAGCTAGGAACCTATGGGACACTAACCCAATAATCTCAACTCCCTCTATACCTGAATCTATATCTAGTCATAACTCTGTATCTATATCTGGAGCTAGGAACCTATGGGACACTAACCCAATAATCTCAACTCCCTCTATACCTGAATCTATATCTAGTCATAACTTTACATTTATTTCTGGAGTTAGAAATATCTATGGGCTAACCCAATAATCTCAACTCCCCTCCTCTCTATCTAAACCTGTACACAGGTACTTATCTCTATACCTATAAAAAGCCTCCATACTTATTTCTGGAGCTAAGAACCTGTGAGCTAGCGACAAAACAACTCCTGTCTTTATCTAAACTTGTCTCTATCGATAACTTTACATCTCTTATCTGGAGCTAGTAACCTAGCTGTCTATATCTCCTCAACCGGCTAAAGGTTGGTGATGGCTGGCAGTATTCTCTTATAACTTCTTTTCTGTAGATTATCTTTACATTTACATCATGTTAGAATGCTTAGTCGGTAGAGATTAGGTTGTATGGAATGTAACTCGTGTATAAGCTGTTGCTATTTTAGAAAACAGCTATTGGCCAACCTTCATTACTGGAAGAGTTGGCCGACAATGCGACCTTGCAAGGCCACCTTGGGAAAAATAAAGAAGGAAAAATTTTAAAGCAGACGATGTCAGCTTGTCCTTGACTTCTATTTTATCGGTTACACAACTGAAGTTCTGGCAAAGTGCCTGCGACACTCAGACACCTGTCCTTCTTCCAGTTTGTCTCTTTCTATTGGACGATGGCTCTAACACGACTCTTTATAACAAATCCTATATCTTAATCTTACCAAGTTCCTATTAGAAATTGATCTATAAATGATGAAAAGTCATTATGTATCAAATCCTGATTGCCAGCTATATTCGAAATTAGCCGTTAAATTTCATTAAAACTCTTAAAGCTTATATTTATCAAGCATTGTGCCTTGTTGAAAATTCTTTTAAACTTGTGTTCATACGCGGTCTGCTAAATCCCAAGAAGATTACAATGTTTATCTTCATAAGATTATGATTTTATTTCTATCAATATTGAGATAATTTGATTAGTACTTATTTGTATTTATATATTTCTCGGTAGTGTCATACTTATTTTTAAAATTCGGAAGTTGTACCTAAAACTAAAAGATTTTTACTTGAACGAAATGTCTTTATCAAAACAAATTCTCCCAAGGTCAACATCTTCGATAACATATTAAACAAGGAGTATTCAAACATCACTACAGAAGGTACAATTGATGAGAAGGAAGAAGTTGTCAATGGGTCTATTTGTCACCAACTACCATCTGCTAAAAAGACCAACGACAATTTCTACATTCACACAACAAATAAACATGTTTTCTTTTATTATTATTCTCTGAGCACAACAGGCATGTAACCATCTGACAACACCGCCTGCAGACCAATGGTCAAAGGATGGGTTGGGCAGTGAGCCATTCACTCGAGGTCTGGGAGAAATTTGCTGGGCCAACCTCATTTCCCCTACTGGACAACAAAAGCCGGCCGGCCCCCTGTCTTCTGGTCAGCTGCCCCTTCCTTTCACGTCCGGCCGGCCCCCACAAAAAATTGTACCCGTCTATGTTGTTTACGACCTCTCTATTTTGACCGTCGTCGGTGGAAGTGAAAGGCTTCCACTCTCACCTTCTTCTTGCTGGGACATCCGCCGTCAAATTGGTCCCAACTTGTCGTTTCCGATATCCTTGTTGAGAATACATAAGAAGGAAGTCCTAACTTACCAATCCTCGTAGTTGTCAACATATCCCTAACTTCTTCGTCAGATTCTCTACTCTTGAGGAGAGGTTTTGAGCTCCAATGACGTAATGCTTCTCTATATTGAGCTTCATCCTATCCATCTATCAGTCTAATTCTTCTTTTCTCTCTTTCTTACATTATATTTCCATTATATTTACCTTTTTGTCGACAAATCGCCGTTTTAAGATATCAACAGTACGATTTTTTTATAACCATAAGCATTACTCTCTACCAGAGAAAGATCAAAGCTTAAAACATGAATATTCCTTGGCATTCCTAGAAGTTGTCTTTGATTGAGGTTGAATTAGAAAATATCAAATTATTTTGATTTTATAAATGTAGCCGTAAAAGAGAGGTTTTATTATACATAGCTGTTTGCTACAAGAAACTGGTTTCGAGGAATTAGTACTTTATAGAGCTATACTATATTTAGACATTAATCTAGATTTTATTTTGGGACTAAAAAGCTGACGTCTCATAAACCAGCAAAAGATATCAAGATGACAGAGAAGAGGAGGTAGGTCATACCACCCTCAAGATCAGCTGCCCCTCGTGCCGGAAAAAATCCTTTGTCGAAGAGAAGTTCGTTGACACAGTGGAAGATAGCGGTGCGATGGTGGCCCTTGAGTTCACTTTTTTTAGGCCTTTTACTGATAAATCTGAGGGATTGCACTGCTGGATAAAAAAAAAATGTTTTCGAAAGGCGCACAAAGTATGTGACGTTATTTTTTAGTTGTCTGGATGTTGGGCAACTCAGCGATAAAAAAGGAGAGTCGATGAGATAGACGGACGTTGACTGTCCTTTATCCAAGTTCTGGATTTATTTCGGTCATCTTGCCTGATCTACCCTTAGGCTCTACTACCCTTCTGAATACCCTTAAATCTCTAACGCACTGCTCTTCACCTCATCTACGACTGTTCGAACTTTGCAGAAGTGAGACATCTTTTGTTCCCTGATCTAAATCACTCAACTCTCTTACATCAGCCACTTTGTCTATATATATTTTATGAACTCTGTCTAATAATACATATAAATTTGTAAATATTTAATTCTAAGTTCAAATTTGTTTGTAATTTTGTTTTGGTTCCTCTGTAATAGGCGCAAATATTTCAATATATCCGCGCCTGGTTGATTAATAAAATGAAAAAATATATATATCGCAAACGGAACCCTAAGATATTGATTTATTATTGATGGAGAAGCTATAATGTATGAAGACAAAATTGTGAAGGAAATAAATTCTTTATTAAGTAATTGAAGATCAAAGAAAATCTATGATACAATAAATATATCGTTTTAAAACAATTTGACCCTTTATACAAACCTTCTTGACTAGATGTCAGGCCACAAGAAGCCCTCCAACAGGTCTTAAAACATTGTTACATTGTTTGAAAGTCTGTTGAAAGGTTTCTTGGCAATTCTTGTTAGAATGCTTCTTGGCAATTCTTGTTAGAAGGCTTTTTGGGAATTCTTGTTAGAAGGCTTCTTGGTTGTTAGAAGGCTTCTTGGCAATGCTTGTTAGAAAGCTTCTTGGCAATTCTTGTTAGAAGGCTTCTTGGCAATTCTTGTTAGAAGGCTTTTTGGTTGTTAGAAGGCTTCTTGACAATTCTTGTTAGAAGGCTTTTTGGCAATTCTTGTTAGAAGGCTTTTTGGGAATTCTTGTTTGAAGGCTTCTTGGTTGTTAGAAGGCTTCTTGGCAATGCTTGTTAGAAAGCTTCTTGGCAATTCTTGTTAGAAAGCTTCTTGGCAATTCTTGTTAGAAGGCTTCTTGGCAATTCTTGTTAGAAGGCTTCTTGGCAATTCTTGTTAGAAGACTTCTTGGCAATTCTTGTTAGAAGACTTCTTGGCAATTCTTGTTAGAAGGCTTCTTGGCCTGAAATTTAGTCAAGCAGAATTTAATAAGGCGCCAAGTTTGCTTTAAAACTAAATATCGTATTAAAGGTTTTGTGTTAATTTTTTGATGACTTAATAATCTTGCAAGCTTGAGAATTCTATTGATTATTTTATATTTTCCAATATAATCAACTATAAAAATTCAGTTTTCTTCTTTGATGACACTACAAAAACTTGCCGAAGAAATAAAGAAACTTCATAAATTCAAATTTTCACTTGTTGATTATAAAACTGTAACATATTTGTTCATTTTTGAAAAACTGGCTAAAAGGTTGAATCGTTCTATATTGTCTCTCGAACTCTAAAATTTTTATTTCACATTCAATGTATTTTAAAATTGGTTAATATATTTAGAACACCTAAATGCTTCAAATTGTTTTTTTTCTTTGCCTTTCTCTTGTAAATTCGGAAAATGCTCTTTAATATTAAAAAATAAAAATTCGATATATCACAAAATATTTTTGCTATGTATTTAATGGTATCCTAATATTTCATGCCCTATAAATTCAAATGAGAATATGTGTTAATATTTTTCTGTTTACCAACCTAGATTTTGATGGCTATACCAACTTGAACTTTTTTGGACCTACCACCTAGATTTTGATGGTTCAACCAACCTAAAATTTGATGACCTTACCAACCTAAAATTTGAGGGTCCTCCAACCTAGAGTTCGATGACCCTGCCAAACGTTTTAGTGTCCTACCGATCTATCTTTCTCTCTGAAATTTGATAACCCTACCAACCTAAAATTTGAGGGTCCTCCAACCTAGAGTTCGACCACCCTACAAAACTAGAGTTTTAGTGTCCTACCAACCTCTCTCTCTCTGTCTGAAATTTGATGGTCCTACCAACCTAAAATTTGATATTCCTTCCAACCTAGAGTTTGATGAACCTACCAACCTAAAATTTGATGACCCTACCAACCTAAAATTTGATGAACCCACCAACCTAAAATTTGATGAACCTACCAACCTAAAATTTGATGAACCTACCAACCTAAAATTTGATGAACTTACCAACCTAAAATTTGATGACCCTACCAACCTAAAATTTGATGAACCTACCAACCTAAAATTTGATGAACCTACCAACCTAAAATTTGATGAACCTACCAGCCTAAAATTTGATGAACTTACCAACCTAAAATTTGATATTCCTTCCAACCTAAAGTTTGATGAACCTACCAACCTAAAATTTGATTAACCTACCAACCTAAAATTTGATTAACCTACCAACCTAAAATTTGATGAACTTACCAACCTAAAATTTGATATTCTTTCCAACCTAGAGTTTGATGAACCTACCAACCTAAAATTTGATGAACTTACCAACCTAAAATTTGATATTCCTTCCAACCTAAAGTTTGATGAACCTACCAACCTAAAATTTGATATTCCTTCCAACCTAAAGTTTGATGAACCTACCAACCTAAAATTTGATGAACCTACCAACCTAAAATAGGATGAACTTACCAACCTAAAATTTGATATTCCTTCCAACCTAGAGTTTGATGAACCTACCAACCTAAAATTTGATGAACTTACCAACCTAAAGTTTGATGAACCTACCAACCTAAAATTTGATGAACCTACCAACCTAAAATTTGATGAACCTACCAACCTAAAATTTGATGAACTTACCAACCTAAAATTTGATATTTCTTCCAACCTAGAGTTTGATGAACCTACCAACCTAAAATTTGATAACCCTACCAACCTAAAATTTGATAACCCTACCAACCTAAAATTTGATAAACCTACCAACCTAAAATTTGATGGTCCTACCAACCTAAAATTTGATAACCCTACCAACCTAAAATGTGATATTCCTTCCAACCTAAAATTTGATATTCCTTCCAACCTAGAGTTTGATGAACCTACCAACCCAAACTTTGTTGACCCTACCAACCTAAAATTTGAGGATCCTTCAACTTAGAGTTCGATGACCCTACCAAACTAGAGCTTTATTGTCCTACCGATCTCTCTTTCTATCTGAAATTTGATGGTCCTACCAACCTAGAGTTAGATGGTCCTACTAATGTATGTGTGAGAGTATAAGGTCATCAACCTAGATTTTGATTGTCTTTCTAACTTATATATAGGATTTGATAGTTTTTTACCAGCTAAGATATTGGGTGGTTCTCTTCTAAATGGTTTATTATCCTAAACAATTCCTAACTTTATGATAGATTCCATTAAAATAAAGTTGCTGTATCATTTTTAAGCATGCGTGACATCAGGATATAAAGCATGGCAGAGATATTCAAGTCTTCCATTAGAAATCATTAGGAAAGGGGAAGTTTGCGTGATTCCACTTCTGGATGTTTTCTCCAAGTTATACACTTGATCTAGTATTGGATAGCGTGTTGGACATAACACCTTTTTTATCACCGTTGCTGAAAGGCTTGTTTACTAATTTATCAAAACTTTCTCTTTCCCGTTTTTTGTAGATTACATAAACAGGTGTTTATGTGTCTTGAATGTTTTTGTTTACAAACTCTTTTTTTCGTCTTATTAGCGTTTAGTGTCAATAAAATATGTTGAATTGTCAATTATCTTATTAACGTTTAACATAATTTTAAATTCGGTTCCAAAATCACTTTATTAGGTACCGCTCAACAAGACCAACCTAGTTTATGATATTTGCAACAATGAATAATATGTGAAGGTTATTCACATATTAAACAAAATGTTAACGCGGGATTCGATCCCGGTTCATGGCTGACGGGAATCGAGAGTTTTAACCACTCGTCCCCTTTATTTAATTTTAAAAATTAATGACAATAATAACCAAATTATCATGGATTTAGAAAGTTGATATCTTATCAATCTACAGTTTTAGTAGTTTTATCTTTTTTTTTAAATAACATTTTCTCAAATGTCTTCATTCCTCTATATCTATTTACCTCAAGTAAGAGAGCAAAATTAGGACATGTGGTAAAAGCTAGTAACAGAGGGATATATCAAAAGAAATAATATAAAATTCATGTAGACCTGTAATAGTGAAAGTTGCAACCGGGTTGGTTTTAAAAAGTGTCCTTAGTGTTTGTCAAATGTCCATATATGACAAGTAGATTTCTATCTCACTTTGTCTCAAGTATCTTTTTGTCCATCTAGTTTTGTCCATGAGTGTATATTCCAATAGAATTGGTTATGAATGATGATAAACAATCCAGTACATATAGTTTGTGTTGTTTATAATACAATATAATGCGGCTTATGATTGTAGAACGACCTTTGAAAATTATCCCGCATGTGTTTCTTTTGAACGAAAAATTGAAATTTGTTTTAAGGGGGGGGGGGGGGGGGGGGGAGAAATAACGTTTATTTCTAACCTTAAGGATTCCCATCTCTGGACACTTTATTTTTCCGTTTATCATTACTCTTCACAATTCATCCTTTCATACTTCATCCTTAAGGTTAGAAATAATCGTTATTTCTCCTTAAAATAAATTTCGATTTTTCGTTCAAAAGAAACACATGCGGGATAATTTTCAAAGGTCGTTCTACAAAGTGTGTGTTGTATTTGTGTGTGTTTGTTGTATTGTGTTTTTCTCGGCCAGTAAAGTATCACTAGATAGATTACTTCTAGAAGTCAATTCTGCATCATCTGTAGTGACATTGTCAGTCGTTCAGGATATATGAAGACGATCAATGAACCATAGAAAACATCTTATTAAATCCAAAATGCACCGAACCTTTATTTATCCATTCGATCAGAAACTTACATAACAAAATAAAAAATCTATGTTTCATTTCAAACCTCTTTCAAAGTTTTAGTTTTGTCCCTAGATTAATAAGCGTCTTTTTAGTGAGATCTTGGTTCGCCAAACTTTCAGATATTTTTTTCCAGATATCTATTAAGCGTTGTTTTTGGAGTTTGGCTATTATTGGATAATTATAAAATTTGAGAAAAATGGTACAAAAGGGATATTGTATTGGAATCAGATGGATAAATAAAAATCCACGCGTACGTGATTAGCTTTTCTTGATTAATCAAGAAATTGGTATGTTTGGCCAAATATATGTAATAATAATTTAAAAAATCAATGATTAGTTGATATTTATTCCTACAGATGGCGTATGCCACCAGGAAATTTGGTTGCGGACCAATCACATGATCCCAGAGCATTGACTTCCTCCTCGGTGGGCCAAAATCCACACGCACAATCGAAGAGAAAAAGATTAATTATTTCTATGAATCAATCCCCCACCAAGACTAGTGTGCCTCCTTAATTGGGTTCATCCAAAATGATCGATCCATTTCCATAGTTTCAAATGGAGATTTTGGTTTCTCTCTTTAGACGGTCCATAGAAGAAGTACAAAGACGTTCTCTTAATGTGATGTCCTCAACGTATCTTTTAATATGTTTTGGTGGAGTTATCTACCTGTATAAACTACGTGACCCTAGATAAAACTAGACCAAGTAAACTAGATAACGTGACCCTAGGTCATAGACTCGGCCCTCGATAGACCCAAGTCCGTACATACAGTCGACTGAAGGATAGACCGTCCAAAATAGATCACGTGAATCTAGATAGACCTAAGTCTATGTACAAAGGAGACCATCCAAACTGACTCACGTGACCCTAGGTCATTGACTCACTTCTCGATGGACCCAAGTCTGTAGATACAGTCGACTGAAGGATAGACCGTCCAAAATAGATCACGTGAGTCTAGATAGACCTAAGTCTATGCACAAAGGAGACCACCCAAACTGACTCACGTGACCCCAGGTCATTGACTCACTTTTCAATGGACCCAAGTCCGTACATACAGTCTACTGAGGGAGAGACCGTCTAAAATAGATCACGTGAATCTAGATAGACCTAAGTCTATGTACAAAGGAGACCATCCAAACTGACTCACGTGACCCCAGGTCATTGACTCACTTTTCAATGGACCCAAGTCCGTACATACAGTCTACTGAGGGAGAGACCGTCTAAAATAGATCACGTGAATCTAGATAGACCTAAGTCTATGTACAAAGGAGACCATCCAAACTGACTCACGTGACCCTAGGTCGTTGACTCACTTCTCAATGGACCCAAGTCCGTACATACAGTCTACTGAGGGAGAGACCGTTCAAAATAGATCACGTGAATCTAGATAGACCTAAGTCTATGTACAAAGGAGACCATCCAAACTGACTCACGTGACCCTAGGTCATTGACTCACTTCTAGAAGGACCCAAGTCTGTACACACAGTCGACTGAGGGAGAAACCGTTCAAAATAGATCACGTGAATCTAGATAGACCTAAGTCTATGTACAAAGGAGACCATCCAAACTGACTCACGTGACCCCAGGCCATTGACTCGCCCTTCGATGGACCCAAGTCCGCACACACAGTCGGGGGAGAGAGACCGTCCAAAATAGATCACGTGACCCCAGGCCATTGACTCGCTGCCGCAACTCGGTGAATATCGGCCGTTCCTCCCTGGCGGCCGTTGGCCTATGTTCTCTGGCCATGGATCCATGTGTCTTCTTCCTGGCTACATCGGTATTCAACTGTCAGTCCTCTAATCCCTCACGTTACAAGAGTTCAACTCTTTACAGGGAAACGGGCTACAGGTTATTGCACTTTTGTGATAGTTCTGATATGTATCTTCCTACTTGGCGAATCTTCCTACTTCAACTAACATAATTCCACTCTGAACCATATACGTCAATAGTTAAACTCTTATAATGGAGCGCTAAGGGTCATTGCATCCTTTCACTAGTTCTCAGATGTGTCTTCATTCTGTGTGGATATCTTCTATATGTGTCCCATACATTCAACTAACCTAATAATTCCACCCTGAACCACATATGTCTACAGTTCAACTCTTTACAGCAAAACGCTAGAGGTCATTGCACCCTTTCACTAATTCTGAGATGTGTCTTCGTACTATGTGGATGTCTATCTATATGTGTCTTCTACATTCAAATTACATTCTTATAAAACTTCTCTGAAATTACAACATCATAAGTTCAACCCTTTACAGCGGAAGGCTAGAGGTCATTGCCCCCTGAACTAGTTCTGAAATGTGTCTTATTTCTGTGTGACTGTGTGCCCCATACATTTAACCATCATTCTTAAAAAAAAAAAAAAAAAACTTTAAAATACGCACATCGAAAGTTTAACTCTTTACAGAGAAGCGCTAAAGGTCATTGCACTTTCGCACTTGTCGAGATGTTTATTTTTACTGTGTGACTTACCTGTATGTGTGTCCTATACATTTAAATAGAATTCTTATAATAACATTCTAAAATACGGATGTCAAAAGATTTACTCTTCACAGCGAAGCGCTAAAGGTCATTACCTCCTTAAACTAGTTCTGAGATGTGTCTTCTTTCTGTGTGACTGTTACTCCTACATTCAACCATCATTCTTATAAAACCCTTCTGAAATAGGCACATCAAAATTTTAACCCTTTACAGCAAACACTCTAGGGTCATTGCACCCTTGCACTAGTTCTGCGATGTGTCTTCTTTCTGCGTGGCTATGTGCCCCATACATTCAACCATTATTCTTATAAAACCACTCTTATAAAACCACTCTGAAATACACACATCAAAATTTTAACTCTTTACAGCGAAGCGATAGAGGTCATTGCACCCTTTTACTCGTTCTGAAATGTGTCTTCTTTCTGTTCCGCTGTATGTACCCCATACATTTAGCCATCATTATTTTAAAAAACCCTCTAAAATTCGCACATCGAAAGTTTAACTCTTTAAAGCGGAACGCTAGAGGTCATTGCACCCTTTCACTAGTTCTGAAATGTGTCTTCTTTCTGTGTAACTGTGTATCCCATAGATTCAACAATCATTATTATAAAACCACTCTGAGAAACGTACATAAAATATTTTAACTCTTTACAGCAAAACGCTAGAGGTCATTGCATCCTTTCACTAGTTCTGTAATGTGTCTTCTTTCTGTGAAGCTATCTCTATATGTGTCACATACATTAAAATTGCATTCTTATAAAACCCCTCTGAAATACGCATGTGAAAAGTTTAACCCTTTACAGCGAAACTTTGGAGGTCATTGCACTTTCGCACTTTTGTCGAGATGCTTATTTTTCCTGTGTGACCTACCTGAATGTGACCCATATATTCAACTATCATTCTTATAAAGCCCCTATAAAATACGCACATAAAAAGTTTAACCCTTTGCAGCGAAGCGATTAGAGGTCATTGCACCCTTTCACTAGTTCTGTAATGTGTCTTCTTTCTGTGTGTCCCATACAGTCATCCACAATTCTTATCAAAATACTCTAAAATACGCACATCGAAAGTTTAACTCTTTACAGAGAATCGCTAGAGGTTATTGCACCCTTGAACTAGTTATGTGATGTGTCTTCTTTCTGTGTGTATATCTCTGTTTGTGTATCCTACAATCAACTATCATTCTTATAATTACACTATAAAATTCGCACATCAAAATTTTAACTCTTTTACAGCGGAACGCTAGAGGTCATTGCACCCTTTCACTAGTTCTGTGTCTTCTTTCTGTGTGGATATCTCTGTATATGTCTCCTACATTCAACAATCATTCTTATATAACCACTGTGAAATACGCACATAAAAATTTTAACTCTTTACAGCGAAGCGATTAGAGGTCATTGCACCCTTTCACTAGTTCTGTAATGTGTCTTCTTTCTGTGTGTCCCATACAGTCATCCACAATTCTTATCAAAATACTCTAAAATACGCACATCGAAAGTTTAACTCTTTACAGAGAATCGCTAGAGGTTATTGCACCCTTGAACTAGTTATGTGATGTGTCTTCTTTCTGTGTGTATATCTCTGTTTGTATCTCCTACAATCAACTATCATTCTTATAATTACACTATAAAATTCGCACATCAAAATTTTAACTCTTTTACAGCGAAGCGCTAGAGGTCATTGCACCCTTTCACTAGTTCTGAAATGTGTCTTCTTTCTGTGTTACTAACTGTATATGTCCCATTAAATCAATCACAATTCTTATATAACCACACTGTGAAATACGCACATCACAAAAGTTTAACTCTTTACAGCGAAGCACTAGAGGTCATTGCACCCTTTCACTAGTTCTATGAAGTGTCTACTTTCTGTGAAGCTATCTCTATATGTGTCTCTTACATTAAAATAATATTCTTTTAAAACCCCTCTGAAATACGCATATGAAAAGTTCAACCCTTTACAGCGAAACTCTAGAGGTCATTGCACTTTCGCACTTTTGTCGAGATGCTTATTTTCCCTGTGTGACTTATCTGTATATGTGTCCCATACATTCAACAATCATTCTTATAAAGCCCCTATAAAATTCGCAGCTAAAAATTTTAACCCTTTGCAGCGAAGCGATTAGAGGTCATTGCACCCTTTCACTAGTTCTGTAATGTGTCTTCTTTCTGTGTGGATATCTCTCTATATGTCTCCCATATTGAACTATTATTCTTATAATAACACTCTAAAATACTCACATCAAAATCTTAACCCTTTACAGCGAAACGCTAGAGGTCATTGCACCCTTTCACTAGTTCTGAGATGTGTCTTTTTTCTGTGTGGAGATATCGCTGTATGCGTCTCCTACATTGAACTATCATTCTTATAATAACCCTATAAAATTCGCACATGGAAATTTTAACTCTTTACAGCGAAGCTATTAGAGGTCATTGCACCCTTTCACTAGTGCCGAAATTCATTTTTTTTTACCAAACTACCACGATCGCATACATTCAACTATCATTCTTATAAGACCAACCGGAATCTTACCCATCAAAAGTTCATCCCTTTAAAATGAAGCGGTTGAGGGGTCATTGCACCCTTGCACTTCTGCCGAGGTGTGTCTTATTAATGGTTCCTTGGCGTTTTCCTGACTTTCAACTATCATTATCTGGATGCTTTTCTGAATCACATATATTCGTCAAGAATTCAATTCTTTCCAATGAAGTGTTAGAGGCCATTGCACCTTTGCACTTTTACTGGAGATGTCTTCTTACTGGCTCCTATTTAACTATCATTCTTAGAATGCTTTTCTGAATCACATATATACGTCAAGAATTCAACTCTTTCCAATGAAGTTTTAGAGGTCATAGCACCTTTGCACTTTTACTGAGATGTCTTCTTACTGGCTCCTATTTAACTATTATTCTTAGAATGCTTTTCTGAATCACATATATACGTCAAGAATTCAACTTTTTTCAATGAATTTTCAGAGGTCATTGTTTGTGTGTTGTGTACCTTTGCATTAGTTCCGAGTTGAAGAAAAGAATTTCCTGATTACTGCGATGAAAGTCTGAAAGAAAATTTAGATTAATCTTAAAAATAAGCATTTACTGGTAAAAACTTCCAATAATTCTTTCTGATAGCAAACTTTGAGAACCTGTATATGTTTACTTTTAACATTTTGAAGTATTTGGAAACAGATTTTGCATACAAGTGGTACATGTCTAAAACAGAATTATTGAGTTTTTTCAGCATTCTGAGTCCGTATGATAGAAGAATTTGAGGAATAATTGAGCAGAGAGGTGAGGTCGTATGATAGAAGGATGGCTAGGGAGCAGAAAGGTCCGGCTTGTTTGGTTCAATCTAATCCTGGGGATGCCTCGACAAGATCTGTCACGGACTGTCCACTCAGAGGGTCCATCGATCCATGCGGTCGATGGCACCCACCTACTCCCCCGCTGCTGCTCCCTTCTCGGTGTCCATCTTGCCGCCATCGTTGCTGCTCCAGTTGTTTATATCTTTGGGGAATGGTAGGATAACCTGGCGTTTTCAATTACGGCTTTAAACAACGCTTTGAAACATTTAAAAAAAGTATTCAATGGTTCCCGATTCGTTATTAAACATAGAACCACCAGTAGATGCAAATAACCAAGAAAAAGGATTAGGGCAATATGTAAGTATGCAAATTCGAACTGTTTACATATGTATAGGCATATGTAAATATTTTACACAAATAAATTTACTGGCAATGCGTTTCTTTTAAATATCATCAAATATTATCTCTACAGACCTTACTGCAATGATATGAGTTATTGAATGAGAGGGCTTGGCTCATCAGTAGTGAACCCTCTCATTCAATAACTCATATCATTGCAGTAAGGTCTGTAGAGATAATATTTGATGATATTTAAAAGAAACGCATTGCCAGTAAATTTATTTGTGTAAAATTTTAACGATAGATGGCAATAAAATTTAATTTACTAATATGTAAATATGTACTATCATTATGAATAGTCTCAAATTCCTAGCTACCATCTTGGTCTGTAGAGATTGAGAGCTATCGTTGACAAATACCAACCAAGCACCTTGAGATGGTGAGAAACACGAAAAGATATAGTTCGACTTGTGTATAGAGATGAATTCACATCTTAGTACAAGCGACAAGGCAAGTTCATTAAGAACAACCATTCAAAATCTGAACAAGGAAAATATCGAAATTCTCTATCTGAAAGATATAAAAGATATTTTTAAATTTCGGATACCAATTCGTTGAAATTCACATCTTAGTACAAGCAACAAGGTAAATTCATTAATAAACAACCATTCAGAAATCTAAACAAGATACATATAGAAATTTTCTATCTGAAAAATCTTGAATTTTAAAATTTCGAAGACAAATTTGTCGAAATGTTTGTAGATTTACATATTTTTCAAACGCCAATGGCACACGTGAGCGGTCGATGCAGAGCGGCATGTGGGGTCGAGCACGTGAGTGAGTCTGCTGCTAGACTATTCTGGGAACCCGTGGCTGACACCAATACAGTCCGTCTAACTGGGACGTCTTCCGCCCTCCCCATCAGCAGGACTTGCCGACAGATGCCTCTATTTGACGCAAATTAGCAAACGAAATAGACTTCAAACTCTTTTATTCCAAATCGTTTTTACCATTTTCATCTAATTATGATTTTAATTTTCTGTAGCTTTTGACTATGGATGATTATATGCTTAGAGAACTATATTATGCTTATCCTATTTTATTTTTTCCAATCAATGATAGATAATAAAGAAATTGACCTTCTGGGCCCATTATCCATTCTATTGAAGGCTGTTATTCATCACAATACTACTAATAGAGTTGATGAATTTTCAATTTGCCATTTGAATATACGATAAGCCGTGAGATTTGAAGTATGCTATCAATCTCATTTGGTGTTTTTCCTATTTTGACTTTTTGTTTATATTCAAAGAATTTGGTCTATATTTATGGATTGTAGGATATTTGTAAACAACTTTTTTTTTGGTTTAGGAAGAGATGGAAATCCGTATTTACATACCATCTCTATTATCATGGTATTTCCTGGGGAAGTTTTATCTTCCCTTTCCTATTTGAACGGATTTATTTTCCTTTCACCTTTTTATTGTGTTATCTTCTTCTTCTTCTTTCTTATCTCCACTCAAATCACACTAAGGTATCAAGCTTGTAAAGCTTGTTGATGGTGTTTTCTGGGAAAGAGTATAGCTCATCAATGGATGAGTCAATACAGTCAATAATATTTAATTCAAAAATTCAATAATTTGTCTTGGGGTTGCTTATTGTGTTATTATATCGAAAGATTTGTGAAGTATTTTTATATTAGGGATTTTTTTATATGCATACAACCATCAATTATATGTTATAAATTCTCTTAATATTTTCTTCCTCTCTCTCTCTTCGAATATATATTTATTAGAACAAATATTGATATAAAGGTGTATTCACGATATTTAAAATATATAAATGTATTAATGGGAAATATGTAATGCAAAATAACAAAGAGTATAATTCGTATCAACGAGGTAAAAAAAAAAAGTTGTCCACAAAGGAGCTATAAAAGAAGAGGATTCAATTTATGAATAGGTAACCACAAGTTCAAACAAGCGTGAAGGATTGCAGGATAAAGGATGATCTTATTTGTGCAGAAGACACATGCTACACTTCCGCAATCGTTTGATACCCTTCTTCATCTCACCAGGGGGCCACCCTTTGCTCCCTCCCACAGGGAAGCTTTAGAAAGGGCTTTCACCCCTTTCCTTACTCGCTTCCTAGTCAGGTGGCTCCCTCCCTTCCTGAAAAACTCTGTGAATCCGGCAGTCATTTCTTTCTACAATTGATCACGTGATTGATCGATCATACAGCTGTGTATGCATATATGTACAGCTGAATATTTTCCCTCTAATTCAAATTTTATTAATATTATCAGTTATTCATTATTATCTTTTAAATGAAATTTATATTTTTATATTTTCTTCTCTCTATATTTAACAATTAATTTTGAAAAAAAAAATGTTGTTTTTATAACTTTTAAATTTCTAGTAGTCAATATGTAATGTACTTTTTTCTTTATATTTTGTCTCTATAATTTCAAATTAATTGAAGAAAAAAAGCAGTTTTGTGTATAGGGATCTTCTAATCTAAATTTTAAAGCAGTTCTTTCTGTGTTTGACACTAAAATGATGGTGATATGATGCCGTGTTATAATAAAAAAAAACAGAAAAATTATTGAAATATTATATGTTGATAACTTATATATATATATAGAGATAAAAAGGTTGGAAAAAAACAATAGAGAGACTTAAACCAACATAAGTGACAAGAACGAAGGAGTGAATGACCTCTCTGAGAAAAATAAAAGAGAAAAATCAATAAATATCGCGAAGTGAACCAATTTATACTGTAGTATCAAATACCGAGGCTAGGTCAGTAACCCTAGCTAGCCTGTGAAGCTGTGACGTAGCCAACAAACGCTAGCCAATCGCAGCCTCTCCAAGTGATGTCATCGCCCTCAGATCTAAGTCGTGCTGGTCGTTGACTTCTTACAGCCGCCCACCTCTCTTTGAGGTCCTTCCCCTACTTCTTGTGTCGTCTGCCTTCTTTCTCGTTTGTTTACTTTCTTGCTTTAGCCTTTCTTTAATAGCTTCAGATTTTTTTTTAAGTCGTTATTATTTTTGCTTTTTAATCGATGAATATCTATGAATATTTTGAGCTTTCAAAACATTAAAGAATAAAATAAAATGATAACTTTGAGTTAATACTTAAAAGTGCGGATGTCTTCTATATTAGAAAGTATTCTCAAAATATAAATGGGTGTATATAAAAAAATAATTATTTTAAAAACATATTTGGAGTCTCTGAATAATAACAAATTTATCTGTGAATTTATTCGATATTTTATTTTTATTACATTTTTTTTTACGAGTAATCTTCTGTGTTCCCGGCATTTGAAATTTTATATCATCCTAAACAAATATGACCAAACACAAAATTCAACATATTGATAAACAAAAGTTATATCACCATATAAATAAATATTCTTAAATTTTACCTTAAATATAATATAGCAAATTATATTTAAAAAAAAATTGTTCTAAATTATTTAGCTTTTAATTTTTTCGAAAAAATATTCCACAATCTAAAATTTACTAAAATAGATTATTTAATAAGAAAAAGTAACAAGATAAATCTATTTCAAATACTATATAATATTAAAATCTACATTTCGAAAAGAAAATATTTTGTGCTTCAATATTTGCTTTTCATTATTTAACGGGAATATTTATATTAAAAAATATATATACTTGGAATTTTGATATGATATTTATAAATAAAAATGAAGCAAATAGTACATTTGATAAACTAAAAAAAAAAAAGCGATTCTATTGTTATAAAAATTCCAGTAATTTATTTTCATTTATATTAAAATATCGTTTGCTTTATTATTTATAGCACACGATAAATCACACCATTAATAAATTAAGTATTTTAACTCTATTTAGCTTTCATAAAAATAGTTATATCAAATATTTAAAAAATTAATTTAAAAAAATATTTATAATACATATTAAATAAAGTTACTTATTACATTTTTTTTTTAATAAATGTAATAAATAAACGTTTCAATAATTTAATCGATTCATTAAATAGTTATAATTTAATTCCTTTATTAAAAAAAATATATTTATAATACATATTAAATAATAAATACTTATTGAAATTTTGATTTTTAAAAATAATTCTAATAAATAAACATTTTCAATTTTCTAATCGATTTCTAAAATAGTTTTAATTTAATTTATTTATATATAATAAAAATATTATACGAAATGAGCGTATATTTTAAGAATAAAATATATTTAAAGAATAGAACGAGCGTTATGGAGTTAGCAGACGAAAGGTAAAATTCGGGGTCAATATACTCCTCCGTCAAGCCATTGGCCTTCACCTGCAAGCGGGAGAAAGCAGTTCTTACCTGTGGGTTCAACGTCCTCTACCAACCCTTGCAGCACACCTTCTCTAGGCCATTGACCTTACCTCACGTGACCCTTTCGTTCCGGGCACGTTTGTTCCCTTTTTCTTCCTCCCACAATAAGACAACGAACCCTAGGGATTCACGTTTGGCACCACTTCCTCATTTTTGGCTTATAAGCTGCTCATTTGAATATTTAACATTTTATTTTAAATATATATTTCTATATAATTTGTATTTTTTATTTTAAATTTTATATAGAGTAATCCCCGTTTCTAATTTTTATAAATAAATATATTTTTGTTTTACGAACATTTTATTTTCGAACTCAATTTTTATTTTTTCGTTTGATTTTTTGAAATTTTATTTAGGTAATTAAAAAAAAAAAAGGAATTTTCTAATTTTATATAAATAGTTTGAAACTTTTTTTAATAAATATTTTTGTTTTGTGAATATTTCATTTTCCAGTATTAATTTTCTATTGTATATTAAAGACCGTTTTCTTAATTATAAAGATTTATTTTAAATTTTAAAATATTAAAAAAGATTACATTTATATTTTGATAAAATATCTGAGTGTTCAATTTTAATGAAATTTTACCAGGTTTTGTTATATCCTATAAAAATTATTCTCTCCATATATAAAGATATAAATTCAATGTTACAGATTAGAATAACCTCAGGTAACAGGACCGATTTTTTACAAAATAAAAAAGTCAAACCTTAATAAATATAGACAAAAGAATTGCTATAAATTATTAAATAAAAACAAACGATAGCAATGCGTCTCTTTAAAGAGACGCATTGCTATCGTTTGTTTTTACTTAATAAATATATTATAATAAAACTTATTTTTAATATCAAATACAATTTTTGCTAAGGTAATAATTTTATACAATTAAAAAAAAATCATGATATTTTGAATAACTAAAGAGTGCTTTGATTTATAATTGCAAGTTTTTATACTTTTTTATTTAATAGAAAGCCACATATAAAAAAGCGTATCCATAAAATCTATGAAATATACAAAATTGTTGAATTTTATATTTTTATAAACTTTTTGTTGAAGAGAGAGAGAGAGAGAGAGGTGTAATAACCTGTCTTATCTCAACCTTACTTCTTTCAATATAAGCAAGTTTTATATTATATATGTTAATAAAATTACGATCATAGAATATGAATTTATTATTACGGAAACAGATATTATGTATTACAAAATAAATAAAGCTTCCAGGGTTAAGTTTCTTGTATAATTTTTATTTTCAAGATTTCGGACTTGTCAGTCCTTCAACAGGATTTTCACTTTAAAAATTTAATGATAAATACAATTTTTATATACACGTTTTTATATACATATTTTAAATACCTACTATATACTGAGAGAAAAATATACTACATTATTTCTATTTGAAAATATACCTGCGCGTGGTGGATATTATGTATGTACAATATAGTCTACCATTTTTGGTAAATTATTCGCCTTCGAAAGTTAAAAAAAAAAAAACATTCAACACTCCCTAAATATTTATTTTAAAATATTCAATTAAAGTCGCTTTAAGAATCTAGGGGTTTATATTTTGGTTATTTATAAAGTTCTAAAAAAATATTTGTATACACACTACACTTACACACAATTCTAAGAATATTTTAATTTTTTATATATATAGAGTTGCATATATAAAAAAGCATTATACATATGAATATTTTTGTTTTAAGTGTGTATTTAATTATGATCAAATCAGACGCGATATACCCACAAGGGATGCTTGCGTCAAGAAACAACACTAAGATACTATATTAGATAAACAATTGAATAATTACATGGTTTGAGTAGAGTTTAAAGGGAAGAAGTGTGTATAAAGAAACACATTTTGGATTTTATGCTAGCATACGTATAATATATATCGAAATACACATAGTTATTAATATAAATCCCTTTTAAAAGGAATAAACGCTTAAATAAAGTATAAAGGATATCAAATGAGGTATATCTGTATTATTTTAGAAGGAAATATATAGGTTATATTGGCAAAACTCACAATTTATTCATTGCAAAGATTTATTTTTTAAGAATCTCATGTCTACAAATTTCAACATCTCTATAAATTAAGATGACAAAACCGTCTACGAAATTTCATAGAGAAACTACTATTTGATGTATATTGTCGGTTGATTGCTAAATCTTCGACTATAATAAACAATTTACAAAAGTGTCATGAAATATATCGTCTGGTTATTATGACATCGGCGCCATTTTGAAAATTTACTGCAGATCTAGCCAATTAAAAGCCAAGTTGAGGAGGTCAGGCAAAGTGAAGCAACCAGACGCTACACGTGTGCTATTTCACCACACCACAGATTGATGTTCGAATATTAATTCTATGATATAGTTAGTGGTATTTCTTAACTGGGCCACGCTGCCATGTCGTCTGTTGCGCCAACGGCCAAGTTCAAGGTCATTGCTTAACATGTCTTGAATGTTAAACTCCTTCTTTGTCCCTCCTCCTCTTTAAACGAAGTTTTTAGATGCTTCGATTTTTAAATAATAATTGACAATTTTGATTTTTAAATTAGGCTAATTTTTTGTTATAATTACTATCTTTATTTATAATTATATATATTTGATAAATATAATTTAATTAATTTTTTTTACATTTTATTCATTTCTCAATTACTTTAAAAGTTATTTTTAAAAAATTGCCATTTATCGATTAAAAAAATAAAATTGAAGGTAGAGATAGATTTTTGTCATTTAAAATTAATATCTTGAGAACTTCAATTATGAATGTGGTAAAATAATCTATATTTAAAACGATTATTTGAAAATTTATTGATTTACTTGAAAAAAAAATCTCAATCCGCCTTCTTAAATACGTATAATAAATTTGATCCTTATACCAAAATATTTTTAAGAATTCTATTTATAGGTTCAATTCAAAATTAACTTTATCAATAGTATTAATGAGATAATTTGGCTGTATTGACTCATCCATTAATGAGCTCTATTCATCCCCAGCAGACACCATCAAAAGTTTCAAGCTCTACAAGCTTGAAACCTTACTATTGTAGCAAAGTATTTATTACTTTATTAACAGTATGATTTTTTTATGTTATATTTTTCTACTCTCTGTAAACTTCCCTCGTTGTTTATCTTTTGTTTATCATTCATAGTTTGTTGTTGCTTCAAATTTAATTGCTGTGTCATCCTGGATTTAGTCTTTCCTAATTTTCCACGTGGTAATTTGATTGAATGGAGATAAGAAAGAAGAAGAAAAGATGAGATATTTTTTAATTTTTAGTAAGTTTTAGTAAAAAATATTCGTACTATATCTTTGGCCTCCAGCTGGCCTATTGAATTTGTCACAGCTGGTGTTGCTGCTTTGTCACCGACCCAAAGTCTACTAGATTTCAAAGACAGTCGATATATTGCACATTAATTTTGCATATTTTTAACGGGATATGTAAATTTTCTATCATCACCAACACAGCTTAGTTACTGCAGATATAGATGCTATTTTTAGCCGTTGCTTAACTTGAATATTGTTTTCAACTTGTATTTGTGATAAGCGATAAAACCTTTTTATATCCTCTTTTTATCATTATTTTTATCTTTCTATATTAAGCAAAAGTTGGGTAAAGAACCATAGTAAAAAGGACACAACTGTTATATTTTTAAAATATTAGATAAAAGTTCTCATTCTGTTTTTAGAATTCTGTAATGAGCGAAATTTAACATGAAAAATGGGGTTGTTGGTGAATGAAACTATTAAGTACGAAATTTTTCTTTTTCAAATAAAGCAAAAAACTTTTAAATATTTTAAAATTATAATAACGCAGCCTAATAAAATGTGTTTGAATTTTTAAATAAAAACACGTTTTTAAAATTTAAAAACAAATAAATTTTTGTAACAATCTAAAAAATATATTTAATATTTTAAAACTGTATAATAACGCAGTTTAATAAAATATGTTTGAATTTTTAAAATAAAAACACGTTTCAAAAAAAAAAAAAGAAAAACAGAATTAATATATATAACAATCCAAAAATATATATATTTATTATTTTAAAATAATATATTTAGAAATACAACATACAAAACAAGAAATATAATAAAAATAAAAACAAATTTTTAGTTATAAATAAAATTTTATAATGTGGGAAGAAGATGGAAAAAGGAACAAATGATATAACAATGGAAAATCCAAGGAATCGGCTGCTTCAAGTTCAAGTTCGGCGGTAAAGAAAGTCTGGCTAAAGATCAACGGCCTCTAGCCCGGCTAACACACTTTCACAAACCAGTCTAGGGCGTTTACCCCGCGTTCTTTGCCCCCACCGACTGGTGGAATTGTTGGTTTTAACGTATTGATGGATAGAAGAGTCGTTTGGCACTATTCCAGCCCTTTGTTTGCTCGCCCCTAATCAATACTAAATTCTAGTTCTTTTATCTACACACTTAAGCATCTTTTAATATACTTTTTTTTGTGTTAGAGATACTCAATATTTAAAACATTCCTATTCTTCTTTTTTAAATAGTTTGTAAAGCATTTTTAAAATATACACATTCTTAAATGTAATATATATAAAATATATTTTATACATTTACATCTCTAAATTTATATATTTTTAGCTCTATATATAATATTGGAAAACAATCGAATTTTTAAAAAATATATTTAAAATCACAATTACTTTTAATATATTTACACGTATATTAGTTTAAAAAAAAACTTTAGGATTTTTTAATTTGAAGATCTATTAATTTTTTAAAAAGTAATATATAATACGTTAATTTGATCTCATGTGTGCAAGCTCTCTAAAAATCTAAAAATTAGAAAACATATTTTGAGAATTTATTACTCTGAAAGAATAATCACATTTAATTTTGTAGATAAGCTTTTATTTCGATCTTTTGATTACAAAAGATATTTATAATTTGCCGTATTTTTACAAAAAGAAATATATATATAAAAGTTGAAAACACATATTAACGTCATTATAAATAATTTAAATTATTAAAACTTTTGTTATATTTTTAGTTCAATATTTGTAACCTAAGTGAACTGACGAATTTTTAATGAAAATGTATATTTAAGATTAAATATAAAATTCTTTTTTTTTTGCACTTATAAAAATAAAATAACTAATTTAAACATATATATTTTGATGGTATATATATATCAATCAAATTAAAAGTATATTTGGCCACTTTTATGAAAATATTTGAATAAATATAATCAATATAAAAACAGTAAGTATATTTTGAATTTAAATACTATTCATTCAAGAAATATATTTTAAAATATGGATTTCCATAATATTACTTATTAAATAATTAATAAATGTATTTTTATAAAACGAAATATTTGTTATATACCTAATTTTGAAGTGAGCAAACGAACATATTCTGCTCGTTCTAAATTAAATGAAGGCAAGAACTGGCGGCGATGGGTATAGACAGCTTGTACATGGCTAGACACAGGAATAAATATCCCCCTCCCCTCCTTACAATCTAAATTAAGGCACTATATACCGGAGATTCTCTGTGACCCTAGAACACAGTTGAGGTCAATACCCTGTAGTCAATTCCTATTTATTTCTGCTGTTCTTCCCATTCATAGATTTGTTGACTTTGCTTAGATTTTAATGAAACTGATTCCAAGAATTAATAATTAAACATTATATTTATTGATTTACAAGAGGGAGATCAAAATATAAAAGGGAAACTAATATTAAACAAAGGAACTTTTTTCTTCTTTTAGGTTAGCGCCTATTTACCTGTGAACTTACACACACTCTGTGGAACAATTAATTAATATACTCGTATATACAACAGATTTCATTCTTGTCAAGCCATTGTTAAATTAAACATGAATCACTTGTAAAAATAGTCAGTAATCTCGATATATGTATGTCGATTTGATTAGAATTAAAATTTGATAAATAAGTATAAGCAAAAATGTAATATCATATTACCATTAAGGTACTATCGTTTTTTTCCTGCATGTATCCTACATTTCTGCTTGGAGAATCTGTATTAGACTAAAAGGTCTTAATAAAGCTTTTTGTTATTGTTGTTATAAGCAAAAATGTTATTGCGCTACAATTTTATAATACAATTCCCATCCCTGGACACTTTATTTTTCCGTTTATAATTACTCTTCACAATTCATCCTTTCATACTTCATCCCTAAGGTTAGAAATAATCGTTATTTCTCCTTAAAATAAATTCCGATTTTTCGTTCAAAAGAAACACATGCGGGATAATTTTCAAATGTCGTTCTACAATTTTACTTCTTTTCATTAGGATATTCAGACTTTTGGAGACTATGTCTATTAATAATAATATGAAATTCTGCTTTGAAAATAGGTTTCACTATTTTCTATAGAATTTATGAAAATATTTAGATGGCTGTCGTTCCAGAGAAAGAAAAAGAAATGATTCTATAAAAATTTATAATTAAAAAATTATATGGTTGGAAGACACATTAAAACCAGCTTAAAATTCAACCAAAGTTGGATACCAGATCCCTCATTTATGCAGAAGATAAAAGAAATTTGTTTGAAAATTAAATATAGTTGCATTTGCATATAATTGCATCCTGTCTTCAAATACAGTGTCAGGAGATTGAAAATATCATAAATTCATTAACATGTTATAGATTCTTTTTGTGAGTATATTCAGTGTTTCTTTTACCTTAATAAGTATTGTAATCGCTTGGCACGAATTCTTTCAATTGTTTTGCAATAAGATTTCTTAATCCTAAAAAAAACTAGGCAATGTTGTTACCCGACTTATGCAAACTTCGTTGGTATCCTCGTCAATGATAATGATTGTCAACCAGTATGACGGTCCGCAGAAAATTTTGACATGTCCACAAAGATTTTACCAGTCCACGTTAAAAAAAAATCTTAGTAAAACATAATTTGAAGAAAGGCGTATGACTATTACCAGTACTAAGGCCAAAATAAAGTTCGAAAACCCTGGTTTCTGTCGTAAATTTGGACATTTCTTTACAATATAAAGCAATAATGTTCCATCTATACACAGAAAATGGAAGCATTTAAGACATGGATGTTTATTTCACACATAAAACAAACTTCTACTATCCTTACAGCAATGAAAAATATATTGTGAGAGCTTGGCTAATCAATGGTGAATTCTCCCAGCGGTTTCACCAATTTAATCTACCAGACCGATTCTTAGAGCTCTAATATTGTATTGAACGATTCTGCTTATATATGCTTACAGTGAAGGGTGGAATCTTAGAAATGGTATTTAAGCAAACTTTTTTTTTTTTTTCATTTAAGAGTAATAGAATGATCTTGGTTAGGGTGTTGCAAGTATTCAAGGTATTCTAGCAAACTATCGATTTTTTTTAATTTTCTCTTATTCAAGAGTATTCAAAGAGCATTCAATTGATTAGAAGAATCAATAAAATTGTTTAAATTGTCATTCAATATTAATACAAGGCTAAATCAATTAAAAAAAAAAACGATAAAAGTTTTTTAAAAAAGGACAAAATAAAATAGAATTTTATTTTTTAATCCTCTACATAACCCCTTCCTTTTTCTATACACTTATTCCAAAGGTCAGGTAGCTTGTAAATTCCTTTAAAGAAAAAAATCTTGTGTGTGTTGGGCAAGCCATCCATGCACCGCATTTTTAACCTCACCATCAGTCTTGGAAGTCATGCCTCTTTAAAATCTTTTTAAGTGACCAAATAAATAATAATCGCTTGGGGCTAAATCAGGAGAGTAAGGGGGATGGATTAGAACTTTAAAATTTAATTTATTAATGGTTTCAATAGTGAGATTTGCCACGTGGGGCTGAGCATTATCATGCTGTAGACAAACACCTTTGCTCAGCAAATCACGCCTTTTGGAACGAATATTTGACTTTAATTTTTTTCAAGGAAATCAGCTCACTATGCTATTAACTGTTTGGCCATTAGGAAGATAATCTTCTAAGATGCATCCTTTAATCTAGATTGATTTTGGTTGAGGTTTTGCAAGTATTCAAGGTATTCAAGCAAGCAGTTGTGTTTTTCTCTAAGAGAGTAATATTGGGTTGATGCAAAAATAATGGCTGATTTGTAGTGACAACTAGCAATAAGTCGTTACAAGCAAATCTTTATTAATCAAAATAAAAACCATTGGCATCGATACATCTTTGCCAACGAGAGCTGGTAAATTCATTTTAATAAAAATCTGGAGTTCTGGAGGCAATGAATTCATTGAAGGCCGTTTCGGTATCACCTTGGTTTTTAAAGCATTTCTCATCTAGGAAGTTGGTGAGATGCTCAAAAAAGTGGTAGTCGATAGGCGAGAGGTCGGGAGAGTATGGTGGGTGAGTTTCATAGCTGAACTCATTCAACTTTTGTGATCATTGAGATGTGTGGTTGGGCGTTATCAACGATTGAATTTTGATTTATAAAATCGGTCATTTTTGCATCAACCTCTAATAGATTGATTCTGGTTGAGGTGTTGTAAGTCAGTCTGTTTCGAGACGTCTGTGGGCCCCCCGTGGGAGGAGAGGATGTAGATTCTTGGCGTCTAGGGGGGTGGGGATCAGGTTCAGGGGGGGAATGGGGGGAAAAGCGGGGGTGACAGCCCATCTGGTGTTTTGCGTTTCCGCAAGTCGTTGGTCCATCCTGACCAATGGCAGCTGTTGGACAGATGGACAGTTCCGGGTCTCCTGCTGCCTTTTTTTTATACGTCTGCCACAAAAGCGTGTTCTTTTCTGTGATTGATTGAATTTTTTTTTTACATTTTGACACGTGTGAGGAGATATCAATTTGAAAAAAAAAAAACCTTTTTATTGTTGTTTAGACTTTTATTTTTATTTTCTGAATTACATGATATCATTTGAAACGATATGACTTGACTTTCTTTATATGCAAATATAATATATATATTCAAATAGAATAATGAAATTTGATAACATTTTTATTGCTTTTTTCTTTTATGTATTTAAAAGTATTTCTGAAGACCTTATGATGCAATGGTAAATATTGAAATAAGTTTTTTTTTATTGAAATATTCCAAGCTCTTTTTACCAGTTTAACTTCCATATTTATCTACAGTTATGCAAATTTTCGTATATGACCCGCATTTAATTATGGAATACAGAATAAATATATTTAAGGAAACTTTGTACTAACGTTTCTAGTACTCTAGAAATATATATCTAATTATATTGTAGCGTGTGTAGACATGGTATACGGAATGATGCATGTGTGTAAATAAGTTATTATTAGAACCTAAAATAACGATTTTAAATTCATTTAACCTTTCTCTCTTCAGTAGAATCACTAAAAAAAAAAAAGCTGTTAGTCAAAATGTCATATATCATTATTATCATCACAACCTCTCTGATTAAAACATGACTTTTGGCACGAGCCTGGTGGAATCGTTTTGGAACGACCCAAGGACAGCAAATAGGTACCTGGACATAGAGCCCATGCGATATGTTGGCGACCAAATTCCAATATCTGGCCCTTTTCATGTGACGATATGGACCCTATTGGCATTGATCGGGGATGAGAAATATTACCCTTGATTGTTCACAACCTGGATATATCTCTCTGATTAAAAAAAAAAACGGCATCAATATTTATTATCGAAAGTATAAATGGTGAGACGAAGAGTTTTTGTAAGGTTTTTAATTTGGCTGAGTTTTCAAACATTTCTTCCCTTCTACAGGAACTCTTGTAGAGGATACAAAAATTTTCGAAAGCTCGGCTAAAAAAAAAAACCTTAAAAGAAACTCTTCGTATCACCATTTTGTTCTTTTATTAATTCACTTCTCCAGGTGATTATTCAACTTATAAATTTTTATATTTTGTGTTCACTTTTGAAAATTTAGAGGGCACAAAATGATTATTTTTATTCTCTCTTTCTAACTGCAATCTTTTTGTATCCCAGCTTTCATTAATGTAAACATATCGGCTCTATTATAAAATAAATGAAGCTTCCAGGGTTAAGTTTCTTATGCATTTTTTTTTTTATTTTCAAGCTTTCGGACTTGTCAGTCCTTCAACAGGATTATCACGTTAACAACTTAATAATAATATCCTCTTAGAGCTTTCTTTCTATATCCAATCTTTTAATACCATTGTAGGGTTATCTCCTGGAATTGTTCATGATCTTCATTCTTAGTCTTTCTGGTATTCTGTCCATATATCCCTCCAACAATAGCTTTATCCACTTAGAATGTAGTGCAAAGATATCCAAACTTGCTGGATCTCCTCCTCTCTCTTGTCTCCAGTAGACCATATCGACTCTATAAAAGAAATAAAATCCTTTGTTAGATAAATGACACATTTTGATTGTGAATACCCTCTAATAAGACTGATTCACCTGAAGGTAGAATCATACAGTCAAATCTCCCATAAGCGAGTACATCCTTGAACGACCTCCAATAAAAAAATGACTTAAACCTGACCTCAAACAACTTACACAATCACACACACAAAATGAGAAAGCACCTCAAAGTGACACCAAAACAATTCACAATTTAAACAATTTTATTGACATCTAATTACGCACACAATGATAAAGGAAATAATAAAATATATATATACACACACAGCTTTATTAAGACCACCGGTCTTATACAGATTCACCACAGGAAGGAAGCATAGATAGAGCTCCAAAAACTCCAGGCAGCACAGAACCCAACAGCCTCCTGGTCTGACACATGTCCAGTGGCCAAAGAATCAACCGTGCATATAATAAAAATATATAATAAAATAAACAAAATATTATACAAGGACATATATACAGTAATATGTACAAATTTCTACAGTAAGGGATGCTTCCCCACCTTGAGAGAGTCCTCCTTCAGATAGGGAAGGACCAAGACACCAGAGACCCAAGAGCATTCATTATTTTCTTTGATAATATCTTATTGAAGATATTCCACTGTATTTCCATTGTGATGATGATAGAGATAATATATTTGCATAAAGAATACTGAACTCATTTTTTCCCGCCAAATTCTATTGATAGTCTGATGTAATATTTTGGCCGATAAAAGACCGGGGAGTTAACAACCTCCACAATTCTATCTCACTTGACACACACTCCACACGCTGGGAGGATGGTCCGAGTAGACCATTCTCACTGATGTAGAGACATATGACATCCTTTTCCATCCATTTTTGTAGAATAAAGGCTACATCAACCATCAAAATAGATTCAAAAATTATTTGCCATCTATTTTGCATCTATTTTAACGAAAGGATCTTCATCTTTTGGATTAATAACCACCCAGCAAAATTATCATCTATATTTTAATCATAGAATTATCCATCAAAAGAGGTGTAAAAAGCTGTGTGCTATCTATTCTGTGTCTATTTTAACGAAAGGATCTTCATCTTTTGACTCAACATCAACCCAGAAAAATTACCATCATTTTTTGATCATAGAATTGGCCATCAAAAGAGGCGCAAAAAGCTGTGTGCTATCTATTCTGTGTCTATTTTAACGAAAGGATCTTCATCTTTTTGACTCAATATCCACCCAGCAAAATTACCATCTATTTTTGATCATTTTGGCCATCAAAAGACGCAAAAAAAAGGTGTGCCATTTATTTTAACGTAAGAGCCTTCATATTTTTGGATCAATATCCATACAGTAAAATTACCATCTACATTTTGACCATAGAATTGGCCGTCAAAAGAGACGCAAAAAGCTGTGTCCCATCTATTCTGTGTCTATTTTAACTGAAAGACCTTCATCTTTTTGGATCAATATCCATAAAGCAAAATATCCAGCTATATTTTGATCATAGAATTGACCACTTCACCATCTATACATCTCTTTGGCAAATTATAAATATTAATCCCATTGAATCTCACTTTTTACCGTCAGAATTTCGATGTTCTAACATGTATACTAGTTTTGTGTATTTTCACATTTTACACAAATTCTCTTCAAACTGTCTTTAAACTTAAAGTAACGAGCATATCAGTTTTATTGTGTTCGATGCCGTATTTCATTAGCTAATTGTATGTTTGAGAATCTAAAATTCTGATTTATAACAATTAAATTTACTCGAAATTTATTTCTTTTCAATAATATCATCAAAAATTATCTCTACAGACCTCACTATGATGATATAAATTGTTGAATGAGAGAAATTAGCTCATCAACTTATTCAAATATTTTATCATTACAGTAAGGTCTGTAAAGAGATAATATTTGATGATATTAAAAAGAAGCACATTACCAGTAAATTGTTACAAATTTTAACGATAGATGGCAATTAAATTTATAAATTTAGAATTTTGCTATTTTGCTTCTTGAGATAGCTAAAAAATTAGCTTTTTCATGGATTGAATTTGTGACATTAGACATAAGCCTACAGGTTAAATAAAGTCAAAATTAAATAAAGAAAGAGAAAGAAGGCTGAAGTCGACCAGGAAAGGCAAAGGTAGGTAGAGAGGTCAGGCCATTTCAACAGCTATCTGAACCAAATGTTACACGACATGTGTAAACTTATCTGAGGTGAACGAACTGGAGTTTGTTTACATGGCCTGGGATTGGCTGGGACGTAAACTGGCAGGGCTGTTGTTTATCTATGTCGACCGGAGATCGGTTACTATGCCAGATGTCCATATAGCCTCTCTCCCTCTCTGACTGACTGGGATGATGATGGAATCCTCCACTTCTATAATCATCATGCAAAGAGGTCAATGCAAATGCCATTTAACATGGAATTTCACTTTCAACATTTTCAAGTCTTCTGTTGTTTTATCTATTTCGACTAAAGATTAGTTACTGTTCCAGATGTCCATATAGCCTCACTCCCTCTCTGCCTGACTGACAGGGATGATGGAATCCTCCACTTCTTTAATCGACATGCAAAGAGGTCAATGCAAATGCAATTTAGCATGGAATTTTACTTTCAACATTTTCAAGTCTTCTGTTGTTTTATCTACGTTGACCAAAGATTGGTTACTATGCCAGATGTCCATATAGCCTCTCTTTCTGCCTGACTAACTGACTGGAATGATGGTGGAATCCTCCACTTCTCTAATCAACATGCAAAGAGGTCAATGCAAATGCTATTTAGCATGGAATTTTACTTTAAACATTTTCAAGACTTTTGTTGTTTATCTACGTCGACCAAAGATTGGTTACTGCTCCATATGTCCATATAGCCTTCTTCTCTGACTGACTGACTGACAGGGATAATGATGGAATCCTCCACTTCTCTAATCACCATGCAAAGAGGTCAATGCAAATGCAATTTATCATGGAATTTTACTTTCAACAGTTTCAAGTCTTCTTAAAAATCATTCCTATTCACCACTCTTCTCTCACGTATAGTAAATAGAACAATTTTTGCTGAGTGTTTCTTTTATTATATTCTGCAAGTTTTCATGAGTTAGCAGTTCATTAACCTAATGGTGTTTATTAAAGATGAACATTACATATAAACATGATAGAACTCTCTCTTTCCACACACAAATTATATAAATTTAACTATATTTAAGAGAATATTTTTGTAATTATATATAAAGAATTTATATAATTTGATTATTTGTGAAGAATTTTATTTAAATACTAGCGGATGTGCCCGGCTTCGCCCGGGTTTTACCCGAGTAAAGGTTTGTATAACGAACATTTGTTAAAACAATTCTCTATAAACATATAAAAAAGGAAAGATATATTTTGATGATTTGAAACTCGTAAATTTGAATCTCTCGATAAAGTGATCATTTTTTCCCGGTCCCTTGTGCCGTGTCATCCTGAATTTTGTATTTCCTAATTTTCTATATTACAAAATAATCGTTTTATCTAGTGAACATATTTTCCCGGTCCCTTGAAAAATACTCGATAAGTTGAATAAAATCATGGTCGTGAATCTCTCGATAAGGTGATCATTTTTTCCCGGTCCCTGTGTGCCGTGTCATCCCGAATTTTGTATTTCCTCGATAAAGTGAACATTTTTTACCGTTCCCTGTGAGCCGTGTCATCCTGAATTTTGTCTTTCCTAATTCTATACATTACAAAATCATCGACACGGGATATCATTTAATGTTGTCTAAAGGGGGTTAAGAGAGCAGTCTCTTTCAAATGAAAAATGCTTTAATTAAGCAGATGTTTAAAGTATAATATATGAGAGAGGCAATCTTACAGGTTGTCGACGCTGTAAAAATCCCCAGAGAGAGTGTTTTTGTAGCATCATGCTGTGACTCACACGATGACCCAAGGTCATCAGGAGCAGCAAACTAAGCCTATCTCCGTCTCAATGGTAGCGCTGCTTGCGAGTTAAATATACAAATCTGCAAATAACTCTAAGGATATTCAAGATATTCACGAAATTTTTTTTCGTAAACCTTTCCGGGGATACACCTCATAATATCCCAAAATTTCACGGCGATTGGATGTATGGTTTTTGAATCCATAGAGGACACACACACACACAGACAGACAGACATTCATTTTTATATATATAGATAAGTTTTTAAATATAATCTAAGCCATGCCTCAACAAGAAGCATTCAAAAAACAAAGTTGTAAATCTCTACAATTTAAATTGGAATAGCTTGACGGTTGTCTATTTTTTTTTTTTTTTGGAAGAAGAAGAAAGAGGCAATTTTGTTCACACTTGGTTATCTCGTATGTCTTCAATAAAAGTCGCTGTAATATCTTTCAGAGTTATTGTCTGAATTCCGATATACCACTATTTTCATACCAGGTCTATACCGGGTGGATATACCAATGGTACATGCTAAAAGGTACAACTTCCTTAAGTTTTGTTTATGAGTGTAATCTTACACTGTCAGCATAAGCGTATATATTCAATCATAGAAACCTAGTGTTTCTGGAAACCCTATGCCCGCCCACACTACTATCAGATTCTTTTTGAGATTTCTATCATCAATCGATGCCTCTGTGCGACTGAGAAAAGACAACTATAGTGGAATAGAACCAATTTCGGAAATATAATCCATCAGATACATCAAGTGTTTCATCACAAAGCTAAAATTTTGTGTTTTTTCTTCCTATCCTCAAATTTCTCTTTCTAATCATTAGGTTTCATTGTGAAACAGACTTATGCAAATTCCTTGCATGTAGGAGGTCCAAACAAATCGGACACAAACAGCTTGCAAATGGCGTTCTATTGAAACTGGCCATTAAGGACCAAAATACCAGTTTTATGACCCTCTTGATGGGCTTCTGCGCTTGTTGTTTTGACACTACCACTCTGGTGAAGTCTTGAGATCCTACAGTGGCTTGTACTGACTTGATCCTATCTGACTCCTTATTTATTTCTCGGCCTTTTGGCCGTGTAGTACAAGTGTAGTACATACGTATAGTAACGTGATGTAGACTCCAACTTTCGCCAAGTCTAGATTTGGTCTAGAGTCTAGTCTTTTGGCTAAGATCAAAGTGTATCTGTCGTTGGGTAAACATTCTAAAGAATGGGCTTTCAGATCCTTTGATGGATTAACCCCAGGATTTTGGACACTCCGGACCCCCTTGGAACTTTCTCCACTCCTTATTTGCTTATGTAACGGCGAATTTACCATATATGTAAATTTGAACGTTCTCCTTTAATATATAAGGTTATTGTTGTCGTGTCCAATGAAGAGCCTCAGATATCTCCATGCATTTCTATCACAGCAGTCATTGGAAAATGGGTGCCGTTTCCACGTTAGTCACCTTTTCAGATTCGTTTTTTATTGATTCAATCTGATAGATTGTAAACAAAGTTTTTTTTCATCCTTAGTACACACGTGGTTCTGGCTTTGATAATTATCAATGATAGTAATGATTATAATCATGGTGGGTATTACACGTGGCCATGTTAATCATGGTGGGTAGTAGTTGGCGACTGTTTTTTTTTTACTGGTAAGTACACCATATACCTACCTATACATGTTGAAAACAGTTCGAATTTTGCACTTGCAAATGTGACAGAGCCCATTTGGTTACTTCAGTCTCTAAGGAGGTTGAATTTTGTAAGAATCGGAGACCATTGAAGCAATATTTTTATTCAGAAAAAAAGTTACAACTGCGGGATTTGATCCCGGGTCATAGCTGTTAGAAATCGACAGTTTATACCATTCCTCCACCAACCGCCTAAAGATTGTGTAAATTTATTGAACTCAATTTTGCATATTAGTAGTGAACATACAGTCAGTTGGTCATTAGATCAATTTTCTCAAATTTAAATATGTATAGAAAATTTGAAAAAAAAAAAAAAACTCTTTTACCTTTTTGCCAATCAATTTTTAAGAATAATTGACAATATATATAAAAGAGGACCTTAAGCTGTCTATGGAAAATGTATTATACCGTAATTTTATATAGATAAACACAACATTGTTCTAAGAATAATTTTTTGATGGTAATTTTTCCTGGAAAATAATATTGATTAAAGAAAGGGGATATACTTTCCTTTTTAAATAGGCGTTTAAAGATAGTTTTCTTTAATAAAAAATTATTGATTTTAAAATAAATGTTTATCTATGAAATCATATGGAAGTGTGATTTAAGAGGTGTCAATTAATCTATTTGGAATTCGAAAAAATGAATACAATTGATGAACGGAAATTGAAAATTTTTTTGAACAAAAGGGAAAACCATTAATCTTTTGATGTTCTTCCTTATTGTAAAATGGAAAGGCCGAGATCCGCCCTGGCAAAGACGGGCTGTGTGTGGGTGAACGAACTATCGGAATGCAACGTCGACGTTAGGGGGTCAAGGGCCGTCAAGGGGTTTTAAAAATAGGGACCATCCACCTCGCGACAAGGGACTTTTGATGACCTTGCCTCTATTGTTTCATTGACAAATTTTTGACAATTTAAACAATTTTATTAATTCTTTTAATCAAATTTTACAAAGGTGGAAAAATATATAATAATATAGTAAATAAAGGGTAGATAAAATGTAGGGAAATATATATAGTCTTCATCAAGGAAGGCTTCCCCACCTTGAGAGAGTTCTCCTCCAGACAAGGTCTTAACTCCTCAGTTCCACACCGAGGAAGTACCTATAGATGTGGGTCTTGGCAGACACCAGGATGGTATCATCGTCTAGGCCATGCCCGAAGACCCATTGTTTCATTAATAGAAATTTGAAATTCATTCAATATTTTTGAGAGATTAAAAAAAATTTTTTTTTGATAGTGGATAATCCATTTTGCGATCTATGAGTACTAAATAGGGACTATTCACCTCGCGACAAGGGACTTTTGATGACCTTGCTCTATTGTTTCATTAATAGAAATTTGAGATTTATTCAATATTTTTGGGAGATTTTTTTTTTTTTTTAATTTTTGATAGTGATTAATCCATTTAATGATTTGAACATACACATTGTATGTTTTCTTATACTCTTGGAATAAAAATTTGAAATCGCAATAAAACGCAGTCTCCGAAGATAAGTTACTTGTTTTATTAAATGTTCTCTCAAGCTTTCAGGTACTGTGAACCCTTATACAGGAGTACACTAACGAAATTATATGAAATTATATACTCCGGTAGAAGGGTTCACCAACTGTCCTGGTGTGGAACTAACACCTACTCACATATTCTTATGCCCAGCAATGACCGCAGCCTTGCAGAAAATTGACATGGACCCAGAGCAGCAGGTTTACACACCCAAGATAGTGGACATTGCAAATGCTGTAATAGATATGCATATAGACATCTGAGGCTCTTCATTGGACACGACAACAACAACAGTACAGTATACACACCCAAGATAGAGAACATTGTGACTGCTGTGATAGAGATACATGGAGACATCTGAGGCTCTTCATTGGACACGACAACAACAACAATACAGTATACACACCCAAGATAGAGAACGACTGCTGTGATAGAGATGCATGGAGACATCTGAGGCTCTTCATTGGACACGACAACAACAACAATGCAGTATACACACCCAAGATAGAAGACATTGCAACTGCTGTAATAGAGATGCATGGAGACATCTGAGGCTATTCTTTGGACACGACAACAACAACAGAAGGGTTCACAGTACCCGAGAGATTGAGATAACATTCAATAAAATAAGAAAATTATCTTTGAAGACTACGTTTTATTACAATTTCAAATTGTTATTCCAAGAGTATAAGAAAACATACACAATGTGTAGAAATCTAGCCTTGGCCTAGACATTTCACAAAAAGTTGAGATGTCTGAACGAATTGGCCCTAAGCCAAAGGTACATTGCCCTCAGAGCAAAAATAGACCTCATAGGCCGAAGAGATCAATACTCTATGTGTAACGTCTTGGGGAGAACTCTGTTTATTTGTCAAAGATTGCGTCACAGTTCTTTCTAAATAGACTTCGGTCTCGCGAGTTTTAAGCACATTGCAATAGGTATATTGATGAATTGGTAACAATTATCTATAGAAGAATGTTCAAGTTTTTAGAACGAAGCTAAACACATAGTCTATAGAATGACACTTAAATCCCAGGAGTCTATATGTCTAAAGAAAGACGTTAATTAGTCATGAAAGAAATGATAATGATGGGAAGTTATAACGAAGAAAAATAGGAAAGACAAACTTTAGAATGACACAGCAATTTATTTAAGGCAAGAACAAATTCAACATTTATAAGCAATGAGGGAAGTTTCCAGAGTAGAAAAATATAAATAATATAAAAATTAAAAAATCTGTACATATAATAAATACTTTGTTACAATATTATTTTTTATATAATAAAAATACTTTGCTGAGTAATCTATAAAGAAACCGTTAAAACGTCGTACAAAATGTTACTCACAGGGGTATATTACAAGATTCTTGGCCGAATCCGAAATCTGAAGTCTCATTGTTGTTAAAACGTCGTACAAAATGTTACTCACAGGGGTATAGTACAAGATTCTTGGCCGAATCCGAAATCTGAAGTCTCATTGTTGTTAAAACGTCGTACAAAATGTTACTCACAGGGGTATATTACAAGATTCTTGGCCGAATCCAAAATCTGAAGTCTCATTGTTGTTAAAACGTCGTACAAAATGTTACTCACAGGGGTATAGTACAAGATTCTTGGCCGAATCCGAAAGCTGAAGTCTCATTGTTGTTAAAACGTCGTACAAAATGTTACTCACAGGGGTATAGTACAAGATTCTTGGCCGAATCCGAAAGCTGAAGTCTCATTGTTGTTAAAACGTCGTACAAAATATCACTCACAAAGGTATAGTACAAGATCCTTGGCCGAATCCGAAATCTGAAGTCTTATTGGTCGTGATATCACGGTGACGCATGATGTAAACAATAAATCTCCCCTTCCAGATCCTCCGCATGTAGTATAAGGAAATTTCATAAAAAACCTAAAAGAGTATATTCATAATACCGTCATTAGGCTTATGTAATGCAGAAGACGTTCTTCAAGACGTACTAGAAAGGCTTATGCATACCACATTGAGGTTATCCTCTTCTAGGGTTGCTAGGAAGCCGATAGTTTAGTATTAGAGGCCATAGTCTAGGATTGTTAGGACGCTGCTATGCATAGTATTTAGAGGCCATAGTCTAGGGTTGCTAGAACATTGCTATACTTGGTATTAAGCGACCTTATTCTAGGGTTTTTAGAACGCTGCGCTATGCTTAGTATTCAGAGGCCATATTCTAGGGTTGCTAAAACACTGCTATACATAGTATTTAGAGACTATATTCTAGGGTTTCTGGAACGCGGCTATACTTTAGAGGCTTTATTCTAGGGTTGCTAGAACTCTTCTATACTTAGTGTGTATTTTGCACCATAGTCTAGGGTTGCTGAGAATCTTCTATACATAGTATTTAGAGGCCATAGTCTAGGGTTGCTAAAACACTGCTATACATAGTATTTAGCGACTATATTCTAGGGTTTCTGGAACGCAGCTATACTTTAGAGGCTATATTCTAGGGTTGCTAGAACTCTTCTATACATAGTATTTAGCACCATAGTCTAGGGTTGCTGAGAATCTTCTACACATAGTATTTATCGATCATATTCTAGGGATTCTTTGAAGCTGCTATACTTAGTATTTAGAGGCCATAGTCTAGGGTTGCTAGAAATATTCTATACTTAGTATTTAGCACCATAGTCTAGGATTACTAGGAAACTGCTATACTTGGTATTTAGAAGCCATAGTCTAGGGTGGCTGAAAATCTTATATACTTAGTATTTAGAGGCCATATTCTAGGGTTTCTAGGAATCCGATATACAAAGTAGATAGAGAGGCCATCTTTTAGATTTACTAGAAAACCGATAGAGTATACAGAATATAAAAAAGCGTATCTCTTTAATGGCTAAGCAAGTTATTTGACGTTGAACAGAATGACCAGTTCAAAGAATTACATCAAAGGCCATACACATAACCAGTATGTAAGAGCAAGGCCTAGATACCAGGAAGCCTGAGAAAGGCCAACTATACATGTTAGTTAGACAAAGGCCAACTTCAGGGAAGTGGCACTACGGACTCGGAGTCCCAAGTAGGACGCGACATATCGAGGTCATACACGGGAGGGAAAGTGTTCCTGGCACGCGCCCCTGCGGCTTCCTACATTGACGCAACGGCTTCAGGACTTCCCGCATCTCACCCTGTCCAACTTTGACACTTCATTTTTTAACGATCTTTCCTCCTTCTCTTCACTCAACACCGTCTGTATTTCCTTTGGCTTCTCTCATTGTTTATATAATAACTTTCTACAATAAGGATTCTTCCCGGATCCCTGTATAGAGAAGAGTTCTTGAACTTCTTTATGAGCACGACCTCCAAGATCTTGTCTAATTTAGACTAATAAAAAGATAAGTAAAAAAAAAAGATTCTTTCTTGCTTTTACATTTTCACAAAATCATTAAGGAATCAAGAGTTTGGTTTCCTTTTACAATTCTTTATTTCTCGAGCTTTAGAACTAACATGTCCTTCAACACGATGTTGATACCTTTATTGATTTTGCCAAAATAACTTTCTATCTTAAATTATTTTTTGACAAACATTTTTATGAATTTCTTTATCTATATTTAGTCAAAAATTTTGTTTTATTATTGGATCATTCGGATATATTCTTTCGTATTATTTGACTGAGTTAAAGAAGTATATTTGCATATATAAAGAAACTCAAAGAGTATTCCTGGTAATTTTTTTTCGTGGATTTTTTTAGTAAGTTGGACACTCATAATGATAATTCTGCTAATTTTCCTGATTTGCCATCTAAGCCAATCCATTCTTGAGGTGGTGAATGAGGTGGTGTTATCTTTATTTTATCTTCGACTCTATTATCTACCAGCTCAAGTTGTCTGAAAATATATGAATTTGTTTACAGTAACGATATATTCTTCCTAAAAAAATTACACTCATGGACCAAACTTTAAGGAAATTTCATATTTTGATGGTCGCTGGCCGTCTGTTTTTAATTTTTTTTTATGAGACCGAGATAATTTTGTTCACACTTATTTATTACCAGTTTCAAATAAGATACGCTATATCCGATCTGGATAATTGCGCGTGAAACTATTTACAATAATTCATATTGTTCACACTTGGTTATCCCGTGTGTCTTCAATAAATGTCACTGTATATCAAATATCTTTCAGAGTTATTGTCTGAATACCGATATACATACTGAAAAGTAAAACTTCTTTAAATTTTGTCTATAAGTGTATATAAATTGAAAAGTTTATCTGTTTACCAGATTAAAAAAAAAAAGTCTGTTTTATAAATTCACAAATTCTAAACAATAGAAAAATTATCAAAAGCAGGAAGCTAATCAAGATGAAATCATGTTAACGAAAAGATATCAGAAAAGGGAGAATCTTGTTAAGTACTTCCTCAAAAATGGTATCCTAATAAATTTGCATAGAGTATTATGTAAAATAGATGCGAAGTAACAAAAGTAAATTATATGAAGGAGAATGTAGCCATGTTTGTAGTCCACTCTCTCCAACGCTCATGAAACTGTCTCCAGGAATCTGAAGAGTGAATGAGCTAAGATTTGTGAGCTTGGGGTCGCTGGCCCACTTTCTTCTCAGCGTCGGGAGTCAATGCCCGCGGGGTGAACTACCTTTCAGCCAGCCGTTCTCTCTCTCTCTTCTTGTTGTTTACACCTCCCTACAGTCCTCTGGTGGGAGTTCTCATCCCGCTTTATCTTCTTTATACACCAAAACATCCGAATATAGCACCCATATGGACAATAGATCCAACTTTCTACAATAATTAACATCATGACAATAGACCCTAGACAATTTAAACAATTCAATTTCAATATATACACCAAAAAATCAATATATACACCAAAAAAATCGAATATAGCACCCATATGGACAATAGATCCAACTTTCTATCATAATTAACATCATGACAATAAACTCTAGACAATTTAAACAATTCAATTTAAATATATACACCAAAAAAATCAATATATACACCAAAACATCCGAATATAGCACCCATATGGACAATAGAACCAACTTTCTACAATAATTAACATCATGACAATAAACTCTAGACAATTTAAACAATTCAATTTAAATATATACACCAAAAAAATCAATATATACACCAAAACATCCGAATATAGTACCCATATGGACAATAGATCCAACTTTTTACAATAATTAACATCATGACAATAAACCCTAGACAATTTTAAAAATTCAATTTCTAATCAATATAAACACCAAAACATTCGAATATAGCACCCGACACTAAAGCTTCAACTTTTTTTTTTTTTTTTACAATAATTACAATCATAACAATAAACCCTAGACAATTTAAACAATTAAATTTCTAATCAAACCACTCGAATATAGCACCCATATGGACAATGTTTCCAACTTTTTTTTTTTTTCTACAATAATTACAATCATAACAATAAACCCTAGACAATTTCAACAATAAAATTTATAATCAATATATACACCAAACCATCTGAACATATCACCCATATGGACAATAGATCCAACTTTCTACCATAATTATCATCATGACAATAAACCCTAGACAATTTCAACAATAATATTTCTACATAGCAATAACGTGCCATCTATATAATACAAATAAAAAAAAAAACACTCGTAGAGAAAACTTAAGGAAGTTGTACCTTTTAGCATGTATATCGGGATTCAGACAATAACTCTGAAAGATATTACAGTGACCTTTATTGAAGACACACGAGATAACTAAGTGTGAACAAAATTGCCCCTATCAACTTCAAAAAAAAAAAGTCATAAATAATATGAAACTTTCTTAAGTTTTTCCATGAGTATATAATAGACTCGTCCTTGAAAACGCGAAAACTACTGTGAAATTAAGGATTCCGAGAGATTATCTTGTTGAGGATTTTTTTTGTTGCTGTTTATGAATATTTCTCATTGAATATACCGAGAAATTTGTTATAAAATGTTGCACGCACTGTACATTTATATATTGTGAAATATTTATAATGTATTTGTTAAAGGTATTGTTTCCATCATTTATAGTGACTATATCATTTGGAACATGGCACACTAAATGTATGCCTATTAGAAAACGAACTCAAAGTCTTTACACAAACACATAATTCCATTAATTATTATTAAAATACTTTTTAAACCAGAACTATGTTAAGATATTAAACGAGGATAGTGTAAGGATGTGCCAGAGATATGAGGTTTGAAGGAGAGATGTCAGAAGATGACTTAGGAATTATGAAAGAGAATATCCCTAAAAATAACGTTGCAAAAGTTCAGAAGAGCGTTGCAAAAGTCTAGGGAAATTATAAGAAGTCCAGGAGAACGTTGAAGAATTTTAAGAGGACGTTTCAGTAGTCTAGAATAACGCTACAGAAGTCCAGGAGAGCGCTTCAAAGTCCAGAAGAACGTATTAAAAGTCAAGAGAACGTTGCAGAGATCCAGGATAACGTTGCAGAAGTCCAAGACAACGTTGCAGAAGTCCAAAAGAACGTTGCAGAAGTAGGTGCACCAGACATCGATCGATCCCCAGGTCAACGCCTTGCCCTAGCAGACGAGTATCAGACAGGTCAATGCTTCCTCCGCTGCTTATCTGGTGTGAGGAAACCTTGTGTGCTTTCAACGTTTGTTTAACTCTCACAACCAGTCATCGTGTAATACACAGATTCCATCACTAAACTTAACTCAATTCTAATATATAGGCCATATCAATAATACCACGTTATCTACATATAAGAAAATAAAACATAAAAACACGAAAAGTTTAACTTTTATTCCTTCTTCAAAGTTTCTTTTATACATCAATACCTCGCTTTGCGTCGTTTCGTTTTGCGTTTTTTTCGAAGTTGCGTCGCTGCTTAATTTATACTGATTTTTCACTGTGCGTCGTTAGATTTTCGAAGTTGCGTTGTTTTGGATTCGAGTCTTTAATTTTTTTTTTTTTGAATTTTTTTCCTAAAATATGGCAACACCTTTGTTTTTGATTGCGCCTTCACATATTTTCACTTTGCGTCGTTTCAATTTGCGTCGTGTTTTTTTGGAACATAACCCCGACGCAAAGCGAGGTATGGGTGTATATAAACCAAACTTCTACTGTCCTTACTGCAATGAAATTTTAGGTTTGGTTTATATATATAATAGAAACATTCGTGCTTTAATTTCTTTTATAGGATATCTCTCTCCAGCAAAGAACATAATACATATACAAATAAAAGAAGCTCCTCGTGTAATCTTTTATTTGTATAAGTTTAACCAAATCTACAGAGTTCATTTATTCGTAAAACATAATACATGTCTGACTTTATTGTTCCTATCAAAAGACCATTAATATATAGAACGCATATACTCAATATATTTTTAGTATATTTAAATAGTGAATATTCTTTTTCTTGTATGCATAGAGTCAAAGTCATAAGAAAATTTTAGTTGCCTGGAAAAGTAATAGAATAGCAATCAATTTAAAACCTTCATAGTGGAGTCAAGCAGTCTTGAGTGAAATTATTAGAGAAAACTCAGTGTGAAGTTAATTTTTAATTATTTATAATAAGAAATAATTATATATATTACATATATGGGGGAGAGGGGTATTTTTTCGTTATAAATAATTTCGTTATATTTTCACTATAATATACCTCTTATCAAAAAAGAGAATGAAACTGCTTCATATATATGTGTTATATTAAAATATTATTTTATTTAAAATGATAATTTCATAGATCCAAATATTCTGCTAAATCGACCGCCAGAGGTCACGCTTTGCATATAAAAACTCATTGTTGTTGTTTCTCGATGGCCGGCTCAAATCTTTGTACATTATGTAAATAATCTTTTGTTTTCCTTGTTCTACTCGCCTTAAGCCAGGCAGTACCTTTACCAAATTATGTTTATGTATATTCCTAAGCTCAATTAAAGAAATCTCTGATCAAAACCATTCTATTATTCTCTTTTAAATATTTTTGCCACGAATGCATTATCATAATTCTCAACATGATCTAAATTCAAGCAGAAAATCTTTTTTTTTTAAATATATCTTATATATATAAAAATGAGTGTTTGTATGTTTGTTTGTTTATATGTCCGGTATACAAATTCGCAGTAGTTCACTAATTCAAACCAAAATTTCCATACATAGGTAAAAAAATACGGGGAAGACGATAGGCTATTTTAAAAAATATATAAATCAATTATTAAAACTATATATTCAAATTATTCTACTTAGCTCACGAACAGCGCCCTCTATCAAAGATTAGATTAAATTATGCTGATGCAAACAAATATATAATGCTAATAACAAACAATTATAAAAAAAAAATCTTATCTAAATATATATCACTCGGGTAGATATGCACACGGGTCAATCCCGGGGCGAAGCCCGGGTCACCCGTCTAGTATTATATATATATATATGGTATAATCGTTTTATTCACGCTTTGATTGGCTGATTAAGGTCACATGACTGTTTTATTAACATTCTGTACCAGTTGAAAGGCGTCTTGCCATGGAATCTTGTACAATCATCCTCTTATATAAAAAAGTTCTTCTCCCTGACTTGTGTTTCTTCAATAGTGAATAGGGATATTATGGTTGTCTTAATATTACACACATACACAGCTTTATTAAGACCACCGGTCTTATACAGATTCACCACAGGAAGAAATAATAGATGGAGCTCCTATACTCCAGACAGCACAGAGCCCAACAGTCCTAATACACCCATACCTCGCTTTGCGTCGGGGTTACGTTCCAAAAAAAAACACGACACAAATTGAAACGACGCAAAATGAAAATATGTGAAGGCGCAATCAAAAACGAAGGTTTTGCTATATTTTAGGGAAAAAAAAAAGACTCGAATCCAAAACAACGCAACTTCGAAAATCTAACGACGCACAGTTAAAATCAGTAAAAATTAAGCAGAGACGCAACTTCGAAAAAACGCAAAACGAAATGACGCAAAGCGAGGTATTGGGGAATTATAAAATAAATGAAGCTTCCAGTGTTAAGTTTCTTTTGCAACTTTTTATTTTTCAAGCTTTCGGACTTGTCAGTCCTTCAACAGGATTATCACGTTAAAAATTTAATAATAAATACAATTTTATATACACATTTTTATATACATAATTTAAATACTTATTAACGATTTAGAGAAAAATATATTACATTATTTCAGTTTGAAAAACAAATATTTTTGAAAATATACGTGCGTGGTGGCGTGGTGGATGATATAATCTTAATATTATTATTTCTGATAGAAAGAGTAATATTATACTACACAGAAAACTTTTCTCATACATTACCTCTTTGGTATTTTATAAGTTTTATTTGTTTTAGATTATTAATGATCAATTACAATTATTTTATTTCCAAAGCGCTATATCCCGCAAGGGATACTTGCGCCAAACAAGGAGAAAAGTTAATTTACATAAGTTATTTACATTATTCAACACATGAAAACACTAGAGATCCAGATTTTGTAGAAAGTTTAGAATGTATTTACAAAATGAATTAAATTTTAAATATGTTTTTTTTTTATCGGAAATCAAATCGTTAAGTTCACAAACAACTAGTTCATTCTTTATTCTATAATCTTGAAATGCTGGGCAATCGATCAGTAGATGTCTTGAGGTTTGTTCCTCAATACCACAAAAACAACTTGAATCCTCCACTGCCTTTATTCTATTTTAAAAACTTTTGAAATTTCGGTGGTTTGTAACAAATTGTGTGTTATAAAAATTTGGACGAAAGTATTTAGGGATTTCTTGGGGAAAAATTGTGTCATCTTGAGATCTGTCTGCGGGACAGGTTAATAGTCTATATTTAAGCCAATTAATAACGTTTAATATGACTCAGAACTGGCTATCGTTCTATCTAGACACGTTCGTAGTATGATAGGCTAATGTTCTAGTAAGGTTATAAATGGTGTAATGGTATAAGACGATTATATATACACACACAAAGCCTTTATTAGAGACTTGCCACATACAGATTCTCCCAATTGGGTAAGGTAATAATCATCTTGTGTTATTTACATAGGTAGTAAGATAGAAATTGAACTGGCTTTACTCTTCATCTCAAAGTCATTCACTTGTTGACTGGTCCTTACATAATGATGATCTAAAAAAATTATAATAAGCTATTGCCTTAGATTTTTTTGCTGATATTTTGGAAAGCAATACGTAGGGTGAAATGTTGGTACATTTAATTTGTTGATATAGGGCCTTCCTTTCTTCATCAAGGGCTGTACATTAAGCAGATAATGGGGGAGTGTATAAGACGATAATATATATTCAATATAATTCCCTATATCAATATTAATTTGAAAACATTAGGTTTCCAAGGATATGAAAAAATAGTACAAATGTGATATTGTATTGGGATAAGGTGCATAAATTATGAAAAAGGCATCTCCTTATTGTGCAACTGAAAGTTTCTGATGGCTTGTGCCATCTATCGCATTTCTTGATTAATCAAGAATGGGTATTTGGCCGATTCTGGAATAATTAAAAATCAACGAGAATAGTTGATATTTATTCCGATAAATGGCGCAAGCCATCAGCAAATTTCAATTGCACGATAAGGAGATGCCTTTTTCATAATTCCAAGGATATGTTTCTTAAAAAAAAAAAAAAAAAAAAAAAAACAGAAATCTCTCAAGTTTTCAGCCACAAAATCCCTTCTATAGAAGAAAACACGATACTATAATTATTGTATCAGGGAACAGGCTTAAATCAATGTTTAGTTGATTTCTGTTCCACCAGATGACGCTCTGCCATCTGTAAAGCACATGTGCTCCTGGTCAGGATATGCTTTCTTTATTTTTAATAATCATTGTATAGATTATTAATAGAATATTACTGTACTGTGTTTTCTCCAGGAGAAGGTTTTTCATACCTGATAGATAGAGATTTGAATTAAGATAAAAAAATAATAATAAAAGAAGCCTATCCATGGAGAAACCTGATGCTTTCAAATTAATATATAATACATATATAGAGTAGATCATCCCTTAAGAAACCATATGAAACATTGTTAAATCCGGTCTCTCATGGAGATTGTCTCTCATAAGAGGTCTTACGTCGGTTGAAACTTGACCATAACTTAGCCTGACATGTCAGAGTTGCTGATAAGAGACCACCCACAGAAGATTTAGTCATATTTTTAGGCTATAGTCTCTCATTAGAGATTCTACTGTATATGCAAATAAAACGAATATAAATATGTAATATAAAACAAATATATAAAGTCAAATATAATTTAATATTTATAATACAATGATTGTAGAACGAAATTTAACAACTATACCGCAAATGTTTCTTTTGAACGAAAAATCGAAATTTATTTTAAATAACGAATATTTCTAACCTTAGGGATAAATTCATCCTATCATACTTCATCCATAAGGTTTAGAAATAATCGTTATTTCTCCTTAAAATAAATTTCGATTTTTCGTTCAAAAGAAACATTTGCGGTGTAATTGTTAAACTTCGTTCTATAATTATATATTTAAAATATTGAAAAGGCGGGAAAGACCCCGTCAACAATTAACCGCCAGAATTCTTTCAGAAGAGAAAGGAATAGAGAAAAAAAAAACCTTTCTACGTAACCGGCTAACCAAATATGTCTTGTTTTAAACCATTTTTTACATATATTCATGGGAGATGTCCAAGTGGTAGGATAAGGTAGTGTAAGAAGAGACCGCAGGGCGCGCCATTCCAGCATGGTTGGCCCAGTTGTTTGTCCAGAGGTCAGTCTAGCCGACCTTGACATCCTCGGTGAACGTTCCCTCCCCCCGCTAAATTTACTTCAAGGTCGCCTCTCTTCTCTCTCACCCTCGCACCCTTAAGACTTCTTCCGTTTGACGTAACTCCTCCATCTTACACATAGCATTCACAATCTTTGTCTTAAAGTCCTCAACAATTTTCTACTAAGTATCGTAATTCTTGTAGAGTTGACCTTTGCGTAACTCCAATGTCTCTAACCCTCGCACCCTTAAGACTTCTTCCGTTTGACGTAACTCCTCCATCTTACATAGCGTTCACAACCTTTGTCTTAAAGTCCTTAACAGTTTTCTACTAAGTATCGTAATTCTTGTAGAGTTGACCTTTGCGTAACTCCAATGTCTCTCGACTCTCTCACCCTTAAGACTTCTCCGTTTGACGTAACTCCTCCATCTTACATAGCGTTCACAACCTTTGTCTTAAAGTCCTTAACAGTTTTCTACTAAGTATCGCAATTCTTGTAGAGTTGACCTTTTTGTACATAGCGTTACAAACCTTTGTCTTAAAGTCCTTAACAGTTTTATACTAAGTGTCGTAATTATTGTAGAGTTGACCTTTGTATAACCACAATGGCAATTTTTTGCGATATGAAATTTTTCTTTTGAGGATCAAATATATATGGAACGATTCACGATTTTGCGTGTTATCCTTGTGCAGGAGTCATGCTAATCTCTGTATCGTTCCAATTTTAGTATATGTAATAAGAAACGCGTGTACGTGAACAAGCTCGAATATGTATGAATTATATTCAACGCCATATTTTCCCTTTTTTATATATTGTCATGTCGAAAATGAGGAAAGATAAACTTCTGAATGTCATAGTAAAATTTATTGAATTCCAAAACAAAGACCCGAGATAGTGGACATTGCGACTGCTGTGATAGAGATGTGTGGGGACATCTGAAGCTCTTCATTGGACACTACAAAAACAATACACTATACACACCCATAATAGTGGACATTGCGACTGCTGTGATAGAGATGTGTGGGGACATCTGAGGCTCTTCATTGGACACTACAAAAACAATACACTATACACACCCATAATAGTGGACATTGCGACTGCTGTGATAGAGATGTGTGGGGACATCTGAGGCTCTTCATTGGACATGACAAAAACAATACACTATACACACCCATAATAGTGGACATTGCGACTGCTGTGATAGAGATGTGTGGGGACATCTGAGGCTCTTCATTGGACACTACAAAAACAATACAGTATACACACAACCAAGATAGTGGACATTGCGACTACTGTGATAGAGATGCACGGGGACATCTGAGGCTCTTCATTGGACATGACAAAAACAATACAGTATACACACACCCAAGATAGTGGACATTGCGACTGCTGTGATAGAGATGCATGGGGACATCTGAGGCTCTTCATTGGACACTACAAAAACAATACACTATACACACCCATAATAGTGGACATTGCGACTGCTGTGAAGAGATTCACGGGGACATCTGAGGCTCTTCATTGGACATGACAAAAACAATACAGTATACACACACCCAAGATAGTGGACATTGCGACTGCTGTGAAGAGATGCACGGGGACATCTGAGGCTCTTCATTGGACATGACAAAAACTATACAGTATACACACACCCAAGAGAGTGGACATTGCGACTGCTGTGATAGAGATGCATGAGGACATCTGAGGCTCTTCATTGGACACTACAAAAACAATACACTATACACACCCAAGATAGTGGACATTGCGACTGCTGTGATAGAGATGTATGGGGACATCTGAGGCTCTTCATTGGACATGACAAAAATAATACAGTATACACACCCAAGATAGTGGACATTGCGACTGCTGTGAAGAGATGCACGGAGACATCTGAGGCTCTTCATTGGACAGACAACAACAATGGTTTGAATCGCGCACTTTATCTAACGTAGCGCATCAATGGGTAGAATGGGCTTCGATCATTAGAGGATGAAATTATCCCGAGGAGTACCACCACCACCCTGACAATCGTCCAAGTGCCCCGGTGACAATTACATCAGGAAAGGGACGATCATCGATTCCCAGCCGAGAGCCGAGTAATTAGGGGAGAGGTCGAGAAGGACGGTCGGGGTTATGAAACCACCAAGGTCGTAGCAGTTGTATAACTCCAGGATTCTTATGTAATTTTGGTCCCCTTTAAGTTCACTCTGTTTCTTTCTTATCTCCACTCAATCATATCAGGGTATCAAGCTTTGACAAGCATCATGACTTGGTGAAGTAGAATGCGTCTGCCTTTGTCATTAAAACTGGGAGCACTACTTAGTGGCAGGCCGACTTAGCTCCAAAATAAATGGCCGCCTCTGACTAAGTTGACTCTGTTTCTTTCCGTTGCCATTGGAAGGCTGTCTGTATGAAAGGTGATCATACTTTTCCTCCAGACCCATGCTGATCTTGTTGGCCTGGCCATTAAGAATTCATCTCTGCAAAGGACCTCGAATTAGAATCGCAATCCGCTACCATAGGAAGGCCCTTAGTCCGAGAGAAGATCATATTTTTGCTCTAGACCCATGGTGACCTTGTTGGACTAGCCATGAAGGATGCATCTCTTCAGAGGATCTTGAATTGGTATCGCCATCCGCTATCATTGGAAGGCTATTAGTCCAAGAGGTGATCATGCTTTTCTTCCAAACCCATGTTGATCTGTTAGCCAGGCTATGAAGAATGCATCTCTGCAAAGGAAATCGAATTAGAATCGCCATCCACTGCCAATGGAAGACCAATAATCCAAGAGAAGATCATGCTTTTCCTCCAAGCCCATGCTAACATTGTTATAATGGCCATGACGGATGTATCTCTGCAGAAGACTTCGCAATTGGTATCACCATTCCAAAGAAATTTACAACTAACCATCACCTAAAGTTAGAACGACTTCAATGAGAAAATCATTATCGAAAGCGACAACCGGCCTCGTGTTATTAAATGTCATTACATATTCACAAATCCTGATAAAGCTTCAAGAAAAACTATTATTCTAAATAGAAAAGTATTATTGGATAGAACTCTGCCTTCTATGATTCTCTTCAATATATTAAAGAAAGTCAATTGTCTTTTGTCATTATGGTAATCGTATTCGAAACAAACTTACTTTCATTAATTAATCTATCTATTCAAACTGTTTCTTTGATAGAGAAGAATCAAACTTAATGTCTTCATATTGAAGTTCACGCATGATGACCATGGTTCATCTGGTGTCTACCCAAACGACGGCGTGATGACAATATCTAAGTACACCATGTAAAAGGTCATCCAGTACCATGGCACAAGTATGTACAATTGGTATTTAGTTTCCCCCCTTGAACCGCATCGTTCGCTCACCATTGTCATGAGGGTGATCAGGTCAGAGCTATTTTTGATCGCCGTTTCCGGATCCGGCGGCCCTTGACTTACACAACCACAAAACTCTCTCCGCAGCGCCTTCAAGATAAACCAACTGGACTCAAGATACTCTAGAAGAAAAAAACGCTTCCAGCTTGAACAAGTTTAAACATTACAAAAAGGTATAAAACACCTCAACTCTTTTTTTTTTTAATCGATTAAAGAAGTTTTCGGATAGGCTCTTCCTCAGCAAACTAAAACATAAAAAAGATAATGGAGAGAGATTATATAGAATTTTAAAGATATATCTATGTAAATATAGTGCATAAGAATTTAGGAGTTTACATAATTGAAATTTTTAGAGGAACAAGCAATGAAAAGGTTGATAAACTTAGTGAATAGAGAAATGGACAGATTATTGTTATAGATATGAATATCAATACACATATATTAAAAGAGAAAGTATTAAGATAGAAGGAGGACATATTGCGTTGGTAGCTGTATACTTTTGTTTATTGCATTTGGGTTCTTGATGGTTTATATTACTTCAAGTTTGATTATCGAGAGAAGATCATACTTTTCCTCTAGACCCATGGGGACCTTGTTAGACTAGCCATGAAGGATGCATTTCCGCAGAGGATCTTGAATTGGTATCGCCATCCGCTATCATTGGAAGGCCAATAGTCCAAAAGGGGATCATGTTTTTCCTCCAAGTCCATGTTGACCATGTCTCCCTCCTCTCCTATTCTCTCGATCAAAGACGAAATGGTTGTTGCTTAGATGATAGGTATTATGGCTTATTAAAGAAAGTTATGAATGTTAGGTATTACAAGAGTATTCTATTGTCTTATGCTTCCAACTCAGGATCTACTGGCTGTGAACCAATCTAGATAGGCTACTTTCTTTCCTCGGAATACCCATTCAAATCCATAATTAGATGATAGACATTCTGGCTTATCGAAGAAAGTAATGAATGTTAGGTATTCCAAGATTTTCTTCTATAGCCATATGCTTCCAACTCAGCATCTACTGAATCAATCTAGATAGGCTATTTTCTTTCCTCGGAATACCCATTCAAATCCATTATTAAATCCATAATTAGATGATAGACATTCTGGCTTAACGAAGAAAGTAATGAATGTTAGGTATTCCAAGATTTTCTTCTATAGCCATATGCTTCCAATTCAGCATCTACTGAATCAATCTAGATAGGCTATTTTCTTTCCTCGGAATACCCATTCAAATCCATTATTAAATCCATAATTAGATGATAGACATTCTGGCTTAACGAAGAAAGTAATGAATGTTAGGTATTCCAAAAGTTTCTTCTATTGTCATATGCTTCCAACTCAGCAGCTACTGAATAAATCTAGTTAGGCTAATTTCTTTCCTCTGAATACCCATACAAATCCATTAATTGACCTATCTCATTACGTGGGGCTCTTTCTCATTAGAACAAACCCCCCTCTTCTATCTTCTAGGAGCGATCATTGAAGTCAGTCACCTCGGGGATTCTATCCCATATCTTTCTTGACATATATAGATAGCAATACTATATATCACCAAATTGTAATCATTTAAATTGTCTTGACGTGTGGATGTTTGTTAAGATGACAAACTCATTTTGATAAAATCTCTTGTAATGTTCATATGTATCAACGATTTGTTCAGTTTTTTTTTTTCATGTTCAAATAATTACTCGAAATGTCAAAGTACACTCCTCTAGTGAATTTCCTTTCAAATGCTATTTTTTTAATGATGAAATCTCCATAAAAAAAACCCATTAGGTTGAATCTATGGCACTATGGCATATATACATCTTGATTCATACCAATATAGCTCCATAATAAACTCCATTAGGTTGGATCTATGGCACTATGGCATATCTATATATCTTGATTCATACCAATATAGCTCCATAATAAACTCCATTAGGTTGAATTTATGGCACTATGGCATATATATATCTTGATTCATACCAATATAGCTCTATAACAATTCCAGTAGGTTTCATCTACAACACCTATTCAGACAAAGTTCATTCAACTCGGGGAGTCATGCAGCCAGTGAGTGACCTTGAACTCTAATGAAAGGCCTGAGGCAATTCACCTCACCTTTGTATTAGCGTAATTGTACCATTGTAATTGTTAATGTTGGTGGAGGGGTGCAGTAAGGGATGTAGATGCTATTACTCTATGTAATCTCAGGATAGGGGGAATCTACCCTCTCCCCCATGTCGTTATAGTTTTGTCTCTCTTTGCTGACTTCCCGTATCTGACGTGTAAGGAAGACATGAGTGTCGACGGGGTGAGTGACCTAGAGATGAGTCGTTGCCAAGATGGCAGGCAGAAGGTAAAAGTGTCAACTAGAGGGATGTGGGGAAGATAAGGAAGAGTGGGAGGGAGGGGGTCACAGGACGCTCACGTGGTTCGCCGGTCATCGAACTGGGAGGCGCGCGGCGCATGCGCGAGCTGTTGGGACCAATCGGCGCCGTTTCTCGACTCCCATTGGTCCAAACCCATCGGCTGGTGCCAGAGTCAAAATAGTGTGCTCGTGTTGGAGGGGTGAAACCGCCCCTTTCTCTCTGCGCCTTCCCCCCCTGAAACTACCCCCGGACTTCATGGATTAAGTGCATCTTGGATTATTCAACATGATCTTGAACGACAAGGACTTTCAACTGCTCAGCAATATCCCAACGTCGAATACCGTCACAGAATATGAACCTGATAGACGGGACGATTTGAAGATAGGTAAGTGTAGTCGGTTTTTCTCTTTGGGCACTTGTCACCATCCTTTCTTCTTATCCTTTCATCTACACATCAAAGTTTCATAAGTTCCTATCTTCCAACAGCCCTTCAGGGACATTCTGGGATTTCAATGTCAACAGACAAGGAAGCATTTCAAGGCCAATTCTCAATTGTATAATATATTTAAATGGAATATACAAACTCGAATTAAGTCTCACTGCATCTCCAGTAATGGAAAAGCATCTTATTGTCAAGCATTTTATTGTCTAATATTTTCACTTTCCATTTTTATCTCTTAACTCTTTTGTACAAACATTTAAACAAATCTCAGCAAGTCTTTTATATCCACGGTGCAGCTTTAGAATTTTCCCACGAACTTTACACATTGTTTCTAGACGTTATCTAATGTTTAAAAATCTCTTAGCTAACCGTGTTACAAGAGATAAAACACTCGCGACCTCAGATAGAGGAATACTTATGCAAATTGGAGATAAAGTGTGTTGAGACGCTGCAGATCAAAGGTCTTTGTTTATCGGGTGCTACGACCGGCAGTCATTTTCAAGGTAAAAGGTGACTGACCGCGCCAGTGTGGGCGCGCCATCTCCCGACCTCCACTGGAACTACACCCCGACGACAAAGAATTCGTTACATAAGGTCGTTTCCTTTTGTTGCTGACATTTTTGAAAGTCACCCAAACTTCACGTGTTCTCTGTCTATATTCCCATCTTTTTTGATAATCTTATTCTATTTCTGGTCTTTTGCACTTTTTGTCTTTCTCATTTCTGTCGATCATTTCTTTGTTGCATGCATCATCTTTGCCTTTCCTTTGCATTATTCTGTAAATTTGATATCTAATGCAAAGATTGCTAATCTATCTTCAGTAAATTCTGTACACATCTCTTTAGCAAAGTCTTTACAAGTGTTTTAAGCATATTACACAATCTATTGAAACACAATGGTTGTTCCAATGTATTTTTGATACATTAAAGAATGCAAAAATTCTTGTTGGTATACACGATTTTGGTTTCTCTAAGGAAATGTCTTGTATGGCGTCATAAGTAACATTTGGATGGTAAAAATGCATCAAAGGATTAAACTAGAGTATAAAATGGATCTTAGGAAGATAAGCATTGTTGTCTCGTGTTGTGTTTGGGTTCAACCAAGTTCATTCTAGTTTGGAGTTCAATGAACCCGCTCGATGAGCCAACCCTTCGTGACCTCTCTACCCCACCCTCACATCCCCCCCTCCCCCTTCTCTACTACATAATCTTTGCTTCCCCCCTATTTGCATATATCGATTATTATGCAACGCGCGCAGGTAGAATACTGTACTGCATATTTCTTGAGAGTTTCTTAGTCTTAGAAGGTACATTAGCGAATGTGGATGAAAAACGTGACTCCACATTCCTAAAGGGTCAATAACCCTTGCTCAGAGGCCATTGCCCCAGTGAGATAACTCTGGGGGGTGGGGGGCAACCCTCCCCCCCACCCCTCTCCCCGCTCTTTTTTTTTTTTTATCGTCTGCTATAATTTATAATTTACATTTTTTTTTAAATCGCTTTAAAAATATAATTTAATTTATTAGCAATATAAAAATATTAAAGAAAAGTTATATTTTAATATATTATTTTAAATAATAATTTTAAAATTACTTTTAAAATTTTTCTTTTGATAACATTTTTTTTTAAATGTACATATATCAAAATAAATTAAATCACTTTTAAATAAAGTGGTATACGATCTCGAAGTAAATAATTTTAAATAATATATATATATATTTTATTTTTAGTTATACTTTTTCGAGTTTTATTTAAAATAAATTTCAAATATATATGATGAAAATATTATCAACGAATTTTAGTTTTATAGTTTTTAATTTTATAAAATAATTTTTTTATATAATTAGAATTATATATTGTAGATCTCGCAAAATAATTTTATTTTATTTACTAAAAATATTTTGACAAATAAATATTTTTTTAAACTATAAAAAAAAAATAAAAGAAAAACAACTAAATCCTATTTAAAACGATCTTCAATTTGTAAAATAAAAGCTATATTAATATTTCACACATAAATCTATTTATTAAATATTCCAATATAATATTTTATACATTTAAAAAATAATAAAGAACATCATTCATAACAATTATAAAATGTATTCAAACAATTTTTGAATGGTTATAGCAATTTTAAAAATCTGATATACAAAGGGAGGGAATGCCGATACATAAATAGTTTTAAAGTCCTTCAACAGATGGCGCGCAATGTACTACGCGTCCTCCCCTCTTCAACCACAGCTAATTTTAGCAAAAAGGAATTGATGTCTAACCTTCTCAATTTAAACTTTTTTTTTTTAATAAAAAAATAATAATACTAATAAAGTAATAATACATATTCATACTATATTTCATTATTCATTTTCTTTTATGATTTTTATAAGTCTTTTCCATTCCAAAGAGAGAGACATGAACATACCATTACACCACAATATATAGATTTTGCTATACATGATATCAAAGAATGTTCTTTAGGGAAAAGAAAGAACCTCAAAAAGATCAATAGCTTTAAATTCTATAAACAGCATAAACCCTCCAATCAGTCAAACCATTTAGTATCAGTTAGATGCAATAATAAAATCATTTTTCAGTGAAATTCTTGTTCCAAAATCACTTTATTAAGTACAGCTTGAAAAAATCAACCTAGTTTAGTTCTTAGTTCTATGAATTTAGCCATTAAAAATCCCATGTATATCAATGATTTCCATGTATTCCAATCCAAAGCAATTCATGTATTTCAATTTCCATATATATAAAATGTACTATATATCGTTTCAGAAGGGAATGTGGGAGAGAGAGTATTAATAATAAGTGGAAATATGCAAATAATCCAACTCACGTAAAGATCTTCTTCATAAAGTAATATAACGTTTTAAAAATAGAGCAATACATATTTAAATCTATTTGGAAATAGAAAGGCATATAATGGATTATTGACCAATATATATGGTGCAATCCAATATATGCCTTTTTATTAACTAAAGTAGTATTTCAAAACTCGAAACTAATATAGACGCGTATGATTCTTTTTTAAAAATAAACAATTTCTACTGCCCTTACTTCAATGGAAAATTTAATGGGAGTCCCTATTCCAATATTCCATTGAAGTAAAGACAGTAGAAATTGTTTATTTAAAAAAAAAGAATCATATGCGTCTATAATAGTTTCGAGTTTTGATAACAGATGGCGCGCTAATGCATCATAAAGTAATATATATTGAGTTGATATATTGATATATATAAATGAATGTGTGTGTTTGGAAAGTTGAATCTTAATTCGAATGGTTGATTTCACCAAGTTTTCATAAGCTAAGAGTTCAAACAAATTTCCATCTATGCAGAATATTCTACCAAATGTTGCTATAATGACAATATAAACTGGAATTTGGATCTAATATGTTTAGTACTGAATTATGTTTTCATAAGTTGGCATTTATGGAATGTACTCAAATACAGATCTTATTTCTTTGAAGTACAGTCGATTTCATATAACATGAGGTTGTAATAAGGTATTGAAATTGTAATTCGATTGTAAGCACTATATATAACTATATAGGATGTTCGAACAATCTTATTTTCAGTCATGAGATTAATTATCATCCTTTTTCAGTATTATTCTCTTGTTTTTGTTGTGTCCAATGAAGAGCCTCAGATGTCTCCATGCATCTCTATCACAGCAGCAGCAATGTACACTATCTTGGGTGTGTAAAGCTGCTGCTCTTGGTCCATATCAATTTTCTGCAAGGCTGCGGCCATTGCTGGACATGAGAATATGTGGGTAGGTGTTAGTTCCATACCAGGACAGTTGTTGCATGTCCTATAGGTTATTGTATTGTTCTCTTACTAGACCAAATATAATTTTTGTTGTTGTTAGGTTCTATATGGGATATTGTGAAAAAGTTAATGGTACTGTATTTTATTGATTAGATTTTCTTTATGGCCTCCTCATACATCTTTAATACACACATTAATTCCATCTGGATTTTATGAATATTTCTATTAGCCACCTTATTATCTGATAATGCAGATAAATTTGTTGTAATTTCAGCCTAAATAGGTAAATGACAGCACTTTATTTCGAGTGATGCTTGTAGAATTTGGGAGTTACTTCAGGATTGAGATAAAAATATTGTGTTTTTACAGCGTTCGACGTTGGTCGTCCAAAATAACAATGTTGTGTACAGTCAGCATTCTATGTTAAAGAAGAATACCTTTAATCTCATCAGGAAAGAAAGAAAAGAAGAGAGATTAACCGATGTTGTTGTGTTTGATGCAGAATTTGACGGCACGACCGTACTCTGTCGCGTATGTGGTGACAAGGCCAGTGGATTCCACTATGGCGTCCATTCCTGTGAAGGATGCAAGGTAAGCTCCAGACTCTTAGAAATACCTATAGTCTCAAAGGTGAGACTTAAAATGTATACACATTTCTGATATAATCATTGTTTTAAGATAACGTAAAAACATAACGGAAATATCTTTATTTATGGAGCTGCTAACCAGAATGAATGATTTTTGAGCCCCGATGGACGCATAAAGCGCATAAAACAAGATTCAACCGAGATTTGAACTCAAAAACATAACTCGCAATAAGTCTCTTTTATATGATTCTAGAATGGGCAAGCTTATCATAGAGATAAGATACTAAATTAGCAGAATAATCAATCTCTTAATCCGCCATCTTTACATGATAGACCCGTTGATGAGCCATTGAATGAAAAGCCCAATGCATTGTATAAAGATATCCATTTACAAATGTTTAACGTTATCTTAGAACTTTCTATCAAATGATATACAACCACCATTTGAAAATTTACGGAACAAATGTTAAATTTCAGCAATAGTGAGAAAACAGATATGTAATAATGCACCCAAAATATTCCTCAACAATTCTATTTTACATATAACAGGATATTGATTTACATAAAAGATAGGTAAAATACAGAAAAACACATATAGGATATAAAATAATAAGAAATATAAACACCATCAAAGCCAATTTATTGATATCCAATCAAACATACTTGGTAAAATGGTAAATTACATGAAAGTATTCGAATAATGGAAATTAATGGTTTTATATACACGACGTTAAAAGAAAGAGTTCGTTACAGAATGGATCAGAATGATCTAAAAGAAGAAATCTAAGGGTTCAAAGATTTTGACAATATTTGTTAAGATTGAGAAAGGTTGGCTGTAATGCAACGCCAGAATCAAGTCCCGTTCTATAATTGAATGGCAATATGAATAGTCAAAACTATGCTATCTTTAATTCGACATATATATTGTCCATTTGTCAGTAAATTCAGGTAAACAAAGAGAAGTATTGAAGGATCCGGATTGAGATTTCTACCAGGAATCTGGCAGCTGGAAAGATATTCCTAGGGAAGGCAAAATATCCGGTTTATCAATGAAATAGTAATTCCTGTTGGTTGTAACCTTGTTTCTTTTGTTGCCACCAACGGGGACCTAAATTTAGGGACCAAAAAAGTCGGGGAAGGAGGGTGAACAACCCCGGTTGCCAGGGTTACAGACGGGATCGATGTAGGCTCCCCTGTTAGAGGTCCTTACCCTCAACTCACGTGTTGCCACCGCCGCCTTGCTTACTCACTCACACACTGCTTTTTTTTACTTCTTTTTGTTGCGTTGTTGAAGCAACTGCCATCAAGTCTTTATTCTTCTCTTTAGCCTTAAACGTAATTCTTTAATAACATACAATGGAGTACGTACAAATTGTACGGGTATTTATAAAACAGTTTTTTTTCTTGTTCGATACTAAGAGCAAGTTGATGAATTTATTTGAAAAAAGATATGGTGAAATCAGAACACCTTTTTCTGTGTGTAAAAGATGGATGATCTTTATAAACTTCTGAAAAATCAATAAAAGTTTGTAAAGAAAGAACAACAATTTCCTCAATTTTCAAATTCCAAGTGATTTAGTGGATGATCTAACACTATAATCTATTAAGGCATAATCAAAAAAAGGAACAAGAATCTGTATATAGATTCTTCCTTTTTCTTTCTTCATTTCCCTATACGTCTTCATCAATTCAAACTGTTTCTATGTACGTAGGTGTGTAGAGGAATGTATTCATCCAATAAATACTATATAAATGACACTAAGCGTGTCATAAATAAAGGATAAAGGAAGTCTGGAAGATCCCTTTTGTTACCAAGTCAGTCAATCAATCAATTATCCAGAAATCGAGCAGTATTCCAAGGTCGATGGGGCGATGACCGTTCGGTCAACGACCTCAGTCGCAGAAAGCCGGCAAGTTCATGGCCTACTTCCGGTCCTCCATATTGTCTCTTAACCCTCTCCCGGAACTTTCGTCACATGCTTTCTTACTCCACATAGTTCCCCCCCAAAATCTTTACTTCATCTCGATCTATAAGGAAATATTTTTGGATTCTTTCAAATATCCAGCGCTTTTTTCTTCGTTTTTCTGATCTCTTTCTGAGATTGATTTAAATACGATGTATTTGGTGAATACATTTTTCACTATTTGATCAATTAGTCGGCTGTAATGTTGTCGTGGTGAATACATATCTTGATCTATAAGGAAATTTTTTTGGATTCGTACTTTTTACATATCCAGCTTTTCTTCGTTTTTCTTATCTCTCCTTGAGATAGATTTAAATACTACATGTATGTAGTGAATACAATGTGGTAAATTCATATCTTGATCTATAAGGAAATTCTTTTGAATTCTTTTCTTTTACATATTCAGCTTTTATATTTCTTCGTTTTTCTTATTTCTTTCTGAGATTGATTTGAATCCTACGTGTATGTAGTGTGTATTAAATGTAGTACATTCAGGCAAATAAATCAAATACATCTTCTTAAGAGAATGTTAATTTATACTTCTTTTGAAAATTATTTTTATTTCGTTTAAATTATAGAAGATAATATTTGAGATGAAATTTAGACTTGACATCTTTAAATTTAATATATATGCTCATTTTTTAATTGAATTATTTTGTGTGTTTGTGAAATAACTTTATTTTTTTGCCATTCACACAATTCTATATGGGATACAAATTGTATATCATATTAATGTATCGAAGGATTAATTGAGATATCTATCAAATTTAGAGTAGAGCTTTAGTGACTTCCTACCATTATTAGATAGATATTTGCATAATATTTAGAAATCTGAGGGTCTTGAGCTCTGCAACAAGCATTAATCTCCTGTTTCAGAGGTCGACCATCCAGAAATGAGCTATCAGACTTGTGACTTTTATCAGATTTAGAATAGAGGTTCAGTGACCTCGGGTCATACAGAGATCCTTCCAGTGCATTTAGGAATTTCTTCCTGAGGAGAATGAGTCCATCAATCCCAGGTCGCCAAGCCAGAAATGGGCTATCAAAGTTCGACTTGTGACTTTTATCAGATTTAGAGCAGAGGGTCGGTGACCCCGTGCTATACTGAGATCCTCCAAGTATATTTAGGAATTCCTTCTTGAGGAATGAGTCCATCTATCCCCTGTTCCAGAAGAGGCTGAGGTTGTCCATCCAGAAATGGGCTATCAGACTTGTGACTTTAATCAGATTTAGAATAGCGTCGGCGACTTCGGATCATACAGAGATCCTCCCAGTGCATTTAGGAAGTTCCTCCTGTGGAATGAGTCCATCTATCCTCAGCTTCAGAAGAGGTCTTCAAGCCAGAAATTGGCTATCAGACTTGTGACTTTATCAAATTTAGAATAGAGGGTCGGCGACCCCGGGCTATACAAAACAAAGATCGTTCCAGTGCATTTAGGAATTCCTTCCTGAGGAATGAGTCCATCGATCTCCTGCTCCAGAAGAGGTCATCAAGCCAGAAATGGGCTATCGGAGTTCGACTTGTGACTTTTATCATATTTAGAATAGAGGGTCGGTGAACTCGGGTCATACAGAGATCCTCCCAGTGCATTTAGGAATTCCTTTCTGAGGAGAATGAGTCCATCGATCCCCTATTCCAGAAGAGGTCGTCATCCAGAAATGGGCTATCAGACTTGTGACTTATTCAAATTTATAATAGAGGGTCGGCGACCTCTGATCATAAAGAGATTCTTCCAGTGCATTTAGGAATTCCTTCCTGAGGAATGAGTCCATCTATCCCCTGCTCCAGAAGAGGTCATCCATCCAGAAATGGGCTATCGTCCACACACACGCTCCAGGTTATCGCAGTTTGTCTGCCCTCCTCGATAGTATTGGCGGTGACATGTTTGTTTAGAGTTAGGTGGCGATAAGATAGGCTAGAGTTCTTCCTCGTGGGGTCGATGACCTCTGTGATGGTGACAAACTCATTTACATATTGGCTGACAGTCGTCAGTCATTATCTCATATCTCTTTACACTATCTTTACAATACTGTATCTCTTTGGCTGCTGTAATCTTCCAGAAGTTATCACTCATTTTTAAGCATCTTTTTGTATTTGAGATAACCGCTTGGGTATCACACACTTCTCTCTTCATATTATATCTTTAGAAACTTTACTCTTACATATGGAATAACTTATTATCCAGAAACTCTTTGAATTTGAGGCAACTGCTCTTTTCCAGAATCTTTAAGTGTGATCACTCATTATCCAACATCTTGGGTAACTCTATCACACATTCCCTTCACATTATATTTTTAGCAGCTCTTCTCTTCCAGAATGATTCACTCATTATCCAATACAGCTTGGGTATCTGCATTCTTAAGGAATCTTAAGTCATCATTCATTATCCAAGATTGCCTTTTGGTGTAACTGCATTATCAAAATTTTTAGTCATCATTCAACATCTAACATGACATCATATGCAATTGCTCTTTTTCGTCTTCTCCAACTCATCTTCAAAACATTTTTTGATAACTCCATGCATTATCCAAGTTACATCCAAGATAAGTAAAGTTTTGTAATTCACTAAAAGTTCTTTCTTTACAAGCCATTTCACTCTTTTGATTACTATCCTTAACAAATGGTCATTTTTTTAGTCTTGCTAGTTTTTCCTTTGCCAAGTTTTTTTATGCCTTCTAACGATAGTTTCAAGAACCTCAACTATCCATTCCTTAATCCTGTATAGTCTGACATCCTGTATCTATCCACTTCAAATTCCTTTTTCCATTACACTGTAGTGAAGACCATCTTAATCCTAGATACTTTCTTTGTCGGATCACTCTTCTTTAAGAATCCATCTAAAATCTTTTCTATACAATTGCATAACCAAACAAAACGGTAAACATTTCCTATCAATTATTCTTTAAGATTTGCAATTTCTCCAAAATTGTGACCAAATATCCTTTCTTGATTAATCAAGAAAATCTAACCATTTACGCGTGGTTCAAGAAAGAGAATTTGGCCAATTCTGGAATAATTGAAAACTAAAGATTAGTTGATATTTATTCCGCAAGTCATAAAGCAATTTTTAGTTGCACAATCAGGATATGCATTTTTCTTAATATTTACATACCTAATCCCAGTACAATCTCACACTTTTGTACTATTTTACACATTTATTCAAGAGTTAAAAAAAATTCAAGTCTTCTAAGTGTTGTAGAGAAAAAATTCTCTTTAATAGAGAGTTCTTCGAGGAAAGTAGGGGCCCTCCTGACATCACCCGCTAGGTTATTACGAGTTTTAAGAGGGAAAATCTCGCTCCCTCAGCAGTCAACCCTTATAAATCAACGCCGTTACACCACGAGGGGAACGACCGAGGTGAAAGGCAAGGTCAAAATTACAATTTTGAACGGGGGGAGGGGGATCCGTAAGGAAGTCACGTGACAACACCCTACAGGGGGGCTCAAAATGGGTCAAAACTGCTCCCAAACCTTTTTGGAAACTTCCTGGTAGAGATTAATGGTAGGATTAGGTGACTTTCTTCATTCAACCATCTGTCTACTGAAATTCTATTTAGATTGATTAATATTAAGATATGATTTCTACAATATCTCTTTCTCAAAGGAATTTTTATAAAACCTCTCGAAAACGACCCATTCTGATGAATAATCTCTCCATGAACGATATCACCATTGTAAAAAAAAAAAATAATAATAAACTGAACTATAATTCACAACCTCCAATAAACGACCATCCACAAACCAGAAATTTCTTTAGGCAATCCAATTAACATATTGTACAATCCTTATTATATGAGAAATGCAGAAATTTTAGATACATTTCTTAAATTCGATAAATAATTTAAACTACAAATGCGTTTGAAATCAGAAATATATATGGAATAATGTAGAAGAAATTTTAAGAAATTTTATTAGTAAAAAACCAATATTTATAACAACTTTAAGAATTGTATAGTTCGAAGTAGTGAACAGTAAGTTTCCAATATGCGATACACTTGCAAATCCAATGTAGTTTGACATAGTTGTAATGCCCATTTATTAATGTTTCTACAGAGTTTACAACACAGACAAGGTACACAGCCCACTGTCCAATAATTCAGAACCAGTAGAAAATCTATCTCTCCAACTACACTCATGAACAAAATTTAAGGAAGTGGTAATTCGATGTAGATGGTCGCCATTTTTTTTTTCAAGTAGACAGAAACAATTTTGTCCACACTTTTGTCTTCAATAGATCCCTGTATATCAAATATCTTTCACAGTTATTGTCTGAATCCCGATATATATGTTAAAAGATATAACTTCCTGAAAAATTTGTCCATGATTGAGGTTCTTGCTACAATAAAATCATTGTCTTGCCAAAAATGACCATACTGATCATTGAGGTATAAGGTTTAATGAATTTTAAACTCAAAATGTGACGATCTCCTTGTGGTATATGTGTGTATAGGTTGTAATATATTAGAAAAATAGTAAATGAATCCGATAGAAATAGGAACATGCAAATACTTATTATATGTTTTTCCTATTCGGTATATCTAAGTTGTTGTTTCGAATATTCGCCGAAAAAAAACAATTTTTACAAAGAGAAAAGTGCAAAGTTTCTTTAATTTGAGGAGATATAACGAGCAAGCTTTCAAGTTCTAACCAATGTAAGTTTGTAAAAATTATCGAATAATGATGTAAGAAGAACAATTGTAAGGAAGTTGATGTCACGTGCAGAGCAGGCCCAGGTGTAGGGCGGGTAACCCGAGACAGGAGATCCAAAATAGGTCAGAGGGGAGTGGAGTTCATTGACCTCGGTCGTTGACCCCCCCGTCACGTGCTGAACTGAACTTGAAGCGGTGGGGAACTTTCTCTCTCTTTCAAACTGGGGCACCGGGGTCGTTGACCTGCTCGCGCATGCGCGCTGGCCTAATTCCAAGCACTTCCTAGTTGGTGGCCATGCTGAAGGAACCCTGTGTGGTGCCCCAGGGCTTCTTCCGCCGTAGCATCCAACAGAAGATCCAATACCGGCCCTGCACCAAGAATCAGCAATGTTCCATCCTCAGGATCAACAGGAACCGCTGCCAGTACTGCCGGCTCAAGAAATGCATCGCTGTGGGCATGTCCCGCGATGGTAAGTCACTCTAACTCTTCTCTAATTATCTTGTGGTAGCATTGAGACAACCTGGAACATCTTTAGATTCTAGTTTACAATCACTATCCATTGTACACACATCTCAGTGCATCCTCTTGTTACACAAACACTTCTGTGTATTCTGTTGTTACTCAGAAGACTGTTTGCGGAAGTACTGTAACAGCCTCTACATGTTTTAAACAGTCCTACATCACTTATTCGCCATACAGTCATTGTCTCCTTAACCTAATAACATATTATCGGGGAATACACAAACTGTGCACCCACTACGATATATGCATATTGCAAATAGCAAACCTATTTTTGACCACTTTAAAAATCTCTGGCTTTAAAGACACAACCTTCTATGCATCAATGCTATCTAGAGACTCCAATAGGAGAATAACCAAAGGATGTTCCAATTCCTGACATTACCATTATTTCTACCTTTCCAAATACCTCTTACAGATTTCTACACTTTTAAGCTTACGGGATTAAGAAATAGCTATTAGAGAACGTCTTTTTTTTCAATTTTTTTTTACGAACACCTACTATAGAAATGATGATAAATTATCATGGGCAATCTTCATGATGATCAAACACCTCTAGAAGAAGCCAGAATTATCCATGATATAGAAATTTGCTATTTAAAAAAAAAAAAAAATATATATATATATATATGTTAATATTTGACAAAAGTACACCAAGCAACTAAATTCTTTTATATTACATGTTTGAAAAATCATGTTGTTTTTGAAATTATAGTTTCTTATATGGAAATATATAGGGGGATATTGATAAACAGCCTTTAAACCTGTCAGCAAAATGTAAAGAAACAAGCAATGCTTTAAAAAAATGGTAAAAGACGCCTGTAATGTAGGCTTTCTACATATTATTCTACAAGGCGGGAAAGCCTAGTTAAACAGACGGTACCTTCAAACTGGAAATTTTAAAGATTAAAATTACATGATGGGCGTAATTTTAAACTGTTTAATACATTAAATACTCTAAATATATCTCAAAAACTCCATAAATACGTAATAAAATACTATTATTATGCTTATAATAGAAAATATTTTTTGTATGAAAATTTCAAGAAAAATTATGATTAAAGAAAAAAAAAAAAAGAGTTTAAAAGTAAGATTGTAAGTTGTGGTAGAGTAAGTAAGTATGTAGTCTGGTTTTAGCGGAACGGTATCAAAAAGTCGTAGCGCGTAGAAAGTAGTTCACAAAATTGTTCAGAGATGGCAGCAGCTGTCTCTATATCGCCAGCCATCAATAGGCTCGGGTAACCCGCTTCCCCATTTCTATCCATTGTTTCTGAACAAACGGCGTCTCTTCTAGAAAGTCTCTTGTTGATTTCCGGTATTATATTGACCACTTGACCCGAGGTCTACATACAACCTTCAATTAGTTTGACATAAAACGTAACATTCTGGTGATAAACTTAAGCTTATTGGATTAATAAATAGCTATTAGAGAACGTCTTTTTTCAAAATGCATACGTAAGTCGTATTCTTAAGTATGGACGACCATATTGACAAGAAGAACGCTTCCCTGTTCAACGGATGCATCACGGAAGTTGTTAGAGAAGTGGATAGTTGAGAAATTTCTGCCCGTTTGTAGGGCTCAACATTTAGGGATTATTAGACCTTTTCTGGACAAGTCATAGCGAATCTTGAAACGTGCTTCGTTTATTAAAGAATCATGTTGAGTATCGACTTATCTTGACGAATCGTTCAAGTTGTATATTTAGCCATGTATTTAGTTCTTCTTCATAAAACCATTATAGATAAAGATTATCATGGACTTTGAGCGCAAATAATGATCTTGATCTAAAGACGTGTATGAAAACCGATTTTACCGTACTGGAAGACCAACATAGACTATGTTCACGATAATGATATGAGGACCGTAGTGAATAATCCGATTCTACTGTACTGGAAGACCAAATGGACGGTATCCGCGATAATGAAATGAGGACCGTAGTGTAAAATCCGATTCCACTTTGGAAAGTATCTGCCGGAAGTAAAAGTGAGACCGACCGACCACAACAACCC
>CP092873.1:17786326-17830596 GCA_030710605.1 Cordylochernes scorpioides | reverse complement strand
GATTTGTTCAGTTTTTTTTTCCATGTTCAAATAATTACTCGAAATGTCAAAGTACACTCCTCTAGTGAATTTCCTTTCAAATGCTCTTCTTTTTTTTTTAATGATGAAAGCTCTATAACAAACTCCATTAGGTTGAATCTATGGCACTATGGCATATATATATCTTGATTCATACCAATCTAGCTTCATAACAATTCCAGTAGGTTGAATCTATGGCATATATATATCTTGATTCATACCAATATAGCTCCATAACAATTCCAGTAGGTTGAATCTATGGCATATATATATCTTGATTCATACCAATATAGCTCCATAACAATTCCAGTAGGTTGAATCTATGGCATATCTATATCTTGATTCATACCAATCTAGCTTCATAACAATTCCAGTAGGTTGAATCTATGGCATATATATATCTTGATTCATACCAATATAGCTCCATGACAATTCCAGTAGGTTTCATCTACAACACCTATTCAGACAAAGTTCATTCAACTCGGGGAGTCATGCAGCCAGTGAGTGACCTTGAACTCTAATGAAAGGCCTGAGGCAATTCACCTCACCTTTGTATTAACGTAATTGTACCATTGTAATTGTTAATGTTGGTGGAGGGGTGCAGTAAGGGATGTAGATGCTATTACTCTATGTAATCTCAGGATAGGGGGAATCTACCCTCTCCCCCATGTCGTTAGAGTTTTGTCTCTCTTTGCTGACTTCCCGTATCTGACGTGTAAGGAAGACATGAGTGTCGACGGGGTGAGTGACCTAGAGATGAGTCGTTGCCAAGATGGCAGGCAGAAGGTAAAAGTGTCAACTAGAGGGATGTGGGGAAGATAAGGAAGAGTGGGAGGGAGGGGGTCACAGGACGCTCACGTGGTTCGCCGGTCATCGAACTGGGAGGCGCGCGGCGCATGCGCGAGCTGTTGGGACCAATCGGCGCCGTTTCTCGACTCCCATTGGTCCAAACCCATCGGCTGGTGCCAGAGTCAAAATAGTGTGCTCGTGTTGGAGGGGTGAAACCGCCCCTTTCTCTCTGCGCCTTCCCCCCCTGAAACTACCCCCGGACTTCATGGATTAAGTGCATCTTGGATTATTCAACATGATCTTGAACGACAAGGACTTTCAACTGCTCAGCAATATCCCAACGTCGAATACCGTCACAGAATATGAACCTGATAGACGGGACGATTTGAAGATAGGTAAGTGTAGTCGGTTTTTCTCTTTGGGCACTTGTCACCATCCTTTCTTCTTATTCTCTTATCTACACATCAAAGCTTTACAAGTTCCTATCTTCCAACAGCCCTTCAGGGACATTCAGGGATTTCAATGTCAACAGACAAGGAAGCATTTCAAGGCCAATTCTCAATTGTATAATATCTTTAAATGGAATATACAAACTCGAATTAAGTCTCACTGCATCTCCAGTAATGGAAAAGCATCTTATTGTCAAGCATTTTATTGTCTAATATTTTCACTTTCCATTTATATCTCTTAACTCTTTTGTACGAACATTTAAACAAATCTCAGCAAGTCTTTTATATCCACGGTGCAGCTTTAGAATTTTCCCACGAACTTTACACATTGTTTCTAGACGTTATCTAATGTTTAAAAATCTCTTAGCTAACCGTGTTAAAAGAGATAAAACACTCGCGACCTCAGATAGAGGAATACTTATGCAAATTGGAGATAAAGTGTGTTGAGACGCTGCAGATCAAAGGTCTTTGTTTATCGGGTGCTACGACCGGCAGTCATTTTCAAGGTAAAAGGTGACTGACCGCGCCAGTGTGGGCGCGCCATCTCCCGACCTCCACTGGAACTACACCCCGACGACAAAGAATTCGTTACATAAGGTCGTTTCCTTTTGTTGCTGACATTTTTGAAAGTCACCCAAACTTCACGTGTTCTCTGTCTATATTCCCATCTTTTTTTGATAATCTTATTCTATTTCTGGTCTTTTGCACTTTTTGTCTTTCTCATTTCTGTCGATCATTTCTTTGTTGCATGCATCATCTTTGCCTTTCCTTTGCATTATTCTGTAAATTTGATATCTAATGCAAAGATTGCTAATCTATCTTCAGTAAATTCTGTACACATCTCTTTAGCAAAGTCTTTACAAGTGTTTTAAGCATATTACACAATCTATTGAAACACAATGGTTGTTCCAATGTATTTTTGATACATTAAAGAATGCAAAAATTCTTGTTGGTATACACGATTTTGGTTTCTCTAAGGAAATGTCTTGTATGGCGTCATAAGCAACATTTGGATGGTAAAAATGCATCAAAGGATTAAACTAGAGTATAAAATGGATCTTAGGAAGATAAGCATTGTTGTCTCGTGTTGTGTTTGGGTTCAACCAAGTTCATTCTAGTTTGGAGTTCAATGAACCCGCTCGATGAGCCAACCCTTCGTGACCTCTCTACCCCACCCTCACATCCCCCCCCCTCCCCCTTCTCTACTACATAATCTTTGCTTCCCCCCTATTTGCATATATCGATTATTATGCAACGCGCGCAGGTAGAATACTGTACTGCATATTTCTTGAGAGTTTCTTAGTCTTAGAAGGTACATTAGCGAATGTGGATGAAAAACGTGACTCCACATTCCTAAAGGGTCAATAACCCTTGCTCAGAGGCCATTGCCCCAGTGAGATAACTCTGGGGGGTGGGGGGCAACCCTCCCCCCCCACCCCTCTCCCCGCTCTTTTTTTTTTTTATCGTCTGCTATAATTTATAATTTACATTTTTTTTAAATCGCTTTAAAAATATAATTTAATTTATTAGCAATATAAAAATATTAAAGAAAAGTTATATTTTAATATATATTATTTTAAATAATAATTTTAAAATTACTTTTAAATTTTTTCTTTTGATAACATTTTTTTTTAAATGTACATATATCAAAATAAATTAAATCACTTTTAAATAAAGTGGTATACGATCTCGAAGTAAATAATTTTAAATAATATATATATATATTTCATTTTTTAGTTATACTTTTTCGAGTTTTATTTAAAATAAATCTCAAATATATATGATGAAAATATTATCAACGAATTTTAGTTTTATAGTTTTTAATTTTATAAAATAAATTTTTTATATAATTAGAATTATATATTGTAGATCTCGCAAAATAATTTTATTTTATTTACTAAAAATATTTTGACAAATAAATATTTTTTTAAACTATAAAAATATAAAAGAAAAACAACTAAATCCTATTTAAAACGATCTTCAATTTGTAAAATAAAAGCTATATTAATATTTCACACATAAATCTATTTATTAAATATTCCAATATAATATTTTATACATTTAAAAAATAATAAAGAACATCATTCATAACAATTATAAAATGTATTCAAACAATTTTTGAATGGTTATAGCAATTTTAAAAATCTGATATACAAAGGGAGGGAATGCCGATACATAAATAGTTTAAAAGTCCTTCAACAGATGGCGCGCAATGTACTACGCGTCCTCCCCTCTTCAACCACAGCTAATTTTAGCAAAAAGGAATTGATGTCTAACCTTCTCAATTTAAACTTTTTTTTTTTTTAATAAAAAATAATAATACTAATAAAGTAATAATACGTATTCATACTATATTTCATTATTCAGTATGTTTTATGTTTTTATAAGTCTTCTCCATTCCAAAGAGAGAGACATGAACATACCATTACACCACAATATATAAGTTTATTGTCATACATGATATCAAAGAATGCTCAACCAAAATCTTTAGGGAAAAGAAAGAACCTCAAAAAGATCAATAGCTTTATATTCTATAAACAGCATCCACCTTCCAATCAGTCAAACCATTTATTACCAGTTAGATGCAATAATAAAATCATTTTTCTGTGAAATTCTTGTTCCAAAATCACTTTATTAAGTACAGCTTGAAAAAATCAACCTAGTTTAGTTCTTAGTTCTATGAATTTAGCCATTAAAAATCCCAGTTATATCAATGATTTCCATGTATTCCAATCCAAAGCAATTCATGTATTTCAATTTCCATATATATAAAATGTACTATATATTGTTTCAGAAGGGAATGTGGGAGAGAGTATTAATAATAAGGGGAAATATGCAAATAATCCAACTCACAAATATGTAAAGATATTTATATTGCATAAATGAAAATATCGTTTTAAAAATAGAGCAATCCATATTTAAATCTATTTGGAAATATAAAGGCATATATTGGATTATTGACCAATATATATGGTGCAATCCAATATATGCCTTTTTAAAGTAATATATCAAAATTCGAAACTATCATAGACACGTATGATTATTTTTTAAAAATAAAAAATTACTGCCATAGAAAAATTAATGGGAGAGCCTATTCCAATATTCCATTGCAGTAAGGGCAGTAGAAATTATTTATTTAAAAAAAAGAATCATATGCGTCTATAATAGTTTCGAGTTTGGATAACAGATGGCGCGCTAATGCATCATAAAGTAATATGTATTTAGTTGATATATTGATATATATAAATGAATGTGTGTGTTTGGAAAGTTGAATCTCAATTCGAATGGTTGATTTCACCAAGTTTTCCTAAGCTAAGAGTTCAAACAAATTTCCATCTATGCAGGGTGTTCTGCCAGATGATGCTATTATGGAAATATTAACTGGAATTTGGATCTGATATGTTTAAAACTGGATTATGTTTTCATAAATTGGCATTTAGGGAATGTACTCAAATGCAGATCTTATTTCTTTGAAGTACAGTCGATTTCATATACCATTATGTTATAATAAGGTATTGAAATTGTATTTCGATTGTAAGCAGTTTATATATAACTCTATAGGATGTTATAACAAACTTATTGTCAGTCATGAGATTAATTATCAACCTTTTTTAGTATTATTCTCTAACTAGACCAAATATAATTTTTTAAATTGTTTAGTTTTAGATGGGTTATTAGGTTGGGAGGGAAGTGAAAAGGGAGTATTGAATTTCACTGATAAAGATTCTTTATTAAAAAATCGCTGCAACTCTTTCTATTTGATAAAAGAAAGCTTAATGACAAGCCCTATTTAGCTAACTAAAACATTTTAACTATTTTATAGACATTTCTATTAGTTACCTTATTATCTGATAATGCAGATAAATTTGTTGTAATTTCAGCCTAAATGGGTAAATTACGGCATTTTCTTAAGAGTGATGCTTGTAGAATTTGGTAGTTATTTCAAGCTTGATATTTAAAAAATATTGTGTTTTTACAGCATTCAACGTTGGTCATCCTAAATAACAATGTTGTGTACAATCAGCATTCTATGTTAAAGAAGAATACCTTTAATCTCTTCAGGAAAGAAAGAAAAGAAGAGAGATTGACCGATGTTGTTGTGTTTGATGCAGAATTTGACGGCACGACCGTACTCTGTCGCGTTTGTGGTGACAAGGCCAGTGGATTCCACTATGGCGTCCATTCCTGTGAAGGATGCAAGGTAAGCTCCAGACTCTTAGAAATGCCTATAGTCTCTAAGCTGAGACTTAAAATGTATACACATTTCTGATAAAATCATTGTTTCAAGATAACGTAAAAACATAATGGAAATATCTTTATTTATTTATGGAGCTGCTAACCAGAATGGATGAATATTGAGCCCCGATGGACGCATAAAGCGCGTAAAACAAGATTCAACCGAGATTTGAACTCAAAAACATAACTCGCAATAAGTCTCTTTTATATGATTCTAGAATGGGCAAGCTTATCATAGAGATAAGATACTAAATTAGCAGAATAATCAATCTCTTAATCCGCCATCTTTACATGATAGACCCGTTGATGAGCCATTGAATGAAAAGTCCAATCCATTGTAAAAAGATATCCATTTATAAATGTTTTACGTTATCTTAGAACTTTCTATCAAATTCTATCAAATGATATACAACCATCATTTGAAAATTTAAGGAACAAATGTTAAATTTCAACAATAGTGAGAAAACAGATGTAAAAATAATGCACCAAAAATATTACCTCAACAATTCTATTTTACATATAACAGGATATTAATTTACATAAAAGATAGGTAAAATACAGAAAAACACATATAGGATATAAAATAATAAGAAATATAAACACCATCAAAGCCAATTTATTGATATCCAATCAAACATACTTGGTAAAATGGTAAATCACATGAAAGTATTCGAATAATGAAAACTAATGGTTCTATATACACGACGTTAAAAGAAAGAGTTCGTTACAGAATGGATCAGAAAGAAAGATCTAAAAGAAGAAATCTAAGGGTTCAAAGATTTTGACAATTTTTGTTAAGATTGAGAAAGGTTGGCTGTAATGCAAACACCAGAATTAAGTCCGTTCTATAAATGAATAGCAATATGAATAGTCAAAACTATGCTATCTTTAATTCGACATATATATTGTCCATTTGTCAGTAAATTCAGGTAAACAAAGAGAAGTATTGAAGGATCCGGATTGAGATTTCTACCAGGAATCTGGCAGCTGGAAAGATATTCCTAGGGAAGGCAAAATATCCGGTTTATCAATGAAATAGTAATTCCTGTTGGTTGTAACCTTGTTTCTTTTGTTGCCACCAACGGGGACCTAAATTTAGGGACCAAAAAAGTCGGGGAAGGAGGGTGAACAACCCCGGTTGCCAGGGTTACAGACGGGATCGATGTAGGCTCCCCTGTTAGAGGTCCTTACCCTCAACTCACGTGTTGCCACCGCCGCCTTGCTTACTCACTCACACACTGCTTTTTTTACTTCTTTTTGTTGCGTTGTTGAAGCAACTGCCATCAAGTCTTTATTCTTCTCTAAGCCTTAAACGTAATTCTTTAATAACATACAATGTAGTACGTACAAATTGTACGGGTATTTATAAAACCGTTTTTTTCTTGTTCAATACGAGGAGCAAAATGATGAATTCATTTGAAAAATAGATATGGTGAAATCAGAACACCTTTTTATTTTGATAGATTATCTTTTTAAACTTCTAAAAATCAATAAAAGTATGTATAGTAAAGAAAGAACAACAATTTCCTCATTTTTCAAATTTCAAGTAATTTAGTGGATGATCTAACACTATAATCTAATAAGGCATAATAAAAAAAAAGGAACAAGAATCTGTATATAGATTCTTCCTTTTTCTTCCTTCATTTCCCTATACGTCTTCATCAATTCAAACTGTTTCTATGTACGTGGGTGTGTAGAGGAATGTATTCATCCAATAAATATTATATAAATGACACTAAGCGTGTCATAAATAAAGGATAAAGGAAGTCTGGAAGATCCCTTTTGTACCAAGTCATTCAATCAATCAATCTATCCAGAAATCGAGCAGTATTCCAAGGTCGATGGGGGCGATGACCGTTCGGTCAACGACCTCAGTCGCAGAAAGCCGGCAAGTTCATGGCCTACTTCCGGTCCTCCATATTGTCTCTTAACCCTCTCCCGGAACTTTCGTCACATGCTTTCTTACTCCACATAGTTCCCCCCAAAATCTTTACTTCATCTCGATCTATAAGGAAATATTTTTGGATTCTTTCAAATATCCAGCGCTTTTTTCTTCGTTTTTCTGATCTCTTTCTGAGATTGATTTAAAGATTACGTATGTGGTGAATACATTTTTCACTATTTGATCAATTAGTCGGCTGTAATGTTGTCGTGGTGAATACATATCTTGATCTATAAGGAAATATTTTTGGATTCGTTCTTTTTACATATCCAGCTTTTCTTCGTTTTTCTTATCTCTCCCTGAGATAGATTTAAATACTACATGTATGTAGTGAATACAATGTGGCGAATGCATATCTTGATCTATAAGGAAATTTTTTAAAATTCTTTTCTTTTACATATTCAGCTTTTATATTTCTTCGTTTTTCTTATTTCTATCTGAGATTGATTTGAATCCTACGTGTATGTAGTGTATTAAATGTAGTACATTCAGGCAAATAAATCAAATACATCTTCTTAAGAGAATGTTAATTTATACTTCTTTTGAAAAATATTTTTATTTCGTTTAAAATTATAAAAGAGAATATTTGAGATGAAATTTAGACTTGACATCTTTAAATTTAATATATATGCTCATTTTTTAATTGAATTATTTTGTGTGTTTGTGAAAAATAACTTTTTTTTTGCCATTCACACAATTCTATATGGGATACAAATGTATATCATATTAATGTATCGAAGGATTAATTGAGATATCTATCAAATTTAGAGTAGAGGTTTAGTGACTTCCTACCATTTTCAGATAGATATTTGCATATATTTAGAAATCTGAGGGTCTTGAGCTCTGCAACAAGCATTAATCTTCTGTTTCAGAGGTCGAGCGTCCAGAAATGGGCTATCAGACTTGTGACTTTTATCAGATTTAGAATAGAGGTTCAGTGACCTCGGGTCATATAGAGATCCTTCCAGTGCATTTAGGAATTCCTTCCTGAGGAGAATGAGTCCATCGATCCCAGGTCGCCAAGCCAGAAATGGGCTATCGGAGTTCGACTTGTGACTTTTATCAGATTTAGAGCAGAGGGTCGGCGACCCCGTGCTATACTGAGATCCTCCAAGTATATTTAGGAATTCCTTCTTGAGGAATGAGTCCATCTATCCCCTGTTCCAGAAGAGGCTGAGGTTGTCCATCCAGAAATGGGCTATCAGACTTGTGACTTTAATCAGATTTAGAATAGAGGGTCGGCGAATTCGGATCATACAGAGATCCTCCCAGTGCATTTAGGAAGTCCTTCCTGTGGAATGAGTCCATCTATCCTCAGCTTCAGAAGAGGTCTTCAAGCCAGAAATTGGCTATCAGACTTGTGACTTTATCAAATTTAGAATAGAGGGTCGGCGACCCCGGGCTATACAAAACAAAGATCGTTCCAGTGCATTTAGGAATTCCTTCCTAAGGAATGAGTCCATCGATCTCCTGCTCCAGAAGAGGTCATCAAGCCAGAAATGGGCTATCGGAGTTCGACTTGTGACTTTTATCATATTTAGAATAGAGGGTCGGTGAACTCGGGTCATACAGAGATCCTCCCAGTGCATTTAGGAATTCCTTTCTGAGGAGAATGAGTCCATCGATCCCCTATTCCAGAAGAGGTCATCCATCCAGAAATGGGCTATCGTCCACACACACGCTCCAGGTTATCGCAGTTTGTCTGCCCTCCTCGATAGTATTGGCGGTGACATGTTTGTTTAGAGTTAGGTGGCGATAAGATAGGCTAGAGTTCTTCCTCGTGGGGTCTATGACCTCTGTGATGGTGACAAACTCATTTACATATTGGCTGACAGGCTTCAGTCATTATCTCATATCTCTTTACATTCTATTTTTACGATACTGTATCTCTTTGGCTGCTGTACTCTTCCAGAAATTATCACTCATTTTTTAAGCATCTCTTTGTATTTGAGATAACCGCTTGGGTATCACACACTTCTCTTCATATTGTATCTTTAGAAACTTTACTCTTACAGATGGAATGACTTATTATCCAGCATCTCTTTGCATTTGAGGCAACTGCTCTTTTCCAGAATCTTTAAGTGTGATCACTCGTTATCCAAAATCTTGGATAACTCTATCACACATTCACTTCACATTATATTTTTAGCAGCTCTTCTCTTCCAGAAAAATTCACTCATTATCCAATACAGCTTGGGTATCTGAATTCTTAAGGAATCTTAAGTCATCATTCATTATCCAAGATTACCTTTTGGTGTAACTGCTCTCTTTCAAAATCTTAAGTCAACATCCAACATTTAACATGACATCTTAAACAATTGCTCTTTTTCGTCTTCTCCAACTCATCTTCAAACCATTTTTTGATAACTCCATGCATTATCCAAGTTACATCCAAGATAAGTAGAGTTTTGTGATTCACTAAAGGTTCTTTCCTTACAAGTCATTTCACACTTCTGATTACTATCCTTAACTATTCTTTTGCCAAGTTTTTTTATGCCTTCTAACGATAGTTTCAAGAAGATCAACTATCCCTTACTTTATCCTGTATAGTCTGACATCCTGTATCTATCCCTTGCACACTTCAAATTCCTTCTTCCGTTACACTGTAGTGAAGACCATCTTAATCCTAGATACTTTCTTTGTCGGATCACTCTTCTTTAAGAACCCATCTAAAATCTTTTCTATACAATTGCATAACCAAACAAAACCGTAAACATTTCCTATCAATTATTCTTTAAGATTTGCAATTTCTTCAGAATTGTGTCCAAATATTATTTCTTGATTATTGAAGAAAAGCTAACCATTTACGCGTGGTTCAAGAAAGATAATTTGGCCAATTCTGAAATAATTGAAAACTAAAGATTAAGTTGATATTTATTCCGCAAGTCATAAAGCAACTTTTAGTTGCACAATCAGGATATGCATTTTTCTTAATATTTATCTACCTAATCCCAGTACAATCTCACACTTTTGTACTATTTTACACATTTCTTTAAGAGTTAAAAAAATTTAAGTGTTCTAAGTGATGTAGAGAAAAATTCTCTTTAATAGATAGTTCTTCGAGGAAAGTAGGGGCCCTCCTGACATCACCCGCTAGGTTATTACGAGTTTTAAGAGGGAAAATCTCGCTCCCTCAGCAGTCAACCCTTATAAATCAACGCCGTTACACCATGAGGGGAACGACCGAGGTGAAAGGCAAGGTCAAAATTACAATTTTGAGCGGGGGGAGGGGGATCCGTAAGGAAGTCACGTGACAACACCCTACAGGGGGGCTCAAAATGGGTCAAAACTGCTCCCAAACCTTTTTGGAAACTTCCTGGTAGAGATTAATGGTAGGATTAGGTGACTTTCTTCATTCAACCATCTGTCTACTGAAATTCTATTTTGATTGATTAATATTGAGATATGATTTCTACCATATCTCTTTCTCAAAGGAATTTTTATAAAACCTCTCGAAAACGACCCATTCTGATGAATAATCATCTCCATGAACAATATCACCATTGTAAATAAAAAAATTAAACTGAACAACAATTCACAACCTACAATAAACGACCATCCACAAACCAGAAATTTCTATTATTAGCATATTCTATTATTAACATATTGTACAATCCTTATTATATTAGAAATGCAGAAATTTTAGATAAATATCCTAAATTCGATAAATAAACTACAAATACATTTGAATCAAAAATATATGAAAGAATATAGAAGAAATTTTAAGATATTTTATTAGTAAAAAAACGATATTATATTCACTTTAAGAATTGTATTGTTCGAAGTAGCCAACAGTACGTTTCCAATATGGGATGAAATTGGCAATCCACTGTAGTCTGACATCGTTGTGATGTCCTTTTATTAATGTTTCTACAGAGTTTACAACACAGACAAGGTTCACAGCCCACTGTCCAATAATTCAGAACCAGTAGGAAAATCTATCTCTCCAACTACACTCATGGACAAAATTTAAGGAAGTGGTAATTCGATGTAGATGGTCGCCATTTTTTTTTCCAAGTAGACAAACAATTTTGTCCACACTTTCGTTTCCAATAGAGATCCCTGTATATCAAATATCTTTCAGAGTTATTATCTGAAAACCTGATATACATGTTAAAAGATATAACTTCCTTAAAATTTTGTCTATGATTGAGGTTCTTGCTACAATAAAATCATTGTCTTCCTAAAAATGACCATACTGATCTTTGAGGTATAAGGTTTAATGGATTTTAAACTCAAAATGTGACGATCTCCTTGTGGTATATGTGTATATAGGTTGTAATATATTAGAAAAATAGTAAATGAATCCGATAGAAAGGGGAACATGCAAATACTTATTATATGTTCTTCCTAATCGGTATATCTAAGTTGTTGTTTCGAACAGTCGCCGAAAAAACTAATTTTTACAAAGATATAAGAGTGCAAAGTTTCTTTAGTTCGAGGAGATATAATGAGCAAACTTTCTAAGTTCTGACCAATGTAAGTTTGTAAAAATTATCGAATAATCATGTAAGAAGAACAATTGTAAGGAAGTCGATGTCACGTGCAGAGCAGGCCCAGGTGTAGGGCGGGTAACCCGAGACAGGAGATCCAAAATAGGTCAGAGGGGAGTGGAGTTCATTGACCTCGGTCGTTGACCCCCCCGTCACGTGCTGAACTGAACTTGAAGCGGTGGGGAACTTTCTCTCTCTTTCAAACTGGGGCACCGGGGTCGTTGACCTGCTCGCGCATGCGCGGTGGCCTAATTCCAAGCACTTCCTAGTTGGTGGCCATGCTGAAGGAACCCTGTGTGGTGCCCCAGGGCTTCTTCCGCCGTAGCATCCAACAGAAGATCCAATACCGGCCCTGCACCAAGAATCAGCAATGTTCCATCCTCAGGATCAACAGGAACCGCTGCCAGTACTGCCGGCTCAAGAAATGCATCGCTGTGGGCATGTCCCGCGATGGTAAGTTACTCTAACTCTTCTTAATTATCTTGTGGTAGCATTGAGACAACCTGGAACATCTTCAGATTCTCTTTTACAATCACTATCCATTGTACACACATCTCAGTGCATCCTCTTGTTACACAAACACTTTTGTGTATTCTGTTTTTACTCAAAAGACTGTTTGCGGAAGTACTGTAACAGCCTCTACATGTTTTAAACAGTCTTACATCACTTATTCGCCATACAGTCATTGTCTCATTAACCTAATAACATATTATCGGGGAATACACAAACTGTTTACCCACTACAATATATGCATATTGCAAATAGTAAACCTATTTTTGACCACTTTAAAAATCTCTGGCTTTTTAAAGACGCAACCTTCTATTCATCAATGCTGTCTAGAGACTCCAATAGGAGAATAACCAAAGGTTCCAATTCCTGACATTACCATTATTTCTACCTTTCCAAATACCTCTTACAGATTTCTACACTTTTTCAGATACATTTTTATATAATATTTTTAACTTTTAACCACAGGTAAATACGATTTTTTTTACGAAAACCTACTATAGAAATGATGATAAACTATCATGGGCAACCTTCATGATGATCAAACACCTCTAGAAGAAGCCAGAATTATCCATGATATAGAAATTTGCTATTTGAAAAAAAAAATATATATGTTAATATTTGACAAAAGTACACCCAGCAACTAAATTCCTTTATATTAAATGTCTAGAAAAACATGTTGTTTTTGAAGTTATAGTTTATTATATGGAAATATATAGGGGAATAATAATAAACAGCCTTTAAACCTGCCAGCAAAATGTAAAGAAACAAGCAATGCTTTAAAAAAATGGTAAAAGACGCCTGTAATGTAGGCTTTCTACATATTATTCTACAAGGCGGGAAAGCCTAGTTAAACAGACGGTACCTTCAAACTGGAAATTTTAAAGATTAAAATTACATGATGGGCGTAATTTTAAACTGTTTAATACATTAAATACTCTAAATATATCTCAAAAACTCCATAAATACGTAATAAAATACTATTATTATGCTTATAATAGAAAATATTTTTTGTATGAAAATTTCAAGAAAAATTATGATAAAAGAAAAAAAAAAAGAGTTTAAAAGTAAGATTGTAAGTTGTGGTAGAGTAAGTAAGTATGTTGTCTGGTTTTAGCGGAACGGTATCAAAAAGTCGGTAGCGCGTAGAAAGTAGTTCACAAAATTGTTCAGAGATGGCAGCAGCTGTCTCTATATCGCCAGCCATCAATAGGCTCGGGTAACCCGCTTCCCCATTTCTATCCATTGTTTCTGAACAAACGGCGTCTCTTCTAGAAAGTCTCTTGTTGATTTCCGGTATTATATTGACCACTTGACCCGAGGTCTACATACAACCTCCAATTAGTTTGACATAAAACGTAACATTCTGGTGATAAACTTAAGCTTACGGGATTAAGAAATAGCTATTAGAGAACGTCTTTTTTCAAAATGCATACGTAAGTCGTATTCTTAAGTATGGACGACCATATTGACAAGAAGGACGCTTCCCTGTTCAACGGATGCATCACGGAAGTTGTTAGAGAAGTGGATAGTTGAGAAATTTCTGCCCGTTTGTAGGGCTCAACATTTAGGAATTATTAGACCTTTTCTTGACAAGTCATAGCGAAATCTTCGTGCTTCGTTTATTAAAGAAGTATGTTGAGTATCGACTTATCTTGACGAATCGTTCAAGTTGTATATTTAGCCATGTATTTAGTTCTTCTTCATAAAACCATTATAGATAAAGATTATCATGGACTTTGAGCGCAAATAATGATCTTGATCTAAAGACGTGTATGAAAACCGATTTTACCGTACTGGAAGACCAACATAGACTATGTTCACGATAATGATATGAGGACCGTAGTGTATAATCCAATTCTACTGTACTGGAAGACCAAATGGACCGTATCCGCGATAATGAAATGAGGACCGTAGTGTAAAATCCGATTCCACTTTGGAAAGTATCTGCCGGAAGTAAAAGTGAGACCGACCGACCACAACAACCCCCAGACGGTGAAGGAGGGAGGTCCCGTCCCTAATGAGGCCCCACCAGACTTTCCCCTGGTCAGGGGCCCACTAGGAAGTGGGGGCGCTTTCTTTTTTTTTTTTCTTCTTCTTCCAATCCGCTTTCTCCCTTCTTCTCCCCAACCGCGAATCCATTGATCTGACCGAGGAGCGGAAAACAGTTTGACCTTTAGGCGCTCCCTCCCCCGTGCGTCACACCACACAAAAAGTGCCTCCCCCCGCCTGGAATCAATAAATGTTATTTAGTGCCGGCCCCGACCTTGAAGTCCCGGACAATCCACTAGGTGGCAGCTACCACCTTGTTTACTTGGGCCTCAAGGTCGCCCGAAGTGCGCAGAGTTACGTCACAGCGGTGGCGCAATCGATAGAGGCAGCCAGCAGCAGCAGCACCTCTACCGTCGGAGCTTGGCTGTGTGGATCAATAAGGAAGAGCCCCGACTACGCAATAAGGGAGGGGGAGGTATTGATTTAGCTGGCTCACACACACACCGAGGCGGCGCTCGCAGCGGTCGACAGATGGCGTTGCTGCCAAGTTCAAGGTTACGTTACGTTGTTGTTGTGTACGGCGTCATGTGACACACCAGACCTCCGCGCGCTAGGGAATGACCAGCATCCTAGGCCGGCTCCTGACCTCCGGGTGCCCCAAACGTCGCAGGCGGCCCACGCCTCCGAAGAAAGATGAAGGTATTCGTCCCGCCCACTCCCCTTTTCAACAGATCCCCTAATTACTCCATCCTTTCAACCACATCGATATCGTTCCAGCCTTCTCGTAACCCCTTCCTACCATTTATTTGCTCAGGAAAAAAAAAAAAATTCCCACAGTAATCAAAACAGTTCGAAGATAGATTTATATTTATTTACCACTAAAGACAAGTTCTTTGTGGATATATATTAAAATATACTACTAACTACATTTAAAGTTTGAACTGGCTACAGCCATTTCGCTCGTTTCCTACTATTGAACAACTCGGGGAAATCATTCTAATCTCATAAGAAACAAAACACCATTCGAGTAGAAATTTTTATCCATCTTATTACCGAAAATACACATTACATATATATTGAAGCTGAAATAAAGAGCGATATGATTATAACATCCATAGTAGAGAGTAAAAATCAGGTAAAGGTAACTTTTTTAATATGATGTTCTCACCATAACTTACACTTTTAAGCCAAGAGAATGGAGATGTAACAGAAAGGATTGTGTTTGCTGCAGCTGTCCGATTCGGACGCGTGCCCAAGCGCGAGAAGGCGAAGATCCTGGCAGCCATGCAGAAGGTCAACGCCAGCTCCCAGGAGAAGGCGCTGTCCCTCGAACTGGAAGATGAATACCGCGTGATGTCCATCGTGGTGGAAGCCCACGAGGAAACCTGCGCCTATACGAAGGAGAAAGTGGCTCCTCTATTGGACCAAGCTCGCTCCTGCCCCGTCTTCGCACAGGGATCAGCGCACATGGTATGTACCCCCCATCTTCCTACCTTTTCTAAGAAACCAACGATTTAAAGTTGACATAGAACTCTCCGGTCTTATCTACTTTCATTTTCTACGCAGTTAAGTTCAATAGATCGATAGTTTGGAATTTGACTTCCACTTTATTCAGTACATTCTTTCGTAAATTCCCTCGGTATGTAGTGACATTGATCAATTCGACGAGCACTGCGACCTTGCCAAGGCCGCGCAATTCCACGTGGCGCGTTTAGCGCAACTTCCGACATGCAGGGAAATTCTGCGGTGGCTTTACGTCACCAGCCAACCGCGTCACTTGCTCGAGGAAAAAAACATTGCTGCGTAGGCCTTGTTTTCCGGCTTTCCTAATCCTACATTTGTTTTTTTCCATAACCAAATTTCATACAAATCGCTGTTCAACACTGTTTAGCTAAGCCTTCCAAAATATATATTTTTATTCAGTTCACCAATTGTACGAACATTACGTCCAATGTTTTTAAAACAAAAAAGCGCTTCCATCCTCAATATATCTTTTTTTTTCCAAATCTTAATTCATTTCCTGACTTTCAGATTAAAATATAGACACTTTCTCACTCTTAAAAGTTTTCTCTCTCCTTTTTTAAATAGCTTTTAAGTAAACGTTATCAACCCCCAACTATAGGATCCAATGGTGAAATGTTTTCTCATCAGTTCTTATGGCAATTGGTAGATGTATTGCGTGTGCTGTGCAGGCCTGCCCGCTGAACCCTGGCTTCCACAGCTCAGACAACAACGCCAATCACATCCTCGAAGAGTTTTCAGAACGATTTTCGCCAGCCATCCTAGGCGTGGTGGAGTTTGCCAAGAGGATTCCAGGCTTTAGTTTACTGGCCCAAGAAGATCAAGTGACGCTCCTGAAGGCTGGAGTGTTTGAGGTGCTGTTGGTGCGACTGGCCTGTATGTTCGACTCCCACACCAGCTCCCTGGTCTGCCTCAACGGACAAGTCCTTCGCCGGGAGTCTCTCCATTCCTCCAGCAATGCCAGATTTCTCCTCGACTCCATGTTTGACTTTGCCGAGAGGCTCAACGGTCTACGCCTGACGGATAACGAACTGGGTCTCTTTAGCTCCGTCGTCGTCATTTCTTACGGTAAATACCTTCCAATACATTCTTAACCCTACACACATACTCTCTATTAGGGTGGAACTTCATAGAACAGATGGATGAGCTGGTCAATCCAGCTGGGAACTTTGGTCATCACACCATCAATATATTGAGGAATCAATCTGCGAATTCAATATATAAAGTAGACATTGTCAGCTTAAAAACCTCTTAAACATTTATTCAACTCTTAAAAAATAGTTTTCCATTAGGTAGTAAATTTATAAAATTTCTTTTGATTTCGTTTTACAAAATTTTATAAAAAGTAGTGAATGAAAGATAAAGTTTAGACAAAGTATTTGAAATATAGTAATAATAATTTTAAAAGACGTGTCTTTTTTAAAGAGTGACTCTCAAATGACGAGGCAGAATAACTGGAAAGTCCAGTTTGTTTCATGCACATGTACATCGGATATGTCCCCCACTATTTCACCTCGTTTCGCTTAAGACAAAGTCTGCTTAGGGCACATTTTACGATATCTCATAGAAAGTATGTTATACTTTTGTCTAATATGATAATATAGCGAAAACACTTTCATCCTAATACCATGTTTCCAGATATTAAGCTGTACACCTCTAATTATATTTTATGTGCAGAGCGCCCCGGTCTAAGAAACGTGGCCTCCATCCAGAAGATCAACGACAAGCTGAAGGAGGTGCTGAAGAAGGCTGTGACTGCCCAGCACCCGGAGAACCCTGCAATATTCGAGGAGCTGATGAGGAAGATCCCCGACCTGAAGACGCTCAATACGCTGCACTCTGAGAAGCTGCTAGCATACAAGATGGAGCCCAGCCATCAGAGCAATGTTGCCGGCCATCTCGCCAGCACTCGCGGCACGACTGCCCCTGCCGACTCCTCCTGGGCTAGGTATCCCATCATGGCCACTCTAACACACGAGGAGGAGCACTGCCCGTCATCGCCTGGGCAGCACAGTGCGGGCAGCACGCTAGACTGGAGCACAAACGACTCCAAGGACGGCCACGATCTCTACGGAAGTCCGCACTCCGTTGGCAGCGGCCTATCAGCAGAAGAGGCAAAGAGTCCGATGAGGACGTCATCGTTTTCAAGCACAAGGAGTTCTGACGCAGCTTGGCAAGGGGACATGATAGTCCAAACTGAGGTGCCCCTCGCTAAGAAAGATTCCATCCCCGTTGTTGAGATGTGCTCTAGCTCTGGAGATGAACTGTACTATGGAGAGAATCCCAAGAATGGCAATCCCTACCCAAAGATCAGGAGGGTAGACTCTCCAACAGACTCTGGTATCGAGAGTGGCAAAGAGCATGGTCCCAGCATCACCCCCACTGCATCAGTGTGTTCTAGTCCCAGGTCAGCGATGGAAGAGAAGGTGAAGGACATCGAGGCCGAGAATACGGAGAAGCAAGAGAACATGGAAGACATGCCTGTGTTGAAGCGGGCGCTCCAAGCCCCGCCTCTCATCAACACCAACATGTTGATGGACGAAGCATATCGCCACCACAAAAAGTTTAGGGTCTCACGACGAGAAGCAGAGAGCCCTAACACTCTGAGGACTTTAGCAAACTCACATAGCACATTAATAAAGACCTTAGAACAGGCGCCAAGGTATCTCAGCGAGCAACAGCTCAAGAGCACAGACTTGATCCACAACATCATCATGCGAACAGAAGCAGTGAGCGGTCAGGAATCAATGGCCCCCCAGTCACCCAACTATATGTATGCCATCACATCCCATTCGAATCCTCCGCCATCCACATTGGTCCACAGCAGCCAAAGTGCCAGCAAACCTCCGATGGTTTGTCCTCAAGGGTACTTCATTCCATCAAGCACATCCTACACTTCATCGCCACCGCCCTCTTCGTGGCAGTTTGCAATACCTTCCTCTACCCTCCCTACACCCTCGCGGTCCCCATATCGGTCCCATCCCGCGGAATCAACCTCCCTGCCCCCTGAAACCGCTGAGCTGACACCCATGGACTCACGGTTTTCCCCCTACGACCATTCTTCCCATCAGCTAGTCATCGCCTCTTCTTCTCCTCTTCTCCAAGAACAGCAGGTACATACAAATTCTCCCCCTATGAGGATCCATCATTCTCTAGAAGCTCAACCTCTCAACCTTTCAAAGAAAACCTAATATATTTATACATCTCCACATACCTATACAATAATATATATATATCGTGAAACACAATTCTGGTACAAAATCCTTTGTGTTTCTCCCTTTTACCAACCACCCTGCAATGTGATGATGATATTTTTTTTTCTTGGAAACAAGGTTCTACAACAAATCCATCTTTTTGTGCCATTGGAGCATTCTTTTTTTTTTTTTGTAAATATATTTTATTTTATGAATATGAAAAAGAGAGAGAGAAAAAAAGAGAAACCCAGAAAAATGATTTGTGAAAAAACATGCAAAAGAGGGAATAAATATATATATATATATTTAAAACAAAAAAGGGAGATATAAATAAAATGTATTTATATGAATTGTAAATTTTTACCACATAAAAAATATTAAAGGGAGATAGGTTAAGTTATTGGGGGGTAAAAGATGGACGGTTTTTTTTTTATTTCCTCAGGCATTGTTTTTTTTTTGAAGGTTTGGCTTTTGTTTTTTATTGAGAAAAAGAGAGATAGAATGATGAAAAAAAGTTATGGGACCTTTTCGAAAAAAAAAAAATTGAAAAAATATAATTTTATATATAACTGTGTAAATAAATCTATAAGACTATTTTCGTTCATGGTACCCATTGTATTTTCATAAAAATCATATTATTTAAGAAAGATGCCCCTTTAGTATTATTTCCCTTAGGTTTTCTCATCCTGTATCTTCTCCCCCTTTCACAACTCCATTATTTAATTTACTATTTTAGCCTAGATCATGGCCCCAAAAACTTTGTGAAAAAAAAAAAGAACTTGTAAAGATGTCCAAAAAATGAAAAAATAAAATAATTTAAATGTTTAATTTAAATTTTTTATCTCTTTTTGTTTTTTTACACTTTTTACATTACATTAGATTTTTTTGGGTTGTTGATAACATGAATGTGTGGGTGTTTTTCTTCAAACAATTGGTGAATAAACAATTGAGGCCAAACAATGGAAACAATGAATGATGTCATAATACAGTCATTCCTTTATGGCTAGTTTATAAATTTTCTCTTTTAAGCTTATCAAAGGTGGATTCAGATATGGATTAAAGGCTATTTAATACGTATTCAACAAGACATTAATAAGAACGAAATTTTCATATAGTACATAGTATACATTCATGGACAAAAACTTAAGGAATTTTCATATTTTATCGTCGCCGTTCGTCTTGTTTTTTTTTTTTTGGAAACAAAGTCAATTTTGTTCACACTTGGTTATCTCGTATGTCTTCAATAAAGGTCACTGTATCAAATATCTTTCAAAGTTATTGTCTGAATCCCGATATACATGCTAAAAGGTACAACTTCCTTAAGTTTTGTCCATTAGTGTATATTGGTTATCTCGTGTGTCTTCAATAAAAGTCACTGTAATATCTTTCAGAGTTATTGTCTGAATCCCGATATACATGATAAAAGTTACAACTTCCTTAAGTTTTGTCCATGAGTGTATATTAGTTATCTCGTGTGTCTTCAATAAAGGTCACTGTATCAAATATCTTTCAAAGTTATTGTCTGAATCCCGATATACATCCTAAAAGGTACAACTACCTTTAAGTTTGTTCATGAATGTATTTTAGCATATTTCACTAACGGTTGCTAATATCCGATAGTGGTATATAAAAAAAAGTTTTAAAAACTTTTATAAAAACTTACAATAGAATTAACAATTGGTTTATCTTTTTTATTATTAATAAAGCAAACAAGCCTGCTTCTACAAGCAAATTTGCTCATATATGGATTTCGAATAAATATAACGAAAAAAACCTTTTACAAAAGAAATGAGAAAAACATACTTTAACCGTTATATCTAATATATATATGCACATAACCAAGCATGTCAAACTCAAATCCTAACACGGGCCAAATAAAAAAGTAATAAGATTATGTGGGCCGCAAAAAAAGAAAACAAGTAATTAAATTTTTATAGTAACATTTATGTAGGTTTATTTAAAAAAATACTAATAAGAAAAAAAGAAAGTAATATTGTCTGGTGGGCCGCAAATTTATTCGTTGTGGGCCACATGAGGCCCGCGGGCCGCGAGTTTGACATGCTTGTGCATAACACTATGTACAATGAACATGGCGCCTCTGCCAGCGCTGCAGAGTTGGGTAGAGAATCGCCAGCGGGTCTCCAGGGACACCACGTATTTCGCGATCTACAAAGAATACGTAGATCGCGTGCTTCACCGCTGAGGAGATGGTGATGGCGTGGTCCACGAGACCAACTGTAAAGATCCAGGACTGCAGGTCTGATGATATATCTAATATAATAGATACACTCTACTGAACATAACCATAAGACAATAAATAATTTCGAACCAAATCAACTTATAAACAATTATATAAGGGTGTTGACCTCTTCAAGGTCACCATACCATCATAATTAAAGGTAAATTGGTCAATTCAGAGAATCTGATTTAGGGGAGTCATTTTCAACGAACATTGACCTCTCAGAGAAAGGTGGACGCTTTAAAGAGGGTAGATACGCTTTATAGAGATTCATCTAGAGATAGTTCGTCAGACCTTACCATAGGTTATGTCATAGGGAAGGTAACAACTTTAATTTTACACACACATTACACTCATGGACAAAACTTAAGAAAGTTGAAGTCTTATGTCGCCGGTCGTCGGTTTTTTTTAATGGAGACGCAGACAATTTTGTTCACACATAGTTAGCTCGTGTGCCTTCAATAAAGGTTACTGTAATATCTTTCAGAGTTATTGTCTGAATCCCGATATAAATGCTAAAAGGTACAACTTCCTTAAGTTTTGTCCATGAGTGTATATTGGTTAGCTCGTGTGCCTTCAATAAAGGTCACTGTAATATCTTTCAGAGTTATTGTCTGAATCCCGATATACATCCTAAAAGGTACAACTTCCTTTGTCCATGAGTGTATATTGGTTATCTCGTGTGTCTTCAATAAAGGTTACTGTAATATCTTTCAGAGTTATTGTCTGGATCCCGATATACATGCTAAAAGGTACAACTTCCTTTAGTTTTGTCCATGAGTGTATATTGGTTATCTCGTGTGTCTTCAATAAAGGTTACTGTAATATCTTTCAGAGTTATTGTCTGAATCCCGATATACAGGGTGATCCAAAAGTCCCGCACAACTTTAAAAATTAATAACTCCGCGAATATTTGCGCTAGAGCAATGCGGTAAACACCATTGTGTTCAGGATGCAATGGGATTTTTTATGGCAAATAATGAAAAATTCGAAATTGATTTTAGTTACAATTTTATTCGCCAGATGGCGCTCTACCAGAATCAGAGATTCAGCGGCCAAATTGTTTGATAACTTGAAAAATATAACTGATCGACACGTATTTTTCCTTTTTGAATACCAGGAAAGAACCCTAATAATATCAAATAACAAATTAATAAAACACCACTTCGCCAAAAGTATGAAGAATTGGTTAACGATTTTCAAATACAATCAGAGATATGTAAAATAGGTAAATGCAAATTAAAACATGTAGCAAAAAGAAAATTGATATTGTAGATACGTTTTGTTTCCGAAGATAATAAATTTCTAATATTTTTAATTCAACTCTCACTCAGTATCGATTATATTTATTTCAATTCATTTGAAAAATACGTATCTATCTCTGATAATTTATTTTACTCTGGAATGCCGTTGTTGTTGTCGTGTCCAATAAAGAGCCTCAGATGTATCCATGCATCTCCATCACAGCAGCAGCAATGTCCACTATCTTGGGTGTGTAAAGCTGCTGCTCAGGGTCTTTGTCAAATTTCTGCAAGGCTGCGGCCATTGCTGGCTATGAGAATATGTGGGTAGGTGTAAGTTCCACACCAGGACAATTGTTGCATGCCCTATAGGTTCTTGTGCCATCTGGATTAATTGTCATTCCTTTATAGTGTTTTGTTCTAAGTCTTGTTATAGTTTTTGTCATTTTTCTCTCAGAGTTTATTTCGCATTCTGATCTCTCGTTATTTTTTTGTTTAATTATCTTGTATTTTGCCAAAGAACCAGCGTCAAATAATGACATTTGTTCTTTCCTTTGGCTCAACTTTCTGGCTTCCTTTGCCAATTCAAAAGCCATTTCATTACCCCCCGATCCCATCATGGGCAGGGATTCAATGTAGAATGCAGTTATTCTCCAATGGTAACAGTTGGGTAAGTAACGAGTGTATTTTCTGTGTGATTTTAGTATTGCCCTTCTGAATTTCTTCTAGAGCGGATATGGAGTCGCTGTATATTAAAATTCCTTCTTCTTGATGCAGGGATGGTTGGTTAAGGCATACATCAAGGGCTTTCCAGATAGCTGTCAGTTCACAAGTGAAGTTTGACGAAATCTGTCCTGCTCCTTCTTTGATTTTGATGTTTGTTCCATCTTGCAGTATTTTGTTAATTCCGGCCCCTCCATTACTCAGGGTAAGGTCTGAAGATCCATCTGTATATGCTGTTAAAGGGCGTGGCCTAGCATTTTTAATCGAGAATTTGTACTATGAGGACATAGCCGTTAATATTACAAACACATTAGACCTCGAAGCCCAAGGTATCAAAGTCTACCTCAATCAAAACAAAGCATCAACATATACAATATGTATCACCCTCCAAACAATACATTTATTGACGATGGAACAATGGCTCAATTTCTTACAGACAACACTATTATTGTAGGTGACCTTAATGCCAAACATCAACTATGGGGATGTTCTACGCCAAACCCATGAGGCAAAATACTATCAAACATATTTGACGACAATGCCTTCATGTGCTTAAATGATGGGAATCCTACCCATCATTCCTACAAGCTATAATACTGCACAAGCCCTTGATATAAGTTTTTACCCTCCTGATATTTTCCACAAATGCAAATAGCAAATATTAAAAAGTTTTGGAAGTGATCATTTGCCTAATTTGATAGAAATTAGCACCAAGACCAAAACTAGCTCAATTAAGAAAAATTCTGGAACTTCAAAAAGGCTAATATGTTATCTTTCGAAATCACCATTAATAAGGCAGCCAAAGTATTAATACCAAGAGATAATATTAAGAAATGGATTCCAAAATATACACACCAGGCAAAAAATAGTCAAACACTTATAACTAAAAGAAATGAACTACAAAAATGTGCACCCGAAACCAAACAAATTGTAGAACTGAACTGAACATTGTGATTGCAAAAATAAAAAGATTATACGTAAATATGAAAAGGGAAAAATGGAAACAAACTTGTGAAAACCTGAACCCAAGAAACCCAAATATAAAACTTTGGAATTTGGCAAAACAAATTGACAGAGTCCAGCCACAAACTGAAAACACAAATATGATTAAGAATACAGATGGTACACCAGCAACTAATGACAAAATTGCTGCCAATCTTTTAGGTAATTTATATCAAATAAGTAGTAAAATCAAGGTTGAAAAAAGGCCCGAAAGATTATTCATGACTGTAAAAATGTTACCAGCACTCATAATATTTTCCATGAAAAAAATCAATATGAAAGAGCTAGCTTATGCATTAGAAAACACTGACCTAAACAAGACTCCTGGGCCAGATGGAATCCATGGCCGAATGATATCAAACTTGGGCAAAATTGGCAAAGAAAGACTTCTTAATATTTTCAATAACTCCTGGAAAACTGGAAAATTGTCTCAAGACTGTAAAAATGCAACAATAATTCCCATTAAGAAACTTGAAAAATCTGCTGATGCCCCAAAAAACTACCGACCTATCTCCCTAACAAATATTTGCTGCAAATTAATGGAAAAAGTTATACTCAGACGACTCACCTACCACCCCGACACAAGAAATATCTTTCCAGAAGAACAATATGGATTTAGGAAAGGACATGGGAAAATAGACCAACTCCTTTTTTTCACACAAAAGGTAAAAGATGCACAAAACAAAAAAACAACTAACCACACCATAGCTGCTTTTTAGACCTTACACAAGCTTTTGATAAGGTATGGAAAAACAAGTTAATTGCAAAATTATACAAACATTTCAAAATTGATGGAAAAGCTATCACTTGGATAAATGATTCCCTTAAAAATATATAAATCAGGGTCAAATATAATGGCACTCTATCTAAAACCTTCAAATTGTACCAAGGATTACCACAAGGATCTATCCTTAGCCCAAATAAACAGAAGAAACCCAGAATTTTGCTCAGTCTTCAGATCAGAACTTATAGCCATCTATGAAGTCTTAAAATTCATCAGAAAAATTAAACATCACGATATATGGATTCTTACTGATAGTTGAAGTGCCATACGACACTTGAGTCACACAGGGGAACTTAGAGACAAAGTAAGCAGGAACATAATTGGTTATCTCCAAAAACTCTCAATACCTCAAAAATTCACCTTCAATGGATACTCTTACATGTTAGCATTGAAGGCAATGAAGCTGCTGATGCGCTAGCGAAAAAAGGCACAAAAGAACCCTTGCTACAGAAAAATAAACTTACTTTTAAAGAAATAGAAACAGTAGCCAAAATAAACAAGAACTGGAGGATCCCACCTAAGCACAGTTGGTATACCCTAGAAGCAGATGGCCACCCAGACCTTTCGGTCCACAAGCCGGCATGCGAAGCATGCCCTTCGCTGCTATTCTATTCAACTCATAAGCCAAGTAACGGTATCCAAGCTAGTGCTTGGTCATTGTACATGGAAACACCACCTCCCAGACAACGTGTCTGGAAGGATTTCTATACCGGTGGCCTTTAATCATAGCAAAATAGGAAACTATCTACTGTGTCCAGCAGGGACCGCGGGGAGGCGGCCACCGGTCGACCCTGTTCACTCACAGCTGAGGAAAAGCTCAGCTGCCACGTCGTGGGCTTTCTCAAAAAGCTTGCTGTCATTTCTCAGCAGCTCACTCTCGATCGCGCCCCTCGCCCTCCTTCTCTCTTCCTGCACACCCACTACCCTTGGACAATCCAAGACGTAGTGGCGTGCATTCACATCCCTTTCTCCATAGACACAATCAGGGTTTCTCTTAATTTTAAATCTGTGGAGACTTGGGGAAGAGCCCATGTCCCGAACTACCCTAATGAGTTTGTGGGACATTACCTTACAGAGGTACTTGGGTGTTGTTACCCCATTGAATACCTCTCTCCCCTTCACACTGTTCCTCCATCTGTCCAACCATAAGTCCTGGACGTGCCCCCTGATCCTCCTATAAACTTCTTTCTTGGTCACTGGGGTCCTCAGTGATCTACCTCTAAAGCATCCTGCCTTAGCGATCCTGTCTGCGAACTCATTACCTTCGATGAGGCTGTGTCTCCTAAACCAAGGGAGCTCCGGAGCCCGCGTCATCATCTCCAGCTCCTGGATTATTTGATGCGCGAGTTGCACTTTCTCCAGATTGATGGCAACGAGGGCCGACATACAATCTGAATAGAGGCGGTCCGGGCTGAAGTTCTTCTCGGCACACACTCTGAGGGCTACCCTGATCGCAACCAGCTCGGCTGAAAAGACCAATTCGTCCACTCTGAGTGTTAAACTTTCTTGGAAGATCAGCTCTCCATTAGTGAATATTACTACCCCAGCTTCAGTATTGGTTCCAGACTTACTACAATCAGTGAAAACCTCCGTGCCAATCCCTGTCGGCCATCCAGGACTCCAATTCCACTTTGGCAACCACTGCGGAGGCTTCCTTGGATCCCTCTTTAATTCCAGGGCCCCCGCTTCAAGTCCCAGGGCATCTTCACTGTTCTCCCAGATCTTCTGTCTGATGGTCTCCTCCTCTAGTTTCAAAATCCCAGGGGAATAAGCCCAGCGAGGACCAAAAAGGCCTCACTGCTGCTAGTGCGAATTCCCCCTGTGATTCTGAGTGCCGCTGTCCTCTGCACTCTCTCTAGAGTTGTTGCCACCTTCTGATCCATGTTTCGGCGCCACCAAGCCCCGGAAGCATATAGCAAGATTGACTCGACACAGGAGAGGTAGAGATTCCTAAAAATAGTACCCTCCTTCCCCCCCCCCCCCAACCCTGTTGAGATCCAACCAGGACAGGCCTGCACAACGCCTCCCTGCCTCTCGCCACCATCTCCTCCTCCGCCTGGTATTGCCAACCCATCTTGTCATCAATGACCACCCCCAGGATGGTCATCCTATTAACCAACGCTACCCTCCGTCCTTCCATCCGGATAGCCGGCTTGTGTTCCCATTTGATCCCTTTCCTTTTAGTTCTTATGTCCCTAGGCTTAAAGCTGAGGGCTTTAGTTTTGGAGACATTGAACTTAAGGCCAGAGTCATGGGCCCAGATCGAGAGAATTTGGAGAGAAGTTTCAACACACTTCTCAGCCTTCGCTCTCGAAGCAGCCTCAATGATGAGGAACTGGTCGTCAGAATAGAGAACCAGTCTGGCTCCCTCAGGGAGCTCCTCCTGGAAAACGGTGTTTACCAGGATATTCCACAGAATAGGTCCGCAGCAAGAGCCCTGGGGGCAACCCCTAGCACAGTTTCTTTCCAACTTCCGCCCACCAAAACTGAGGCTAATCCGTCTATCCCTCAGGAAGTCACGAACCAAGCTGCACAAATTATCAGGACAACCCATGTCCATCAAATTTCTCATCAGCTTGTTCCAGCTCATGGAGTTGAACGCACCATCAATGTCCAGGGCCACGAAAAGAACCCAAGCACCCTTATTTAAGCCCATCTCAACCCCCTCTAACACTTCGTTCAGAGCTGTGGTTGTGGACTTCCCTTCCCTAAAACCATGTTGGAAAGAGGAAAGGAGCTCATTACTCTCTAGCCAATGCTTCAGTCGCTGAGCTAGTAGGCTATCCAGGACCATACCTAGACACACTAGTAAAGAAAGCGGACGATAATCATTAGGAGAATTACCCTTTCTACCAGACTTTTCGAGAAGCACTACTCGGGCAACCTTCCATGCCTCAGGAAATGTACCAGTGTCCAGGCACCGATTGAATAACCTGGAAAGAAGCGATGGGTGCATCCTTACCAGTGCTTTCACGACGGTGTTATCGATCCCTTCGGGACCAGGAGATTTCCTTTTCCAGAACTTGAAAGCCGTCAGTTTCACCTCATTCTCAGAAAAGGGCGGATCTACCAAACCACAAGTGGTCAGAGAGATCTCGTCCTCTGGTTCCTCGTTTCCGAAGTGCCGATCCAAGTTGTTTTTATTTTGTCTTCTGCTTTCGAGCGAGTAGGTCTAGAACACATTCTCTCTGAATTTTCTCATTGTTGGTGGATGAAAGAGCACCAGTGATTATTTTGGCCGCTTTTGCTTGAACACTGTCTAGTCTTACTTTTAGTGATGAGCTTGAGGGAGCCCAGACCGGTGTTGAATATTCCATTATCGGCCTTATTAAGGTGGTATATGTTGTTCTGAGAATTCTGGGTTTTGCTCCCCAATTTGTTCCACATAGCCTTCTCAGAATGTTTAGTTTTCTGATAGCTCTATTTGAGGTGCTAATTATGTGTTCTGAAAATTCCAATTCCTCATCAATAATAATTAAAATAATTTTGTTGACATCTTGTCAATACATGCACAGTCTGCACTATTAAAAAAATATAATATGCATTATATACACTATGTACAATGAATATGGCGCCTCTGCCAGCGCTGCAGAATTTGTGGAGAATCGCCAGTGGGGCTCCAGCGACACCATGCAATTTGCGATCTACGATGAATACGTAGATCGCGTACTTTGCCGCTTAGGAGATGATGATGGCGTGGTCCTCGAGACCAACTTGAAAGATCCAGGACTGCAGTATCACACCTAGGTATTATGGATTTCTAATTTTATCAATTATTTGTTTGTTTATGCTTATTTTGTGGTTATATTTATGCCTTTTTCCCTGTGAGTGGAGAAGACGCATAGGTTTGGTTTTATTGGGTTTATGGTCATTTGGAGTTCCATTGCCCACTTCTCCTGTCCTCTCATTGATGTGTTCAGTATTTTTTACGATTTTTCTATGCTGCTACTTGTGTGCCATATGGCTATATCATCTGCATAACAGGCAACCTTTGGGTCTTCAGTGAGGTAAGGATGGATGTCGTTAATATATAGCAGATAGAGTAGAGGACTGAGCACAGATCCCTGAGTTATACCAGCCCATGTTCTTCCTTCCTTGGAAAATTCTCCATTGACCCGAACCTTTAACCTTCTTCCCTTTAAGAAGTCTGCAATCCAGATTAAGGTTTTTCCTCTTACTCCGATGTTGTGCAGCTTTTCACGTAATTTCTCCCTCCACACTCGATCAAAAGCTGAGGTCATATCAAGGAATATAGCCGTGGTCTTCTTTGGCGGTTTTTCCTGGAATGAATTTATTATTGATTGACAGAAGTAGAACAGTTGATCAGTCGTACAGTGCTGGGATCTATAGGTAGTTTGGTAGAGGTTTATTTTATTATTGTTAGTGAGCCAGACTATGAGCCTAGAGTGGATAATTCGTTCTGGTATTTTACAAAGCATGCTGGTGAGAGCAATTGGCCGATAGTTCTTGTATTCCTTGGCATCTTTGTTTGGCTTCAGTATTGGCACTATAATTGATATCTTCCAATTCTTTGGTAGTTTACCAGTTTGCCATGAAATGTTCAGTATTCGTAGGAGTTGATTATTAGCTTTGTCTTCAAAGTGTTTAATCATTTGACCAAAGATTAGATTATCTCTTGGTGACCTCTTGGATTTTTTTATTGATAAGTTTAGCTCATTCAGTGTGAAGTCTCTCGAGAAAATATCTTGTTGATGGAAGTTTCTTGCTTGTTGTTTAACTAACTGGTTTATATTATTTTTAGAGTCCTGTCTTCATTCGTATAGTTGAGTATGGAAGTGCTTAAAAGATATTCAGCAATTATGTCAGCCATCTGTTTGTTCTCGTTCTCGCTGTTCTATTCATATCGGTTAGAGTATTGGAGGATTGGTGTTGGTTTTGATTGTTCTATAATACTCTATTCATATTCCAGTGTTGGCTGTCCTTTCTTGGATCCATTTTTTTCGCAGAATTCTGCCATTTTTCTTGTTTGCCTATCCAAATTTCTTGTTCTATTTTGTGACTAATTTCAATGAGTTACTTTCTGTTTTCTTCTGTTTTATTTTTTAAAGAAGTTCATTGATATTGTCTCTCTCTCTGAAATCATTGCCTCGATGTTGTGGTCCTTCCAGTAAGGTATCCACAGGTCTTTACGTCTACCTCTAGGTATCGATGCTTTTGCAGCTTTTGAAATGTTCGAAGATAATTTTTCCAAGTTTTTGTCAAGCGTTCTGTAATTCAATTTTTCGTTGCACAGTTCTTCAAGCTTTTCTGTGAATTTTTTTCAAGTCGGCTTTCCTAAAGTTCCATGTTATTTTATTCTAATGGACATTCTCAATTTTGAAGTTTAGGGTTGTTAAAATTGGTCTGTGGTCACTGATTGCGCCTCTCAGGATTTCACATTGTGTTGTGGGTGCGATGTTGTAATTTATCGCTGTGATGTCTATTGCGGATTCTGTGCCTGTGGACTTGGATAGATAGGTGTTCTTTTCGTTATTTAACGGTGTACGGTCGAGGTCGTTTAGCATGTCCTCAACCTGCTGACTTTTGTTATCCTGGACAGGTGATCCCCAAATTGAACTTTTGGCGTTAAATTCGCCGAGCATGATTGTGATATCCGAAGACGCTTCACTTAATATCTCTATTGTGTGTACCCATACAAAATTCAAAGATTCACGAGCTGAAAGTTGGCGATTTTGAGATGCGTCAAGAATTCGCTGCATGGGTTTTCCGGCAAATTGATATTGATTAAAACTGGCTGTCGAATGTTCTGTGGACAGATGATGCTCACTTTTCTCTAAACGGAGAATTTAACATTCAAATAAGCCGCATTTTGGGCAACAGAAAACCCTAGGATTTTTACAGAAATGCCACTTTACCAGCCTAGAGTTACAGTTTTGTGTGGGTTCACTTCTTTTATTATTGGGCCATTTTTCTTTGGAAAATCAATGGAAGAACTTTTAAAACCGTTTTTGTAACTGGTGAACGTTATGTTCAACTTTTGAGAGAAAAGGGTATTCCCATATTGCAGGGCAAAAGCACTAAGCGAAATAACATTCATGAAATTGGAGGACCTCCTCATATCTCCCGAGGTGCCAAACAATTTCTAAAGGATACCTTCGGTGAAAATCGTGTGATAAGTCGCCACTTTATATAACAGTGGCCTCCAAGATCACCAGACTTGACGCCTTGCGATTTTTGTCTATGGGGATACATTAAATCGTGTGTTTATCGATGCTGGCCTACCACATTGGCCATGTTGAAGGCTTCTATCAGATGGCACGTTTTATCAATATCAACAGATATGTTATTTAATGCTGTCCATTCTGTCATTTATCGTCTTCAGGCGGTGATTGAGAATGAAGGGTGCCACATTGAGCAAGGATTGTGACCTAATACAAGAAATAAGGCAGTTACCTCATGTGTTATATAAGCCGCCATGTATTATATTATTTACCAATATTTTGCAGCTCTTTGTGTTGGGATATGGGGATAATAAATGCTGTCCTCACATCTTGACTCTTTTTTTTTTTTGTGAACAGTAATATTTTGTTTGTCATTTGCTCACATATTATGTCGTGCAAACGAGAGTATTATAACTTCTCGAATAACACTGGTACACACAATTTTTCCCCTTATGTTTAGTTTTCGCTTTTCGCTCATTAGAAGAAATAGCATAAGGAATATTTTCTGTACACCAATAACTTTAGAAATTTTGTGAAAAAAAAAAGAATACAAAATGATTTTACTGCCACGTTTTTCAACGCAAAAGGTCGATTTAAAAATTATTTTTATTTGAGGGGACACATTTTTTAAAATTGTGTACAGTATAATAAACAATGATAACATTTGACAAGCCCATAGGATATTTGGAATAAAGTACGACAAATATAATTTGTCACTCCCCTCTATATTTCATTTGTTGGATCATGACAAATATCCAGTTAAATAGTCAAGGGTCGCCAATCAGTCAAGAAACTACACATTTCTTATAGCAAGAAATCCTATTAATAGAGCCATCATAATTTTTGGTACTATATTAACATTTCAAAAATTCGTGTATAGATATCAGCAGTGTTTTTCAAACATTCAATCTATTTCACAAAACCCCATATAAAATATAAATATTTTTGCTACATGCTTTAATTTGCATTTACCTATTTTACATATCTCAGATTATATTTGAAAATCGTTAACCAATTCTTCATACTTTTGGCGAAGTGGTGTTTTATTAATTTGTTATTTGATATTATTAGGGTTCTTTCCTGGTATTCAAAAAGGAAAAATACGTGTCGATCAGTTATATATTTCAATTTATCAAACAATTTGGCCGCTGAATCTCTGATTCTGGTAGAGCGCCATCTGGCGAATAAAATTGTAACTAAAATCAATTTCGAATTTTTCATTATTTGCCATAAAAAATCCCATTGCATTCTGAATACAATGGTGTTTACCGCATTGCTCTAGCGCAAATATTCGCGGAGTTATTAATTTTTAAAATAGTGCGGGACTTTTGGATCACCCTGTACATGCTAAAAGGTACAACTTCCTTTAGTTTTGTCCATGAGTGTATATTGGTTATCTCGTGTGTCTTCAATAAAGGTTACTGTAATATCTTTCAGAGTTATTGTCTGAATCCCGATATACATGCAAAAAAGGTACAACTTTCTGAAGTTTTGTCCATGAGTGTATCTTTCAGAGTTAATGTCTGAATCCCGATATACATGCTGAAAGGTACAACTTCCTGAAGTTTTGTCCATGAGTGTACATGGAATCTTTTACATGGATTCACCTTAAAGTCCAATAAGCAAAATAATAGAAAAAAAAAGTAAAAGAAATTTACATATCTATAAAAACTTGTGGGCGTTGGGTTTGCATACATGTCTACACTAAAGATCAATGTGTATCAAATATCTTTCAGAGTAAATGTGTGAATCCCGATATACATGCTAAAAGGTACAACTTCCTTAAGTTTTGTCCATGAGTGTATTAGAAATCTTTCTTGTACATGGATTAATCTCAGTCTAATAAACAAAGAAATGGAGAAAAAGTAAAAGCAAATTACATATTTATAAAACATTATGGGCATTGGATTTGCATACATGTCTACACTATTAACCTATTCGACTTAAGTTTGATACCATATAGAAAGAGTCACGGTCTCAATTTCGACATAGTCATATACATATTAGCCTATTATCGGAATGATTTGCATATTCTGGGGTAAAAGATAAAGATAATCTTATAATGTGAGAATTACCATCTTTACTTTTACTAATAGTAATAATAATAAAACTTTTTTTTTATGATGATGGCATGCTCATTTTGGATCAGATGTTTCAATACATCTCTATCACAGCAATGTTCTCTATCTTGGGTGTGTAAAGCTGCTGCTCTGGGTCAATTTTTTTTGTAGTTGTCGTGTCCAATGAAGAGCCACAGATGTCTCCATACATCTCTAACACAGCAGTCGCAATGTTCTCTATCTTGGTTGTGTAAAACTTGCTCTGGGTCAATTTTCTGTTGTTGTCGTGTCCAATGAAGAGCCACAGATGTCTCCATACATCACTATCACAGCAGTCGTTCTCTATCTTTGGTGTGTAAAGCTGCTGCTCTGGGTCAATTTTTTTGTTGTTGTCGTGTCCAATGAAGAGCTTCAGATGTCTCCGTATATCTCATCATAGCAGTTGCAATGTTCTCTATCTTGGGCGTATAAAGCTGCTGCTCTGGGTCAATTTTCTGTTGTTGTCGTGTCCAATAAAGAGTCACAATTGTCTCCATACATCTCTATCCCCACAGTTGCAATGTTCTCTATCTTGGGTGTGAAAAGCTTCTGCTCTGGGTCAATATTTTGTTGTTATTGTGTCCAATGATGAGCCACACATGTTTCCGTACATCTCTATCACAGCAGTTGCAATGTTCTCTATCTTGGGTGTGTAAAACTTGCTCTGGGTCAATTTTCTGTCGTTGTCGTGTCCAATGAAGAGCTTCAGATGTCTCCGTACATCTCTATCACAGCAGTCGTTCTCTATCTTGGGTGTGTGAAACTTGCTCTGGGTCAATTTTCTGTTGTTGCCGTGTCCAATGAAGAGCCACAGATGTCTCCATACATCTCTATCACAGCAGTTGCAATGTTCTCTATCTTGGGTGTGTAGAGCTGCTGCTCTGGGTAATTTTTTTCGTTGTCGTGCAATGAAGAGCTTCAGATGTCTCCATACATCTCTATCATAGCAGTTGCAATGTCCTCTATCTTAGGTGTGTAAAGCTGATGCTCTGGGTCAATTTTCTGTTGTTTTCGTGTCCAACGAAGAGCTTCAGATGTCTCCGTACATCTCTATCACAGCAGTTGCAATGTCCACTATCTTGGGTGTGTAAATCTGCTCTTCTGGGTACATGTCAATTCTCTGTTGTTGTTGTCGTGTCCAATGAAGAGCCTCAGATGTCTCCATACATCTCTATCACAGCAGTCGTTCTCTATCTTGAGTTGTAAAGCTGCTGCTCTGGGTCCATATCTTTGGTTTTATTGTAACAAAGATATAAATTGACATAAGATATCCTGTTTTTATATAGCGTATTAGCGATATACATTTATTTTAGAAAATTGTTTTCTTTTGGAGTAAAATACTTCACATTCTTTATATAGGAAAGCATATGTTAGTTAAAAAAAGAATATAATGAGCAATATTCCAGTTGGATGAACGCCAACCATTGTCGACGTACAAAGAGTAATGCGTATTTATATATTATATTTATATAATGAATATGATGTAGTAAAACTTGAGGAAGGTGTTGGCGTTCAGCCAATTGAAATATTGGTCAATAAATTCCTTTTTGATACAATTATATGCTTTTTATATAAATATGTAAAAAAATCGATGTATATACAGTACTCTCCTATAACGCGAGTTTTTACAACGCGATAAAAAAATTGCGACAAATTTATTTATACAACGCGAATTTTCCTATAACGCGTTATAAAATAAAACAATTTACCCTAACAACATTCGCGTTATACAAGTTTTATTTCGTACAACGCGAATTCCTATAACGCGATTTCATACAACACGGAACACATTAATCGCGTTATAGGAGAGCTTACTGTAGTCTCAATTTTTGTACATAGATATTCTTTCCTTTTCTTTTTTTTCTCTTTTCTGAGCGAGGATTCAGTTTCTTCTCCTGCTTCTCACTACTTTTTAGATTCATTTCTAACATGAGAATCGTCTATATAAGACGGAATGTCTTAATAAAGGCTTGTAAGTGTAAATGTGTAAAAAAATAATAGAAAAAAAGGTCAGGTGTTGATATTAAAACTAAAGAAGGCATATCCTTATCAGGAGCACATGTGCTTTTCATATCGTCCATCTAAAAATCACATGTGCTCCTGGTCAGGATATGTCTTCTTTATATCTAAAATAAATATGTGTTTATGGATTGTTATTATATATGTGATAAGATCCTGTCGACTCTTCTGCGATAAGATCCTGTCGACTTTCAATGTGGCAATATAATAATAATGTGGGGAAAGAGAAATAATCACACCACGAGTTGGAAGATGAACCCAGACAACCAGAGAGAGAGATGGGGGGGACAGCCGCCCTGCCCGCCGTTTAGCGGCCGGCCGTTCGTATCGCACACAAAAAATCCTCAACTGTCTTAATTAGTCCTGAGGTTCCATGTAACGCCCCTGTGGTCGCCCCCTGGACTGTCGCTGGTGTCTCAAATGAATGGACTTTAACTGCTGTCTCTCTCTGGGCTGACTCTAGGTTTACTTTATTATTCCTGGAAGAGTAATATTATGACATATATATATTTTTACAATATATACATGTTATGAATATTTTGTTTTGTTGTTGAAAAAGATAGAGGAATTGAAGGTGCAGTCGTGAAAAAAAGAAAGATCGTTATTTACCTTTCAAGTAGTTTTTATTTTCAATTACATGAAAAGAATTACACATTAATTATTTTTCACAGTAATATAGAACCCATAAATTGAATTCTACGTTCGTGAATTAAAAAAAAAGGTAGTTAAACTATACATATTTACAACACCTTTTTTCAAAGTAATCTAAATCTATGGTTAAAAATAAAAGAATAGTCAATGATGAAAATAAAATACATGTTTTATAAAAAATAAAATATTTGCATTTTAGATTATATCATATATACATAGTGTGATCAATAATTTCCAGGAATGTTAAATATTTAAAGAAATACAAAAGTATAACAAAGTTTTATTTAAAATTTCTCAAAATGATCACCGTCACTATCTATACACTTGTTCCATCTTTTTTTCCAGATATCAAAACACTTCTGAAAATCCTCATCTTTCAGGCTTTTCAAAATATTCTTCGAATTCTCCTTTATTTCAGGTATTGAGTCAAATCGAGGTCCTTTTAAGACTCTTTTAATTTTAGGGTAAAGGAAAAAGTCGTTGGGAGCTTACATACATATATACAATACAATATATTTTCAAACCTTTACAATCTTTATATCAGAAATGGAAACATTGAAACACGAATGTTTCTTTCAAACATAAAACAAACTTCTACTGTCCTTACTGCGATGAGAAAATATATTGGAACGGCTTGGCTCATTAGTGTCACAGTAAGGACAGTAGAAGTTTGTTTTATGTGTAAAAAAAGCATTCGTGCTTTAACGCTACCATTTCTAATATATATATGGCACGTTATTGACTTACAATTAATATATACATAACTATTATATTTATATAATATTATATATTTATAATTATATGTAATTCTGCTGTCCTAAAAGCTTATGTCCATAGTTCATCTAAAATACCCATTCGAAGAGTCAAGCATCTCTGTTTCACTATAAATGGACGTTCCAAAAATGCAATATAACAGCGGTATGGTAGATTAAACTGGCGAAACCGCTGGGAGGGTTCACCACTGATGAGCCAGGCCCTCCCTTTAATTTTTCCATTGCAGTAAGGGCAGTAGAAATTGTTTTATTAAAAAAAAATTACGCGTCTAAAATAGTTTCGTAATTTGATATACATAACTGTCCTTACCATTATTGTTTGCGGAAGAGCATTGCTCGATGCAAATATTTAAATGTAAATATACTGACCTAAAAGCTTATGTCTATAGCTTACTTGAATACCATTTCTGAGATTAGACCCTTCAGTGTTGAATACATAAGCAGAATTGTCCAATACAGTATTAGAGCTCTAAGAAGCGGTCTGGTAGATTAAATTGGTGAAACTATTGGGAGGGTTTACCACTGATAAGCCAAGCCCTTCCAATAAATACATTCGACTCTCGATAATTTGAAACTCAAAGGACCAGAAAAATTTCAATTTATCAAGGGTTCAAAATATCAGAAGTTTAAACAAACAAGAGGGAGGGAGGGTAAAAATTAAGTGCAAAAGAGTTTGAAGTTTTGGCCGTTACGGGATACAATGTTACATACATGTTGATACAAGATTAGGTGACTTACCGCAAGTTTTTAAAGTAATAAATTTATTGGGAGCTTTCGGGTCTTGCCCTTTATCAAACAAGAGTGTAATCTCAAAATTCGTGATTTATCATTTTAAACATCTGTACAGTTATTCACAAATATTTGTTAGTGACAAGAGGATGCCTTTTCTGATACCTGATTTCAGTATAATTTCTATTTTGTACTATTTTTCACATTGGATATAGAGTTCATTGAAATGTGGAAAAATGTATACAATGGTTGGTAGTCCTTCTTCTTCTATCTTATCTCCACTCAATCATATTAGGGTATCAAGTTGTGACCCTTGATGGTGTCTGTTTGACAACCATCATGACTGGGTGAAGTAGAATGTGTTATACCTTTGTCATTAAGACTGGGAGCACTACTCACTGGCAGACCGACTTAGCTCTAAAAGAAATGGCCGCCTCTGACATGAGGAACAGACGCCATGTGCAGCCGCTCCTAACATGGAGTACAAACGAGGAGTCCTTACAGGGTACTATCAGCCGGGCCAGCTGAGCCCAGGTTTTTAGTGAGCTTGTTACTGCTCCCCCTCCTCCTTTTTCATCCGGGCTTGGGACCGGTAAAGGCGGAATTATGGTTGGTAGTGAATTCAAGAATATTTTAACTTTATTGTTTTTTTCTGCTTATCCCTAGTACACGTGGTACAGGCCATGATAATTATGGTAGGTAGAAGAAGGCGACTGCTTTTACTGTAAGTGCACCACATGTCTACACATGTGAAAATCAGTTCGACTTTACACTTACAAATATGCCAGAGCACCGTTTGGTTACTTGCTGGTGAGGTTGAACTTTTGCAAGAATCGGGGGCCAACTTTATTGTAACTTTCATAAATATTGAGCGTCGGGTGAAAACTCCTGTAGGTAGAATCGAATCCATTTTAAATGCCCTGTCACTTTTTTGTTATTCTACGAGTACAAATCTTTTGTTGAAACGTCAATAAGTTCTTTTTTTTTCTCTCTGAAGTGTTAAACAAAAGGCTGATAATGACCTCATCTGTCGAAAGCCAGCTTCCAGATGTCTCATAGTCAACTTCAGCTCAAAATACCAGATCTCTCTACTATTGTGTTGTGATATACACTCATGGACAAAACTTAAGGAAGTTGTACCTTTTAGCATGTATATCTGGATTCAGACAATAACTCTGAAAGATACACTCATGGACAAAACTTAAGGAAGTTGTACCTTTTAGCATGTATATCGGGATTCAGACAATAACTCTGAAAGATACACTCATGGATAAAACTTAAGGAAGTTGTACCTTTTAGTATGTATATCGGTATTCAGACAATAACTCTGAAAGATACACTCATGGACAAAACTTAAGGAAGTTGTACCTTTTAGCATGTATATCGGGATTCAGACAATAACTCTGTAAGATACACTCATGGACAAAACTTAAGGAAGTTGTACCTTTTAGCATGTATATCGGGATTCAGACAATATCTCTGAAAGATACACTCATGGATAAAACTTAAGGAAGTTGTACCTTTTAGTATGTATATCAGGATTCAGACAATAACTCTGAAAGATACACTCATGGACAAAACTTAAGGAAGATGTACCTTTTAGCATGTATATCAGGATTCAGATAATAACACTGAAAGATATTACAGTGACCGTTATTGAAGATGCACGAGATAAGTAAATGTGAACAAAATTACCTCTGTCTCCTTCTTTTTCCTAAAAATAAAACAAACAGACGACCGGCGATTAAAACCTTCCAATTACTTATCTTTTGTCCATGAGTGATAAATGCTGCTAGAAATTTTGAGAAATTATTGATGAAGGCATTTAAGCAAATATTTAACATAAGCTTTAGTGATAGTATAAATATGAACAAATATAAAAGGTAACAAGCATTGCTAGGAGAGTAACGGGTTAACAGCAAAGAGAACCCGCTACTGATGAGACAAGCCTTCCCAAATAATATCCCATTGTATCAAGGACAGTATAGGAAATTGTTCAATTGAAAAAAATGCAAGGAAACAGTTTTGAATCCTTTGTATTCTGTTCATTATGTATATATACACATAGAGTTTTATTAGGACTACCGGTATTATACAGATTCACTGAAGGAAAAGAGCATAGATATACTCCAGGCAGCACAGAACCCAACAACAGTCTTCAGGAATGCCTTAATAAAGCTTTTGTTGTTGTTGTAAATAATAAATTAGTAACTCCGCCTTTGCCGGTCCCAAGCCTGGATGAAAAAGAAGGAGGGGGAGCAGTAACAAGCTCACTAAAAAACCTGGACTCAGCTGGCCCGGCTGATAGTACCCTGTAAGTGCTCCTAATACAGGGATACAGGATGAGCAGCGTTTGTACTCCATGTTAGGAGCGGCTGCACATGGCGTCTGTTCCTCATGTCAGAGGCCGCCATTTCTTTTGGAGCTAAGTCGGCCTGCCACTGAGTAGTGCTCCCAGTATTGATGACAAAGGCAGACGCATACTACTTCAACCAGTCATGATGGTTGTCAACTTTATAAGCTTGATACCGTAATATGATTGAGTAATAAGAAAGAAGAAGAAGAGATTAATTAGTTAGAACATATTTCTCTGACACTATTTACTAATAAAAAAGCAACAAAAGATTTGTTTATGATCTAGATACCTTTAGGATAGTTTGACAGAGACAGCCAACGTAGTCTAGCGTCAATAAGATGGTCAAATCCTAAATGACCCAACTCACTATCCAACCTTTCATGGAGAAATGCAAAAATTTTAGAAGTGGAGGATCTAGTTGGACTTTGGAATAACTTGTAGAAACCCTTCTTCACGCCGCAAGAGAAAATATGCGTTGCTACTAAGGACAAAGTTTCAAGACTAAGGGAATCCTTGGCAGAAGCACGTCAGATCCATGTCAGTAACTACAATATTTGCAAGGTGTGGGTCATTACTCTCATAAGCAAGGAGTTATGTAGCAAAGTATTCATTATATTTTTTGTACAGATTATTAATTTTTGTTAATATAAATATGTTATTAATATTTATATATATATATAAAACTTTGTATATTTGTGATATACTTATATATTTTTGTTAAATATATATATAGTTTTATATAACTATATTTTCTTCTTCTTTCTTATCTACACTTAATTATATTAGGGTATCAAGCTTTGACAACCATCATGATTGGGTAAAGTAGAATGCGTCTGCCTTTGTCATTAAGACTGGGAGCACTACTCAGTGGCAGGCCGACTTAGCTCTAAAAGAAATGACCGCCTCTGACATGAGGAACAGACGCCATGTGCAGACGCTCCTAACATGGAGTACAAACGCTTCTCAACCTGTATCTCTGGATTAGGAGCCCTTACAAGGTATTATCAGCCGGGTCAACTGAGCCCAGGTTTTTTAGTGAACTTGTTACTGCTCCCCCTCCTCCTTTTTCATTCGGGCTTGGGACCGGCAAAGGTGGAGTTATATAACTATATAGAAACCTTTTGTTACAAATAGAAATGTTTTTTTCGAATGATTCATAAAACTAAAACATCGGACCTGGAGGCTGTTGTTGGATTCTGTGCTGCCTGAAGTATAAGAGCTCCATCTATGCTCCCTTTCTCCGGTGAATCTGTATAAGATTGGTGGTATTAATAAAGCTGTATGTGTGTATATAGCTAAAAAATAAGAAAATGACAGCTAACGAACCATCTTTATTATGATATAAAATATATACAGTAGAACTACCTCCCTGTAAAAGATACCTAGTTGCAGAGCTAAAGTGTCCTTTAGAGAGAGGTGTCCTCTTATCAGAGAGTTACTAAATAGTAAAAATGGTAATTTTGCAAATGAAAACTGTCCTTTATAGAGAGATGTACTCTAGCTCAAGTGTCCTCTTATGGAAGTTCTACTGTAAACAACAAAAAAGAAATGATGATTATAGTATTTTGTTGTCGTATGGAATCGAAGGCAGGATTATTCTGTGTGGTATTACGCACACACACATACGGTACTGGAGCTGCAGTCGTATCAGGCCCCTCATCATCGAAGCCTTCAGTGTCCTCGGGCGACCTCCTGACTTGCGGGCCTGGATCTTCGGGTCTGGCCTCGAAGATGACGACCTGGCCATCCTGGCGTCGGCCAAATCCATCATCTACCTTCGTACAGGTTGGGCTGACCACCCGCTCATCGCCTGGGAAAGAAGGCTCACTCGCCGGGGCACATCCCCCGCATGATCATCTATATTTTAGTTTATTTATTATTTCCATTTTTAATGTAAATTATTGATAAGAAGTCAATAAAATTTTTTTTCAATTGTCACACACACATACATATATATTGATCTAAAGAGACAAAGGTCGCCTCTCCCGTCAAAATAGACGTCAAAACTAGACGCCATCTATTGACCGTCGACGCAAACTAGCGGCCTCGGGTCGGTAACAAAGCCACAACACCAACTTTGTCACCGATCCGAGGCCGCTAGTTTGTAGCGACGGTCAATAGATGGCGTCTAGTTTTGGCGTCTATTTTGACGGGAGAGGCGACCTTTGTCTCTTTAGATCAATATCCTCCCGGCATATTTCCATATATATATATATATATATTTTACAATACTTCTTACTGATTATTTGGAAATCCTGGGATAATTTTCTTGTATATATATTTTTTTCAATTTCGGTGGTGGAGCGTAAGGACCTTGACTCCTTTCTATTGGATGATTGATGACAAAGTGCACAACTTTGTTTTTATCTATCAATTCTCCTAGACAAGGGCGTCAGGGCTCGATATCTCGAGATTAGATTTTGAAAAAATATACAACAAACTTCATCCCAGTTGATTTTCTCCCAATAATAATATAAGGATATATTTTGAAACTATTTTAGACGCGTATGATTATTAAAAAAAAAAACAATTTCTACTGTCCTTACTGCAATGGAAAAATTAATAGGAGGGCCTTGCTCATCAGTGGTAAACCTTCCCAGCGGTTTCGCCAGTTTAATCTACCATACCACTGTTATATTGCATTTTCGATCTTCCTTTTATAGTAATACTGATGCTAGACTCTTGGAATGGGTATTTTAGATGAACTAAGGAGATAAGCTTTGAGGATAGCAGAATTACATACAATACATTAAAAAAAAAAACTGGTGCTAGACTCTTGGAATAACAGATTGCGTGCTAATAATGTACCATAATAAGGATTTATAATGTAGAGAATCGGTTAAAATTCACATTAATAGGTACCACTCAACAAGAGCAACCTAGTTCATGATAATTGAAACAGTGAATAATATGTGGGTTATTCACATATTAAACAAAATGTTAACGTGGGATACAATCCCGGTACATGACTGTCGGGAATCGAGGGTGTTACCCACTCGTCCACCGACTTTGTTGGGTTGGTTTTAAAGTAGAGAACAACTTTTTGATTACCATATTGTGATAATATAGAAGAACAAAAAAGGAGATTCAGGTGTAGAACATTCTGCTAACTTTCGAACGACATCGTTCTTTAACGGGCGTGAAGATAATGCCCGGTAAGCGTAACACTGTGGGTTCAATTCCCATCCCTGGGCACTTTATTTTTCCATTTATCATTACTCTTCACAATACATCCATTCATACTTCATCCCTAAGTGAAAAAATAGTACAAATATGATATTGTACTGGGATAAGGTGTATAAATAAAGAAAAAAGCATCTCCTTATCGGGCAACTGAAAGTTGTTGATGGCTTGCGCCATCTATCGGAATAAATATCAACGAGAATAGTTGATATTTATTCCGATAGATGGCGCAAGCCATCAGGAACTTTCAGTTGCACGATTAAGGAGATGCCTTTTTCTTAATTCATTCCTAAGGTTAGAAATAATCGTTATTTCTCCTTAAAATAAATATATATTTTTCGTTTAAAAGAAACATATGCGGGATAATTTTCAAATGTTGTTCTACAATCAAAGGCTACATTATATTGTATTATAAATTACTTAATATAAAACATAATGTATGACAATATATACCTAGAAGTAAAATAAGAGACAAGAGATATGCAAATTTGTAACTAGCATAATTGCAGGATATAATTACAAAGTGGGAAATTAAACAGTTATGTAAATCTATATACAGTTAAATCTGTCTATAGCACCCCCTTTAAATAGCGCCTTCCTCTCTATAGCGCCCGATTTTAAACATTAAAATGTAAACATTTTATATTAAAAGTGACCTGTTTATAGCACCCTCTCTCTATAGCACCCTATTTTGGTGAGTCCCAAGAGGGGGCGCTTTAGACAGGTTTAACTGTATATAGATTTACATGACTGGTTTAATTTCTCACTTCGTAATTCTATCTGCAAATTTAGTTACAAATTTTGCAATCACTTGTTTCTCATTAAACCTCTATATCTTGTCATACATTATGCTTTATCTTCACGTCCGTTGGAGAACGATGTTCGAAAGCTATCGGAATAAACGTGTTTTACATAAAAAGCTTCTTTATGTTCTTTTATATCAGGCCTGGCCAACCCGCGGCCCGCCGTAAAAAAATTGCGGCTCACCATTTAACTTTATATTTCTTTTGTAACTTTCATTTCTCGTCTGCATATTCAAAAACAGATAATATATTGAAATAATTATCATAATTAAAAATTTTGATATAGTTAGAGTTTTTAGATCTTGTTTACGATTCCGTGCGGCCCGTGGCGTCATTTAGGTTGGC
>CP092873.1:17714756-17776682 GCA_030710605.1 Cordylochernes scorpioides | reverse complement strand
GTTGATACATATGAACATTACAAGAGATTTTATCAAAATGAGTTTGTCATCTTAACAAACATCCACACGTCAAGACAATTTAAATGATTACAATTTGGTGATATATAGTATTGCTATCTATATATGTCAAGAATGATATGGGATAGAATCCCCGAGGTGACTGACTTCAATGATCGCTCCTAGAAGATAAAAGAGGGGGGTTGTTCTAATGAGAAAGAGCCCCACGTAATGAGATAGGTCAATTAATGGATTTGTATGGGTATTCAGAGGAAAGAAATTAGCCTAACTAGATTTATTCAGTAGATGCTGAGTTGGAAGCATATGACAATAGAAGAAAATCCTAGTAATACCTAACATTCATTACTTTCTTCGATAAGCCAGAATGTCTTTCATCTAATTATGGATTTAATAAAGGATTTGAATGGGTATTCCGAGGAAAGAAAGTAGCCTATCTAGATAGATTCACAGCCAGTAGATGCTGAGTTTGAATCATATGAAAATAGAAGAAACTTTTGGAATACCTAACATTCATTACTTTCTTCGTTAAGCCAGAATGTCTATCATCTAATTATGGATTTAATAATGGGTTTGAATGGGTATTCCGAGGAAAAAAAATAGCCTATCTAGATTGATTCAGTAGATGCTGAGTTGGAAGCATATGGCTATAGAAGAAAATCTTGGAATACCTAACATTCATTACTTTCTTCGATAAGCCAGAATGTATATCATCTAATTATGGATTTGAATGGGTATTCCGAGGAAAGAAAGTAGCCTATCTAGATTGGTTCACAGCCAGTAGATCCTGAGTTGGAAGCATAAGACAATAGAATACTCTTGTAATACCTAACATTCATAACTTTCTTTAATAAGCCATAATACCTATCATCTAAGCAACAACAATTTCGTCTTTGATCGAGAGAATAGGAGAGGAGGGAGACATGGTCAACATGGACTTGGAGGAAAAGCATGATCCCCTTTTGGACTATTGGCCTTCCAATGGCAGTGGATGGCGATTCTAATTCGATTTCCTTTACAGAGATGCATTCTTCATGGCCAGGCTAACAAGATCAGTATGGGTTTGGAGGAAAAGCATGATCTCCTCTTGGACTAACAGCCTTCCAATGATAGAGGATGGCGATACCAATTCAAGATCCTCTGCGGAGATGCATCCTTCATGGCTAGTCTAACAAGGTCCCCATGGGTCTAGAGGAAAAGTATGATCTTCTCTCGATAATCAAACTTGAAGTAATATAAACCATCAAGAACCCAAATGCAATAAACAAAAGTATACAGCTACCAACGCAATATGTCCTCCTTCTATCTTAATACTTTCTCTTTTAATATATGTATGTTGATATTCATATCTATAACAATAATCTGTCCATTTCTCTATTCACTAAGTTTATCAACCTTTTCATTGTTTGTTCCTCTAAAAATTTCAATTATGTAAACTCCTAAATTCTTATGCACTATATTTACATAGATATATATCTTTAAAATTCTATATAATCTCTCTCCATTATCTTTTTTATGTTTTAGTTTGCTGAGGAAGAGCCTATCCGAAAACTTCTTTAATCGATTAAAAAAAAAAGAGTTGAAGTGTTTTATACCTTTTTGTAATGGTTAAACTTGTTCAAGCTGGAAGCGTTTTTTCTTCTAGAGTATCTTGAGTCCAGTTGGTTTATCTTGAAGACGTTGCGGAGAGAGTTTTGTGGTTGTGTAAGTCAAGGGCCGCCGGATCCGGAAACGGCGATCAAAAATAGCTCTGACCTGATCACCCTCATGACAATGGTGAGCGAACGATGCGGTTCAAGGGGGAAACTAAATACCAATTGTACATACTTGTGCCATGGTACTGGATGACCTTTTACATGGTGTACTTAGATATTGTCATCACGCCGTCGTTTGGGTAGACACCAGATGAACCATGGTCATCATGCGTACACTTGAATGTAAAGACATCAAGATTTGATTCTTCTCTATCAAAGAAACAGTTTGAATAGATAGACTCATTAATTAAAGTAGGTTTGTTTCGAATACGATTACCATAATAACAGAAGACAATTGACTTTCTTTAATATATTGAAGAGAATCATAGAAGGCAGAGTTCTATCCAATAATACTTTTCTATTTAGAAATAATAGTTTTTCTTGAAGCTTTATCAGGATTTGTGAATATGTAATGACATTTAATAACACGAGGCCGGTTGTTGCTTTCGATAATGATTTTCTCATTGAAATCCTACTAACTATACCTGATGGTTAGTTGTAAATTTCTTTGGAATGGTGATACCAATTGCGAAGTCTTCTGCAGAGATACATCCGTCATGGCCATTATAACAATGTTAGCATGGGCTTGGAGGAAAAGCATGATCTTCTCTTGGATTATTGGTCTTCCATTGGCAGTGGATGGCGATTCTAATTCGATTTCCTTTGCAGAGATGCATTCTTCATGGCCTGGCTAACAGATCAACATGGGTTTGGAAGAAAAGCATGATCACCTCTTGGACTAATAGCCTTCCAATGATAGCGGATGGCGATACCAATTCAAGATCCTCTGAAGAGATGCATCCTTCATGGCTAGTCCAACAAGGTCACCATGGGTCTAGAGCAAAAATATGATCTTCTCTCGGACTAAGGGCCTTCCTATGGTAGCGGATTGCGATTCTAATTCGAGGTCCTTTGCAGAGATGAATTCTTAATGGCCAGGCCAACAAGATCAGCATGAGGCTTGAGGAAAAGCATGATCACCTTTCATACTCACAGCCTTCCAATGACAACGGAAAGAAACAGAGTGAACTTAGTCAGAGGCGGCCATTTCTTTTAGAGCTAAGTCGGCCTGCCACTGAGTAGTGCTCCCAGTCTTAATTACAAAGGCAGACCTTCTACTTCACCCAGTCATGATGCTTGTCTTGTAAGTGCAAAGTCGAACTGCTTTTCACATGTGTAGACATGTGGTGCGCTTACAATAAAAGCAGTCGCTAACTACCCACCATGATTATCATGGCCTGTACCACGTGTACTAGGGATAAGCAAAAAAAAAAAAGATGCTTGTCAAAGCTTGATACCCTGATATGATCGAGTGGAGATAAGAAAGAAACAGAGAGAACTTAAAGGGGACCAAAATTACATAAGAATCCTGGAGTTATACAACTGCTACGACCTTGGTGGTTTCATAACCCCGACCGTCCTTCTCGACCTCTCCCCTAATTACTCGGCTCTCGGCTGGGAATCGATGATCGTCCCTTTCCTGATGTAATTGTCACCGGGGCACTTGGACGATTGTCAGGGTGGTGGTGGTACTCCTCGGGATAATTTCATCCTCTAATGATCGAAGCCCATTCTACCCATTGATGCGCTACGTCAGATGAAGTGCGCGATTCAAACCATTGTTGTTGTCTGTCCAATGAAGAGCCTCAGATGTCCCCGTGCATCTCTTCACAGCAGTCGCAATGTCCACTATCTTGGGTGTGTGTATACTGTATTGTTTTTTTCGTGTCCAATGAAGAGCTTCAGATGTCCCCACACATCTCTATCACAGCAGTCGCAATGTCCACTATTATGGGTGTGTCTACTGTATTGTAGTTGTTGTGTCCAATGAAGAGCCTCAGATGTCCCTGTGCATCTCTTCACAGCAGTCGCAATGTCCACTATCTTGGGTGTGTCTACTGTATTGTAGTTGTTGTGTCCAATGAAGAGCCTCAGATGTCCCTGTGCATCTCTTCACAGCAGTCGCAATGTCCACTATCTTGGGTGTGTCTACTGTATTGTAGTTGTTGTGTCCAATGAAGAGCCTCAGATGTCTCCGTGCATCTCTTCACAGCAGTCGCAATGTCCACTATCTTGGGTGTGTCTACTGTATTGTAGTTGTTGTCTGTCCAATGAAGAGCCTCAGATGTCCCCATGCATCTCTATCACAGCAGTCGCAATGTCCACTCTCTTGGGTGTGTGTATACTGTATTTTTTTTTCGTGTCCAATGAAGAGCTTCAGATGTACCCACACATCTCTATCACAGCAGTCGCAATGTCCACTATTATGGGTGTGTATAGTGTATTGTTTTTGTACTGTTCAATGAAGAGCCTCAGATGTACCCACACATCTCTATCACAGCAGTCGCAATGTCCACTATTATGGGTGTGTATAGTGTATTGTTTTTGTAGTGTCCAATGAAGAGCCTCAGATGTACCCACACATCTCTATCACAGCAGTCGCAATGTCCACTATTATGGGTGTGTATAGTGTATTGTTTTTGTACTGTTCAATGAAGAGCCTCAGATGTCCTCATGCATCTCTATCACAGCAGTCGCAATGTCCACTATCTCGGGTCTTTGTTTTGGAATTCAATAAATTTTACTATGGCATTCAGAAGTTCTTCAATCTTTCCTCATTTTCGACATGACAATATATAAAAAAGGGAAAAAATGACGTTGAATATAATTCATAAATATACGAGCTTGTTCACGTACACGCGTCTTATTACATATACTAAAATTGGAACGACACAGAGAAGATTAGCATGACTCCTGCACAAGGATAACACGCAAAATCGTGAATCGTTCCATATATATTTGATCCTCAAAAGAAAAATTTAATTCGCTGCTAAGAAATTGCCATTGTGGTTACACAAAGGTCAACTCTACAAGAATTACGACACTTAGTAGAAAACTGTTAAGGACTTTAAGACAAAGGTTTGTGAACGTTATGTACAAAAAGGTCAACTCTACAAGAATTGCGATACTTAGTAGAAAAGTGTTAAGGACTCTAAGACAAAGGTTGTGAACGCTATGTACACAAAGGTCAACTCTACAAGAATTACGACACTTAGTAGAAAACTGTTAAGGACTTTAAGACAAAGGTTTGTGAACGCTATGTACACAAAGGTCAACTCTACAAGAATTACGACACTTAGTAGAAAACTGTTAAGGACTTTAAGACAAAGGTTTGTGAACGCTATGTACACAAAGGTCAACTCTACAAGAATTACGACACTTAGTATAAAACTGTTAAGGACTTTAAGACAAAGGTTTGTGAACGCTATGTACACAAAGGTCAACTCTACAAGAATTACGACACTTAGTATAAAACTGTTAAGGAATTTAAGACAAAGGTTTGTGAAGGCTATGTACAAAAAGGTCAACTCTACAAGAATTACGATACTTAGTAGAAAACTGTTAAAGGACTTTAATACAAAGGTTGTGAACGCTATGTAAGATGGAGGAGTTACGTCAAACGGAAGAAGTCTTAAGGGTGCGAGGGTGAGAGACATTGGAGTTACGCAAAGGTCAACTCTACAAGAATTACGACCCTTAGTAGAAAACTGTTAAGGACTTTAAGACAAAGGTTGTGAACGCTATGTAAGATGGAGGAGTTACGTCAAACGGAAGAAGTCTTAAGGGTGCGAGGGTGAGAGACATTGGAGTTACGCAAAGGTCAACTCTACAAGAATTACGACCCTTAGTAGAAAACTGTTAAGGACTTTAAGACAAAGGTTGTGAACGCTATGTAAGATGGAGGAGTTACGTCAAACGGAAGAAGTCTTAAGGGTGCGAGGGTGAGAGAGAGAGAGGCGACCTTGAAGTAAATTTAGCGGGGGGAGGGAACGTTCACCGAGGATGTCAAGGTCGGCTAGACTGACCTCTGGACAAACAACTGGGCCAACCATGCTGGAATGGCGCGCCCTGCGGTCTCTTCTTACATTACCTTATCCTACCACTTGGACATCCCACCATGAATATATGTAAAAAACGGTTTAAAACAAGACATATTTGGTTAGCCGGTTTCATAAAAAGATTTTTTTCTTTATTCCTTTCTCTTCTGAAAGAATTCGGGCGGTTAATTGTTGACGGAGTCTTTCCCGCCTTTTCAATATTTTAAATATTATAGAACGAAGTTTAACAATTACACCGCAAATGTTTCTTTTGAACGATAAAATAGAAATTTATTTTAAGGAGAAATAACGATTATTTCTAAACCTTATGGATGAAGTATGAAAGGATGAATTCATCCCTAAGGTTAGAAATATTCGTTATTTAAAATAAATTTCGATTTTTGGTTCAAAAGAAACATTTGCGGTATAGTTGTTAAACTTCGTTCTACAATCATAAGCCGCATTATATTGTATTAAAATGTTTTAATTATATTTGTTTTATATTACATATTTATATTCGTTTTATTTGCATATACAGTAGAATCTCTAATGAGAGACCATAGTCCTAAAATATGGCTAAATCTTCTGTGGGTGGTCTCTTTTCAGCAACTCTGACATGTCAGGCCAAGTTATGGTCAAGTTTCAACCGACGTAGGGTCTCTTATGAGAGACAATCTCCATGAGAGACCGGATGTAACCATGTTTCATATGGTTTCTTATGGGATGATCTACTGTATATATGTATTATATATTAATTTGAAAACATCAGGTTTCTCCATGGAAAGGCTTCTTTTATTTATTTATTTTTTTATCTTAATTAACAAATCTCTATCTTTTAGGTATGAAAAAGACCTTCTCCTGGAGAAAACACAATACAATAATATTATATTAATAATCTATACAATAATTATTAAAACTAAAGAAAACATTTTCTGACTAGGAGCACATGTACTTTTCAGATGGCAGAGCGTCATCTGGTGGAACAGAAATCAACTAAACATTGATTTAAGCCTGTTCCCTGATACAATAATTATTGTATCGTGTTTTCTTCTATAGAAGGGATTTTGTGGCTGAAAACTTGAGAGATTTCTGTTTTTTTTTTTTTTTTTTAAGAAACATATCCTTGGAATTATGAAAAAAAAACATCTCCTTATCGTGCAATTGAAATTTGCTGATGGCTTGCGCCACTATATCGGAATAAATATCAACTATTCTCGTTGATTTTTAATTATTCCAGAATTGGCCAAATACCCATTCTTGATTAATCAAGAAATCCGATAGATTGCGTAAGCCATCAGAAACTTTCAGTTGCACGATAAAGAGATGCCTTTTTTCATAATTTATGCACCTTATCCCAGTACAATATCACATTTGTACTATTTTTTTCATATCCTTGGAAACCTAATGTTTTCAAATTAATATTGATATAGGGAATTATATTGAATATATAATCGTCTTATACACTCCCCCATTATCTGCTTAATTGTACAGCCCTTGATGCAGAGAGGAAGGCCCTATATCAGCAAATTAAATGTACCAACATTTCACCCTACGTATTGCTTTCAAAAATATCAGCAAACAAATCTAAGGCAATAGCTTATTATAATTTTTTTAGATCATCATTATGTAAGGAGCAGTCAACAATTGAATGACTTTGAGACGAAGAGTAAAGCCAGTTCTATCTTGCTACCTATGTAAATAACACAAGATGATTATTACCTTACCCAATTGGGAGAATCTGTATGGGGCAAGTCCCTAATAAAGGCTTTGTGTGTGTATATATAATCGTCGTATACCATTATTCCATTTATAACCTTACTAGAACATTAGCCTATCGTACTACGAACGTGTCTAGATAGAACGATAGCCAGTTCTGAGTCATATTAAACGTTATTAATTGGCTTAAATATAGACTATTAACCTGTCCCGCAGACAGACCTCAAGATGACACAATTTCTTCCCCAAGAAATCCCTAAATACTTTCGTCCAAATTTTTATAACACACAATTTGTTACAAACCACGGAAATTTCAAAAGTTTTTAAAATAGAATAAAGGCAGTGGAGGATTCAAGTTGTTTTTGTGGTATTGAGGAACAAACCTCGAGACATCTACTGATCGAATACGCAGTATTTCAAGATTATAGAATGAACTAGTTGTTTGTGAACTTAACGATTTGATTTCCGATAAAAAATCATATTTAAATTTTAATTCATTTTGTAAATACATTCTAAACTTTCTACAAAATCTGGATCTCTAGTGTTTTCATGTGTTGAATAATGTAAATAACTTATGTAAATAAACTTTTCTCCTTGTTTGGCGCAAGTATCCCTTGTGGGATATAGCGCTTTGGAAATAAAATACTTGACAATTGATAATTAATAACCTAAAACAATTCAAACTTATAAAATACCAAAGAGGTAATGTATGAGAAAAGTCTTCTGTGTAGTATAATATTACTCTTTCTATCAGAAATAATAATATTAAGACTGTTGGGCTCTGCGCTACCTGGAGTATAGTAGCCCCATCTATTATTTCTTCCTATGGTGAATCTGTACAAGACCGGTGGTCTTAATAAAGCTGTGTGTGTGATATTAAGACAACCATAACCTCCCTATACACTATAGAAGAAACACAAGTCTGGGAGAAGAGCTTTTTTATATAAGAGGATGAGTGTACAAGATTTCATGACAAGACGCCTTTCAACTGGTACAGAATGTTAATAAAACAGTCATGTGACTTTAATCAGCCAATCAGAACATGAATAAAACGATTATACCACATATATGTATAATATATGTTACATTAAAATATTCTATTTAAAATTATGTTATATTAAAGTATTATTTTATTTAAAATTATATTTCATCGATTCAAATATACTCTGTTAAATCGACCGCAAGAGGTCACGCTTCCCCTATAAATACTCGTTGTTGTTTTATCACGATGGCCGGCTCAAAACATTTGTACATTATGTAAATAAGCTTTTCTTTTTTATTCTTACGCCTTAAGCCAGGCAGTACTTTTATCAAATTATGTTTTTATATATCTTATAAGCTCAATTAAAGCAATTTCTAATCTTTAATATTTTTATTATTTCACTTTCAAGATTCTTGACACGACTGCATCACCAATACCATTTAGTACTAAAAAGAACCAGCAAATAACTCCATAGCATAATCCTCAACATGATCTAAATTCAAGCAGAAAATCTCATTTTTATATTATAACATATATATATTTTTTAAAAAAAGAGATTTTCTGCTTGAATTTAGATCATGTTGAGGATTATGATAATGCATTCGTGGCAAAAATATTTAAAAGAGAATAATAAAATGGTTTTGATCAGAGATTTCTTTAATTGAGCTTAGGAATATACATAAACATAATTTGGTAAAAAGTACTGCCTGGCTTAAGGCGAGTAGAACAAGGAAAACAAAATATTATTTACATAATGTACAAAGATTTGAGCCGGCCATCGAGAAACAACAACAATGAGGTTTTATATGCAAAGCGTGACCTCTGGCGGTCGATTTAACAGAATATTTGAATCTATGAAATTATAATTTTAAATAAAATAATATTTTAATATAACATATATATCAGTTTCAATCTCTTTTTTGATAAGAGGTATATTATAGTGAAAATATAACGAAATTATTTATAACGAAAAAATACCCCTTTTCCCCATATATGTAATATACTAGCCGAATGACCCGGGCAACGCCCGTGTTTTACCCGATTGAATGTTTTGATTCAAATACTATCTGTTACAATTATAAATTGGCGCCTTAAATAAATGCATATATTAGTTAATAACTATAGCCTATGTGCTTTATCTGTCTATGTACTGTTGGCTTCCGTAGGCGTCTCTTACTGGGAAAAAGAAAGAGAGGATTCCATTTGGTTATTAACTAATACATGCATTTATTTAAGGAGCGACCCGTTCCAACACAATAGTTACAAAAACGAAAAAGCGAGTGGGGGGGGGCAAAGGTGGCGTGATCGTAGCCAACCAATAGGAGAGCGCCATTCCAAAAAAAAAAAGCAAACGGTGACAGAGATTAAAACTGAAGAATTGATTAAGAACGCATGACGCTCGTAACTGTATATAGAATAATTAATTCTTATTATAAATAATTAAAAATTAACTTCACACTGAGTTTTCTTCAATAGTTTCTGAATAATTTTACTCAAGACTGCTTGACTCCACTGTGAAGGTTTTAAATTGATTGCTATTCTATTACTTTTCCAGGCAACTAAAATTTTCTTATGACTTTGACTCTATGCATACAAGAAAAAGAATATTTACTATTTAAATATAATAAAAATATATTGGTTATATGCGTTCTATATATTAATGGTGTTTTGATAGGACCAATAAAGTCGGACATGTATTATGTTCTTTGCTGGAGAGAGATAACTTATGTAAGTAATTAAAACATTAAATCACGATTGTTTCTATTATATATATAAACCAAACTTAAAATTTCATTGCAGTAAGGACAGTAGAAGTTTGGTTTATATACATCCATACCTCGCTTTGCGTCGGGGTTATGTTCCAAAAAAACACGACGCAAAGTGAAAATATGTGAAGGCGCAATCAAAAACAAAGGTGTTGCCATATTTTAGGAAAAAAATTCAAAAAAAAAAAAAAATTAAAGACTCGAATCCAAAACAACGCAACTTCGAAAATCTAACGACGCACAGTGAAAATCATTATAAAGTAAGCAGCGACGCAACTTCGAAAAAAAAAACGCAAAACGAAACGACGCAAAGCGAGGTATTGGTGTATAAAAGAAACTTTGAAGAAGGAATAAAAGATAAACTTTTTCGTGTTTAATGTTTTATTGTCTTATAAATAGATAGCGTGGTATTATTGATATGGCCTATATATTAGAATTGAGTTAAGTTTAGTGATGGAATCTGTGTAATCCACGATGACTGGTTGTGAGAGTTAAACAAACGTTTAAAGCACACAAGGTTTCCTCACACCAGATAAGCAGCGGAGGAAGCATTGACCTGTCTGATACTCGTCTGCTAGGGCAAGGCGTTGACCTGGGGATCGATCGATGTCTGGTGCACCTACTTCTGCAACGTTCTTTTGGACTTCTGCAACGTTATTTTGGACTTCTGCAACGTTATCCTGGACCTCTGCAGCGTTATCCTGGACCTCTGCAACGTTCTCTTGACTTCTGCAACGTTATCTTGACTTTTAATACGTTCTTCTGGACTTTGAAGCGCTCTCCTGGACTTCTGTAGTGTTATTCTAGACTACTGAAACGTCTTCTTAAAATTCTTCAACGTTCTCCTGGGCTTCTGAAAAGTTCTCCTGGACTTTTACAGCTTTCTCCTGGACTTCTGTAGAGTTCTTCTGGACTACTGAAACGTCCTCTTAAAATTCTTCAACGTTCTCCTGGACTTCTGTAGAGTTCTTCTGGACTACTGAAACGTCCTCTTAAAATTCTTCAACGTTCTCCTGGACTTCTTAGCGCTCCCCTAGACTTTTGCAACGCTCTTCTGAACTGTTGCAACGTTCTTTTTAGGGATATTCTCTTCCATAATTCTTAAGTCATCTTCTGACATCTTCTCTCCTTCAAACCTCATATCTCTGGCACATCCTTACACTATCCTCGTTTAAGATCTTAACATAGTTCTGGTTTAAAAAGTAATTTAATAATAATTAATGGAATTATGTGTTTGTGTAAAGACTTTGAGTTCTTTTTCTAATAGGCATACATTTAGTGTGCCATGTTCCAAATGATATAGACACTATAAATGATGGAAACAATACCTTTAACAAATACATTATAAATATTTCACAATATATAAATGTACAGTGCGTGGAACATTTTATAACAAATTTCTCGGTATATTCAATGAGAAATATTCATAAACAGCAACAAAAAAAAAAAATCCTCAACAAGATAATCTCTCGGAATCTTCAATTTCACAGTAGTTTTCGCGTTTTCCAGGACGAGTCTATTATATACTCATGAAAAAACTTAAGAAAGTTTCATATTATTTATGTCGTCCTTTTTTTTTTTAGAGACAGAGGCAATTTTGTTCACACTTGGTTATCTCGTGTGTCTTCAATAAAGGTCACTGTAATATATTTCAGAGTTATTGTCTGAATCCTGATATACATGCTAAAGGTATAACTTCCTTAAGTTTTCTCTATGAGTGTTGTTTTCATTTGTATTATATAGATGGCGCGTTATTGCTATGTAGAAATTTTATTGTTTAAATTGTCTAGGGTTTATTGTCATGATGATAATTATGGTAGAAAGTTGGATCTATTGTCCATATGGGTGCTATATTCAGATGGTTTGGTGTATATATTGATTAGAAATTGAATTGTTTAAATTGTCTAGGATTTATTGTCCTGAATGTAATATATATTATGGTAGAAAGTTGGAACTATTGTCCATATGGTTGCTATATTCGGATGTTTCGGTGTATATATTGATTATAAATTGAATTGTTTATAAATTGTTTATAGTTTATAGTCCTGAATGTAATTATTGTAGAAAGTTGAAGCTATTGTCGGGTGCTATATTTCGGATGGTTTGGTGTATATATTGATTAGAAATTGAATTTTATAAATTGTCTAAGGTCTATTGTCATGATGATAATTATGGTAGAAAGTTGGATCTATTGTCCATATGGGTGCTATATTCAGATGGTTTGGTGTATATATTGATTAGAAATTTTATTGTTGAAATTGTCTAGGGTTTATTGTTATGATTTTAATTATTGTAGAAAGTTGGAAACATTGTCCATATGGGTGTATATATTGATTAGAAATTTTATTGTTGAAATTGTCTAGGGTTTATTGTTATGATTGTAATTATTGTAGAAAGTTGGAAACATTGTCCATATGGGTGTATATATTGATTAGAAATTTTATTGTTGAAATTGTCTAGGGTTTATTGTTATGATTGTAATTATTGTAGAAAGTTGGAAACATTGTCCATATGGGTGTATATATTGATTAGAAATTTTATTTTTGAAATTGTCTAGGGTTTATTGTTATGATTGTAATTATTGTAGAAAGTTGGAAACATTGTCCATATGGGTGTATATATTGATTAGAAATTTTATTGTTGAAATTGTCTAGGGTTTATTGTTATGATTGTAATTATTGTAGAAAGTTGGAAACATTGTCCATATGGGTGCTATATTGGGGTGGTTTGATTAGAAATTTAATTGTTTAAATTGTCTAGGGTTTATTGTTATGATTGTAATTATATTGTAAAAAGTTGAAGCTTTAGTGCCGGGTGCTATATTCGAATGTTTTGGTGTTTATATTGATTAGAAATTGAATTTTTTAAATTGTCTAGGGTTTATTGTCATGATGTTAATTATTGTAAAAAGTTGTATCTATTGTCCATATGGGTACTATATTCGGATGTTTTGGTGTATATATTGATTTTTTGGTGTATATATTGATTTTTTGGTGTATATATTGAAATTGAATTTTTTAAATTGTCTAGAGTTTATTTTCATGATGTTAATTATTGTAAAAAGTTGGATCTATTGTCCATATGGGTGCTATTTTCGGATGTTTTGGTGTATATATTGATTTTTTGGTGTATATATTGAGATTGAATTGTTTAAATTGTCTAGGGTCTATTGTCATGATGTTAATTATTGTAGAAAGTTGGATCTATTGTCCATATGGGTGCTATATTCGGATGTTTTGTTGTATAAAGAAGATAAAGCGGGATGAGAACTCCCACCACAGGACTGTAGGGAGGTGTAAACAACAAGAAGAGAGAGAGAGAGCGGCTGGCTGAAAGGTAGTTCACCCCGCGGGCATTGACTCCCGACGCTGAGAAGAAAGTGGGCCAGCGACCCCAAGCTCACAAATCTTAGCTCATTCACTCTTCAGATTCCTGGAGACAGTTTCATGAGTGTTGGAGAGAGTGGACTACAAACATGCCTACATTCTCCTTCATATCATTTTCTTTTGTTACCTCGCATCTATTTTACATAATACTCTATGCAAATTTATTAGGATAGCATTTTTGAGGAAGTACTTAACAAGATTCTTCCCTTTTCTGATATCTTCGCGTTAACATGATTTCATCTTGATTAGCTTCCTGCTTTTGATAATCTTTCTATTGTTTAGAATTTGTGAATTTATAATACGATTTTTTTTTTTTAATCTGGTAAACAGATAAATTTTTCAAATATATATACACTTATAGACAAAATTTAAGGAAGTTGTACCTTTCAGTATGTATATCGGTATTCAGACAATAACTCTGAAAGATATTACAGTGACATTTATTGAATACACATGAGATAACCAAGTGTGAACAATATGAATTATTGTAAATAGTTTCACGCGCAATTATCCAGATCGGATATAGCGTGTCTTATTTGCAACTGGTAATAAATAAGTATGAACAAAATTGTCTCTGTCTCATAAAAAAAAAATTAAAAACAGACGGCCAGCGACCATCAAAATATGAAATTTCCTTAAAGTTTGATCCATGAATGTATTTTTTAGGAAGAATATATCGTTACTGTAAACAAATTCATATCTTTTCAAACAACTTGAGCTTGTAGATAATAGAGTCGAAGATAAAATAAAGATAACACCACCTCATTCACCACCTCAAGGATGGATTGGCTTAGATGGCAAATCAGGAAAATCAGTAGAATTAACATTATAAGTGTCCAACTTACTCAAAAAATCCACGAAAAAAATTTACCAGGAATACTCTTTGAGTTTCTTTATATATGCAAATATACTTCTTTCACCCAACCAAATAATACGAAAGAATATATCCGAATGATCCAATAATAAAACAAAATTTTTGACTAAATATAGATAAAGAAATTCATAAAAATGTTTGTCAAAAAATAATTTAAGATAGAAAGTTATTTTGGCAAAATCAATAAAGGTATCAACATCGTGTTGAAGGGCATGTTAGTTCTAAAGCTCGAGAAATAAAGAATTGTAAAAGGAAACCTAGCCATAGATTCTTTATTGATTTATCGAATTGTAAAAGCAAGAAAGAATTTTTTTTTACTTATCCTTTTATTAGTCTAAATTAGACAAGATCTTGGAGGTCATGCTCATAAAAATTCAAGAACTCTTCCTGGTTCTCTGTACAGGTATCCGGGAAAAAAATCTTTATTATAGAAAGTTATTATATAAACAATGAGAGAAGCCAAAGGAAATACAGACGGTGTTGAGTGAAGAGAAGGAGGAAAGATCGTTAAAAAATGAAGTGTCAAAGTTGGACAGAGTGAGATGCGGGAAGTCCTGAAGCCGTTGCGTCAATGTAGGAAGCCGCAGGGGCGCGTGCCAGGAACACTTTCCCTCCCGTGTATGACCTCGATATGTCGCGTCCTACTTGGGACTCCGAGTCCGTAGTGCCACTTCCCTGAAGTTGGCCTTTGTCTAACTAACATGTATAGTTGGCCTTTCTCAGGCTTCCTGGTATCTAGGCCTTGCTCTTACATACTGGTTATGTGTATGGCCTTTGATGTAATTCTTTGAACTGGTCATTCTGTTCAACGTCAAACAACTTGCTTTAGGTCACTAAAGAGATACGCTTTTATATACTGTATACTATATCGGTTTTCTAGTAAATCTAAAAGATGGCCTCTATGTACTTTGTATATCGGATTCCTAGAAACCCTAGAATATGGACTCTAAATACTAAGTATATACAATTTTCAGCCACCCTAGACTATGGCCTCTAAATAACAAGTATAGCAGTTTCCTAGTAATCCTAGACTATGGTGCTAAATACTAAGTATAGAATATTTCTAGCAACCCTAGACTATGGCCTCTAAATACTAAGTATAGCGGATTCTCAGCAACCCTTGACTATGGTGCTAAATACTAAGTATAGAAGAGTTCTAGCAACCCTAGAATATAGCCTCTAAAGTATAGCTGCGTCTCAGAAACCCTAGAATATAGTCGCTAAATACTATGTATAGCAGTGTTTTAGCAACCCTAGAATATGGCCTCTGAATACTAAGCATAGCGCAGCGTTCTAAAAATCCTAGAATAAGGTCGCTTAATACCAAGTATAGCAATGTCCTAGCAACCCTAGACTATGGCCTCTAAATACTATGCATAGCAGCGTCCTAACAATCCTAGACTATGGCCTCTAATACTAAACTAACGGCTTCCTAGCAACCCTAGAAGAGGATAACCTCAATGTAGTATGCATATGCTTTTCTAGTACGTCTTGAAGAAGGTCTTCTGCATTACATCAGCCTAATGGCGATATTATGAATATACTATTTTAGGTTTTTATGAAATTTCCTTATACTACATGCGGAGGACTTGGTAGGGGAGATTTATTGTTTACATCATTCGTCACCGTGATGTCACGACCAATAAGACTTCAGCTTTCGGATTCGGCCAAGAATCTTGTACTATACCCCTGTGAGTGATATTTTGTACGACGTTTTAACAACAATGAGACTTCAGCTTTCGGATTCGGCCAAGAATCTTGTACTCTAACCCTGTGAGTAACATTTTGTACGACGTTTTAACAACAATGAGACTTCAGATTTCAGATTCGGCCAAGAATCTTGTACTATACCCCTGTGAGTAACATTTTGTACGACGTTTTAACAACAATGAGACTTCAGATTTCAGATTCGGCCAAGAATCTTGTAATATACCTCTGTGAGTAACATTTTGTACGACGTTTTAACAACAATGAGACTTCAGATTTCGGATTCGGCCAAGAATATTGTACTCTACACTTGTGAGTAACATTTTGTACGACGTTTTAACAACAATGAGACTTCAGCTTTCGGATTCGGCCAAGAATCTTGTACTATACCATTATGAGTAACATTTTGTACGACGTTTTAACAACAATGAGACTTCAGCTTTCGGATTCGGCCAAGAATCTTGTACTATACCCCTGTGAGTAACATTTTGTACGACGTTTTAACAAGAATGAGACTTCAGCTTTCGGATTCGGCCAAGAATCTTGTACTATACCCCTGTGAGTGATATTTTGTACGACGTTTTAACAACAACGAGACTTCAGCTTTCGGATTCGGCCAAGAATCTTGTAATATACCCCTGTGAGTAACATTTTGTACGACGTTTTAGCAACAATGAGACTTCAGATTTCGGATTCGGCCAAGAATCTTGTGATATACCTCTGTGAGTAGCATTTTGTACGACGTTTTAACAACAATGAGACTTCAGATTTCGGATTCGGCCAAGAATATTGTACTCTACACTTGTGAGTAACATTTTGTACGACGTTTTAAAAACAATGAGACTTCAGATTTCGGATTCGGCCAAGAATCTTGTAATATACCCCTGTGAGTAACATTTTGTACGACGTTTTAACAACAATGAGACTTCAGATTTCGGATTCGGCCAAGAATCTTGTACTATACCCCTGTGAGTAACATTTTGTACGACGTTTTAACAACAATGAGACTTCAGATTTCGGATTCGGCCAAGAATCTTGTACTATACCCCTGTGAGTAACATTTTGTACGACGTTTTAACAACAATGAGACTTCAGATTTCAGATTCGGCCAAGAATCTTGTACTATACCCCTGTGAGTAACATTTTGTACGACGTTTTAACAACAATTATACTTCAGATTTCGGATTCGGCCAAGAATCTTGTACTATACCCCTGTGAGTAACATTTTGTACGACGTTTTAACAACAATGAGACTTCAGATTTCGGATTCGGCCAAGAATCTTATACTATACCCCTGTGAGTAACATTTTGTACGACGTTTTAACGGTTTCTTTATAGATTACTCAGCAAAGTATTTTTATTATATAAAAAATAATATTGTAACAAAGTATTTATTATATGTACAGATTTTTTTTATTTTTTATATTTATATTTTTCTACTTTGGAAACTTTCCTCATTGCTTATAAATGTTGATTTTGTTTTTGCCTTAAATAAATTTGCTGCGTCATTCTAAAGTTTGTCTTTTCTAATTTTATACGTTATAACTTCCCATCATTATCATTTCTTTCATGGCTAATTAACGTCTTTCTTTAGACGTATAGACTCCTGGGATTTAAGTATGACTCTATAGACCGCGTGTTTAGCTTCGTTCTAAAAACTTGAACATTCTTCTATAGATGATTGTTACCAATTCATCCAATTGCAATGTGCTTAAAACTCGCGAGACCGAAGTCTATTTAGATAGAACTGTGACGCAATCTTTGACAAATAAACAGAGTTCTACCCAAGACGTTACACATAGAGTATTGATCTCTTCGGCCTATGAGGTCTATTTTTGCCCTGAGGGCAATGTACCTTTGGCTTAGGGCCAATTCGTTCAGACATCTCAACTTTTTGTGAAATGTCTAGGCCAAGGCTAGATTTCTACACATTGTATGTTTTCTTATACTCGTGGAATAACAATTTGAAATTGTAATAAAATGTAGTCTTCAAAGATAATTTTCTTATTTTATTGAATGTTATCTCAATCTCTCGGGTACTGTGAACCCTTCTGTTGTTGTTGTCGTGTCCAAAGAATAGCCTCAGAGGTCTCCATGTATCTCTATCACAGCAGTCGTAATGTCCTCTATCTTGGATGTGTATACTGTGTTGTTGTCGTCGTGTCCAATGAAGAGCCTCAGATGTCTCCATGTATCTCTATCACAGCAGTCGTTCTCGATCTTGGGTGTGTATACTGTATTGTTGTTGTCGTGTCCAATGAAGAACCTCAGATGTCTCCATACATCTCTATTACAGCAGTTGAAATGTTCTCTATCTTGGGTGTGTATACTGTATTGTTGTTGTTTGTCGTGTCCAATGAAGAGCCTCAGATGTCTCTATGCATCTCTATTACAGTAGCAGCAATGTCCACTATCTTGGGTGTGTATACTGTATTGTTGTTGTCGTGTCCAATGAAGAACCTCAGATGTCTCCATACATCTCTATTACAGCAGTTGAAATGTTCTCTATCTTGGGTGTGTATACTGTATTGTTGTTGTTTGTCGTGTCCAATGAAGAGCCTCAGATGTCTCTATGCATCTCTATTACAGTAGCAGCAATGTCCACTATCTTGGGTGTGTATACTGTATTGTTGTTGTCGTGTCCAATGAAGAACCTCAGATGTCTCCATACATCTCTATTACAGCAGTTGAAATGTTCTCTATCTTGGGTGTGTATACTGTATTGTTGTTGTTTGTCGTGTCCAATGAAGAACCTCAGATGTCTCTATGCATCTCTATTACAGTAGCAGCAATGTCCATTATCTTGGGTGTGCGAAGCTGCTGCTCTGGGTCTATGTCAATTTTCTACAAGGCTGCGGCCATTGCTGGACCTAAGAATATGTGAGTAGGTGTTAGTTCCACACCAGGACAGTTGGTGAACCCTTCTACCGGAGTATATAATTTCATATAATTTCGTTTGTATGCTCCTGTATAAGGGTTCACAGTACCTGAAAGCTTGAGAGAACATTTAATAAAACAAGTAACTTATCTTCGGAGACTGCGTTTTATTGTAATTTCAAATTGTTATTTCAAAAGTATAAGAAAACATACAATGTGTACAATGGATTAACCACTATCAAAAATTAAAAAAAAAAACTCCCAAAATTATTGAATGAATCTCAAATTTCTATTAATGAAACAATAGAGCAAAGTCATCAAAAGTCCCTTGTCGCGAGGTGAATGGTCCTTATTTAGTACTTATATATCGCGAAATGGATTATCCACTATCAAAAATTCAAAAAAATCTTCCAAAAATATTGAATGAATTTCAAATTTCTATTAATGAAACAATAGAGCAAAGTCATCAAAAGTCCCTTGTCGCGAGGTGAATGGTCCCTATTTAGTACTTATATATCGCAAAATGGATTAACCACTATCAAATATTCAAAAAAAAAAATCTCCCAAAAATATTGAATGAAATTCAAATTTCTATTAATGAAACAATAGAGGCAAGGCCATCAAAAATCCCTTGTCGCGAGGTGAATGGTCCCTATTTAGTACTTATAGATCGCAAAATGGATTATCCACTATCAAAAAAAATTTTTTTTTAATCTCTCAAAAATATTGAATGAATTTCAAATTTCTATTAATGAAACAATGGGTCTTCGGGCATGGCCTAGACGATGATACCATCCTGGTGTCTGCCAAGACCCACATCTATAGGTACTTCCTCGGTGTGGAACTGAGGAGTTAAGACCTTGTCTGGAGGAGAACTCTCTCAAGGTGGGGAAGTCTTCCTTGATGAAGACTATATATATTTCCCTACATTTTATCTACCCTTTATTTACTATTTTATTATATATTTTTCCCACCTTTGTAAAATTTGATTAAAAGAATCAATAAAATTGTCAAAAAATTGTCAATGAAACAATAGAGGCAAGGTCATCAAAAGTCCCTTGTCGCGAGGTGGATGGTCCCTATTTTTAAAACCCCTTGACGGCCCTTGACCCCCTAACGTCGACGTTGCATTCCGATAGTTCGTTCACCCACACACAGCCCGTCTTTGCCAGGGCGGATCTCGGCCTTTCCATTTTACAATAAGGAAGAACATCAAAAGATTAATGGTTTTCCCTTTTGTTCAAAAAAATTTTCAATTTCCGTTCATCAATTGTATTCAATTTTTTTCGAATTCCAAATAGATTAATTGACACCTCTCAAATCACACTTCCATACGATTTCATAGATAAATATTTATTTTAAAATCAATAATTTTTATTAAAAGAAAACTATCTTTAAACGCCTATTTAAAAAGGAAAGTATATCCCCTTTCTTTAATCAATATTATTCTCCAGGCAAAATTACCATCAAAAAATTATTTTTAGAACAATTATGTGTTTATCTATATAAAATACGGTATAATACAATTTCCATATACAGCTTAAGGTCCTCTTTTATATATATTGTCAATTATTCATAAAAATTGATTGGCAAATAGGTAAAAGAGTTTTTATTATTATTTTTCAAATTTTCTATCCATATTTGAATTTGAGAAAATTGATCTAATGACCAACTGACTGTATGTTCACCATTAATATGCAAAATTGAATTCAATAAATTTACACAATCTTTAGGCGGTTGGTAGAGAAGTGCGATTTCTGACAGACATGACCCGGGATCAAATCCCGCAGTTGTAACTTTTTTTCTGAATAAAAATATTGCTTCAATGGTCTCCAATTCTTACAAAATTCAACCTCCTTAGTGAGTGAAGTAACCAAATGGGCTCTAGCACATTTTCAAGTGCAAAAGTCGAACTGTTTTCAACATGTATAGGTAGGTATATGGTGTACTTACCAGTAAAAAAAAAAAACAGTCGCCAACTACTACCCACCATGATTAACATGGCCACGTGTAATACCCACCATGATTATAATCATTACTATCATTGATAATTATCAAAGCCAGAACCACGTGTGTACTAGGGATGAAAAAAAACTATGTTTACAATCTATCAGATTGAATCAATAAAAACGAATCTGAAAAGGTGACTAACGTGGCAACGGCACCCATTTTCCAATTACCATGATAGAGATGCATGGAGACATCTGAGGCTCTTCATTGGACACGACAACAACAACAATATACACACCCAAGATAGAGAACGACTGCTGTGATAGAGATGTATAGAGACATCTGAGGCTCTTCATTGGACATGACAACAACAACAATATACACACCCAAGATAGAGAACGACTGCTGTGATAGAGATGTATGGAGACATCTGAGGCTCTTCATTGGACACGACAACAACAACAATACAGTATTCACACCCAAGATAGAGAACGACTGCTGTGATAGAGATGCATGGAGACATCTGAGGCTCTTCATTGGACATGACAACAACAACATTATATATTAAAGAAGAACGTTCAAATTTACATATATGGGAATTCGACCGTTACCTAAGCAAATAAGGAGTGGAGAAAGTTCCAAGGGGGTTCGAAGTGTCCAAAATCCTGGGGTTAATCCATCAAAGGACTGTGCTAGCCCATTCTTTAGAATGTTTACAGCACTACAGATCTTAGCCAAAAGGCCGAGAAGCAAATAAGGAGTGGTTTATGATTAAAATATGAAACTTCCTTTAATTTTGTCCATAAGTGTAAAAGGCTCTAGACCAAATCTAGACTTGGACAAAGTTGTAATGAAGTTGGAATCTACATCACGTTACTATACGTATGTACTACACGACCAAATGGCCGAGAAGCAAATAAGAAGTCAGATAGGATAAAGTCAGTACAAGCGACTGTAGGATCTCAAGACTTCACCAGAGTGGTGGTGTCAAAACAACAAGCGCAGAAGCCCATCAAGAGGGTCATAAAACTGGTATTTTAGTCCTTAATGGCCAGTTTCAATAGAACGCCATTTGCAAGCTGTTTGTGTCCGATTTGTTTGGACCTCCTACATGCAAGGAATTTGCATAAGTCTGTTTCACAATGAAACCTAATGATTAGAAAGAGAAATTTGATGATAGGAAGAAAAAACACAAAATTTTAGCTTTGTGATGAAATACTTGATGTATCTAGCGAATTAAATTTCAGAAATTGGTTCTATTCCACTATAGTTGTCTTTTTCTCAGTCGCACAGAGGCATCGATTGATGATAGAAATCTCAAAAAGAATCTGATAGTAGTGTGGACGGGCATAGGGTTTCCAGAAACACTAGGTTTCTATGATTGTAAATATGCTTATGCTGACAGCGTAAGAATACACTCATAAACAAAACTTAAGGAAGTTGTACCTTTTAGCATGTACCATTGGTATATCCACCCGGTATAGACCTGGTATGAAAATAGTGGTATATCGGAATTCAGACAATAACTCTGAAAGATATTACAGTGACCTTTATTGAAGATACACGAGATAACCAAGTGTGAACAAAATTGCCTCTTACTTCTTCTTCCAAAAAAAATAGATAACCGTCAAGATACTCCAATTTAAATTGTAGATATTTACAACTTTGTTTTTTAAATGCTTCTTGTTGAGGTATGGCTTAGATTATATTTAAAAACTTATATTTAAATAAAATTATTCACAAATAATCAAATTATATAATTTCTTTATATATAATTACAAAAATATTTTCTTAAATATAGTTAAATATATATATTGTGTGTATGGAGAGAGAGAGAGAGAGAGAGAGAGAGAGTTTTCTTATGTTTATATGTAATGGTCATCTTTAATAAACACCATTAGGCTAATGAACTGCTAACTCATGAAAGTTGCAGATAAAATAAAAGAAACACTCAGCAAAAATTGTCCTATTTACTATTCCTAAAAGAGAGAGTTGTGAATAGGAATGATATTTAAGAAGACTTGAAACTGTTGAAAGTAAAATTCCATGCTAAATGTCATTTGCATTGACCTCTTTGCATGGTGATTAGAGAAGTGGAGGATTCCATCATTATCCCTGTCAGTCAGTCAGTCAGAGAAGAAGGCTATATGGACATATGGAGCAGTAACCAATCTTTGGTCGACGTAGATAAACAACCGTAGACTTGAAAATGTTTAAAGTAAAATTCCATGCTAAATAGCATTTGCATTGACCTCTTTGCATGTCAATTAGAGAAGTGGAGGATTCCATCATTATCCCTGTCAGTCAGTAGTCGGAGATGGAGGGAGGCAATATGGACATCTGGAACAGTAACCAATCTCTGGTCAAAATAGATAAACAACAGAAGACTTGAAAATTTTGAAAGTAAAATTCAATGCTAAAAGGCATTTGCATTGACCTCTTTGCATGTCGATTAGAGAAGTGGAGGATTCCATCATTATCCCAGTCAGTCAGAGAGGGAGTGAGGCTATATGGACATCTGGAACAGTAACCAATCTTTGGTCGAAATAGATAAAACAACAGAAGACTTGAAAATGTTGAAAGTAAAATTCAATGCTAAATGTTATTGCATTAACCTATTTGCATGATGATTATAAAAGTGGAGGATTCGATCATCATCCCTGTCAGTTAGTCAGGCAGAGAGGGAGGCTATATGGACATCTGGCATAGTAACCAATCTCCAGTCGACATAGATAAAACAACAGAAGACTTGAAAATGTTGAAAGTAAAATTCCATACTAAATAGCATTTGCATTGACCTCTTTGCATGTTGATTAGAGAAGTGGAAGATTCCATCATCATCCCTGTCAGTTAGTCAGGCAGAGAGGGAGACTATATGGACATCTGGCAGAGTAACCAATCTCCAGTCGACATAGATAAAACAACAGAAGACTTGAAAATGTTGAAAGTAAAATCCAATGTTAAATGGCATTTGCATTGACCTCTTTGCATGATGATTAGAGAAGTGGAGGATTCGATCATCATCCCAGTCAGTCAGAGAGGGAGAGAGGCTATATGGACATCTGGCATAGTAACCAATCTCCAGTCGACATAGATAAAACAACAGAAGACTTGAAAATGTTGAAAGTAAAATTCCATACTAAATAGCATTTGCATTGACCTCTTTGCATGTTGATTAGAGAAGTGGAAGATTCCATCATCATCCCTGTCAGTTAGTCAGGCAGAGAGGGAGACTATATGGACATCTGGCAGAGTAACCAATCTCCAGTCGACATAGATAAAACAACAGAAGACTTGAAAATGTTGAAAGTAAAATCCAATGCTAAAAGGTATTTGCATTGACCTCTTTGCATGATGATTAGAGAAGTGGAGGATTCCATCATCATCCCAGTCAGTCAGAGAGGGAGGCTATATGGACATCTGGCATAGTAACCGATCTCCGGTCGACATAGATAAACAACAGCCCTGCCAGTTTACGTCCCAGCCAATCCCAGGCCATGTAAACAAACTCCAGTTCGTTCACCTCAGATAAGTTTACACATGTCGTGTAACATTTGGTTCAGATAGCTGTTGAAATGGCCTGACCTCTCTACCTACCTTTGCCTTTCCTGGTCGACTTCAGCCTTCTTTCTCTTTCTTTATTTAATTTTGACTTTATTTAACCTGTAGGCTTATGTCTAATGTCACAAATTCAATCCATGAAAAAGCAAAATTTTCAGATATCTCAAGAAGAAAATATCAGAATTCTAAATTTATGAATTCAATTGCCATCTATCGTTAAAATTTGTAATTATTTACTGGTAATGAGTTTCTTTTTAATATCATCAAATATTATCTCTCTACGGACCTTGCTGTAATGATAAGCATTTTTGAATAAGTTGATGAGCCAATTTCTCTTATTCAACAATTTTTATCATTACAGTAAGGTCTGTAGAGATACTATTTGATGATATTATTAAAAAGAAATAAATTTCCAGTAAATTTAATTGTTATAAATCAGAATTTTAGTTTCTCAAACATACAATGAGCTAATGAAATACTGTATCGAACACCATAAAACTGATATGCTCATCACTTTAAGTTTAAAGACAGTTTGAAGAGAATTTGTGTAAAATGTGAAAATACACAAAACTAGTATACATGTTAGAACATCGAAATTCTGGCGGTAAAAAGTGAGATTCAATGGATTAATAAAATTTTCAGAATTTGCCAAAGAGATGTATAGATGGTAAAGTGGCCAATTATATAATCAAAATATAGTTTGAAATTTTGCTTTATGGATATTGATCCAAAAAGAGATTAAGGTTATACAGTTAAAATAGACACAGAATAGATGGGACATAGCGTTTTGCGCTTCTTTTGACGGCCAAATTCTATGATCAAAATGTAGATGGTAATTTTACTGTATATATATGGATATTGATCCAAAAATATGAAGGCTCTTACGTTAAAATAAATGGCACACTTTTTTTTTTTTGCGTCTTTTGATGGCCAAAATTATCAAAAATAGATGGTAATTTTGCTGGGTGGATATTGAGTCAGAAAGATGAAGATCCTTTCGTTAAAATAGACACAGAATAGATAGCACACAGCTTTTTGCGCCTCTTTTGATGGCCAATTCTATGATCAAAAAATGATGGTAATTTTGCTGGGTTGATGTTGAGTCAAAAGATGAAGATCCTTTCGTTAAAATAGACACAGAATAGATAGCACACAGCTTTTTACACCTTTTTTGATGGATAATTCTATGATTAAAATATAGATGATAATTTTGCTGGGTGGTTATTAATCCAAAAGATGAAGATCCTTTCGTTAAAATAGATGCAAAATAGATGGCAAATAATTTTTGAATCTATTTTGATGGTTGATGTAGCCTTTATTCTACAAAAATGGATGGAAAAGGATGTCGTATGTCTCTACATCAGTGAGAATGGTCTACTCGGACCATCCTCCCAGCGTGTGGAGTGTGTGTCAAGTGAGATAGAATTGTGGAGGTTGTTAACTCCCCGGTCTTTTATCGGCCAAAAGATTACATCAGACTATCAATAGAATTTGGCGGGAAAAAATGAGTTCAGTATTCTTTATGCAAATATATTATCTCTATCATCATCACTCACAATGGAAATACAGTGGAATATCTTCAATAAGACACTATCAAAGAAAAGCATGGATACTCTTAGTGTTTCTGGTGTCTTGGTCTCTTCCTTATCTGGAGGAGGACTCTCTCAAGGTGAGAAAGCCTCCCTTACTGAAGAAATGTATACATATGACTGTATATATGTCCCTGCATAATATTTTGTCTATTTTATTATAATTTTTTATTATATGCAGAGTGAATTCTGTGGCCACTGGACATGTGTCAGACCAGGAGGCTGTTGGTTTCTGTGCTGCCTGGAGTATAGGAGCTCCATCTATGCTTCCTTCCTGTGGTGAATCTGTATACGACCGGTGATCTTAATAAAGCTGTATATGTGTATATATTTTATTATTATTTCCTTAACCATTGGAAGTCTATTTGGGGAAGTCAATAAAATTGTTTATATTGTGAATTGTCTTAGTGTCTCTATGAGGTGCTTTCTCATTTTGTGTGTGTGATTGTGTAAGTTGTTTGAGGTCAGGTCCATGTAATTTTTTTTATTGGAGGTCGTTCAAGGAGGTACTCGCTTATGGGAGGTTTTGACTGTATCATCCAACTATTTTTTCAGGTGAATCAGTCATACTGACGGGTATTCTCAATCAATATGTGCCATTTATCTAACAAAGTATTTTATTTCTTTAATAGAGTCGATATGGTCTACTGGAGACAAGAGAGGAGGAGAAGAACCAGCAAGTTTGGACATCTTCGTACTACATTCTAAGTGGATAAAGCTATTGTTGGAGGGATATATGGACAGAATACCAGATAGACTAAGAATGAAGATCATGGACAATTCCAGGAGATAACCCTACAATGGTATTAAAAGATTGGGCATAAAAAGAAATCTCTAAGAGGACATTATTATTAAGTTGTTAACGTGATAATCCTGTTGAAGGACTGACAAGTCCGAAAGCTGGAAAATAAAAAAAATTGCACAAGAAACTCAACCCTGGAAGCTTCATTTATTTTATAATAGAGTCGATATGTTTACATTAAGCTGGGGATACAAAGAGGCTGCAGTTAGAAATAGAGAATAAAAATAATGATTTTGTCCCCTAAATTTTCACAAGTGAATACAAAATATACAAATTTATAAGTTGGATACTCACCTGGAGAAGTAAATAAAAAAAGAACAAAATGGTGAGACGAAAAGTTTCTTTTAAGGTTTTTTTTAAGCCGAGCTTTCGAAAATTATTGTATCCTCTACAAGAGTTCCTGTAGAAGGGAAGAAATGTTTGAAAACTCAGCCAAATAAAAACCTTACAAAAACTCTTCGTCTCACCATTTTATACTTTTGATAATAAATATTGATACCGCTTTTTTTTTTTTTTTTTGATCAGAGAGATATATCCAGGTTGTGAACAGTCAAGGGTAATATTTCTCATCCCCGATCAATTCCAACAGGGTCCATATCGTCACATGAAAGGAGCCAGATATTGGAATTTGGTCGCCAACTTATCGCATGGGCTCTATGTCCAGGTACCTATTTGCTGTCCTTGGGTCGTTCCAAAACGATTCCACCAGGCTCGTGCCAAAAGTCATGTTTTAATCAGAGAGGTTGTGATTATAATAATGATATATGACATTTTGACTAACAGCTTTTTTTTTTTTTTAATGATTCTGCGGAAACGAGAAAGGTTATATGTATTTATAATCGTTATTTTAGATTCTAATAATAACTTATTTCACACACATGTATCATTCCGTGTACCATTTCTACACACGCTAAAATATATTTAGATATTCAATGTATTTCTACAGTACTAGAAACGTTAGTACAAAGTTTCCTTAAATACGTTTATTCTGTATTCCATAATTAAATGCGGGTCATATACGAAAATTTGCATAACTGTAGATAAATATGGAAGTTAAACTGGTAAAAAGAGATTGGAATATTTCAATAAAAAATATATTTTAATATTTACCATTGCATTATAAGGTCTTCAGAAATACTTTTAAATACATAAAAGAAAGAAGCAATAAAAATGTTATCAAATTTCATTATGCTATTTGAATATATATATTATATTTGCATATAAAGAAAGTCAAGTCATATCGTTTCAATTGACATCATGTAATTCAGAAAATTAAAAAAAAAAAGTATAAACAGCAATAAAAAAGGTTCATTTTTTCAAATTGATATCTCCTCACACGTGTCAAAATGTAAAAAAAAATTCAATCAATCACAGAAAAGAACACGCTTTTGTGGCAGACGTATAAAAAAAAGGCAGCAGGAGACCCGGAACTGTCCATCTGTCCAACAGCTGCCATTGGTCAGGATGGACCAACGACTTGCGGAAACGCAAAACACCAGATGGGCTGTCACCCCCGCTTTTCCCCCATTCCCCCCCTGAACCTGATCCCCACCCCCCTAGACGCCAAGAATCTACATCCTCTCCTCCCACGGGGGGCCCACAGACGTCTCGAAACAGACTGACTTACAACACCTCAACCAGAATCAATCTAATAGGTTGATGCAAAAATGACCGATTTTATAAATCAAAATTCAATCGTTGATAACGCCCAACCACACATCTCAATGATCACAAAAGTTGAATGAGTTCAGCTATGAAACTCACCCACCATACTCGCCTGACCTCTCGCCTACCAACTACCACTTTTTTTTAAGCATCTCACCAACTTCCTTGGTAAGAAATGCTTTAAAAACCAAGGCGATACCAAAATGGCCTTCAATGAATTCATTTGTCTCCAGAACTCCAAATTTTTATAAAACTGGAATATACCAGCTCTCGTTGGCAAAGATGTATCGATGCCAGTGGTTTATATTTTGATTAATAAAGATTTGCTTGTAACAAGTTATTGCTAGTTGTCACTACAAATCGGTCATTATTTTTGCATCAACCCAATATTACTCTCTTAGAGAAAAACAAAACTGCTTGCTTGAATACCTTGAATACTTGCAAGACCTCAACCAAAATCAATCTAGATTAAAGGATGCATCTTAGAAGATTATCTTCCAAAAGGTCAAACAGTTAATAGCATAATGAGCTGATCTCCTTGAAAAAAAAAAGTCAGAATTCGTTCCAAAAGGCGTGATTCGCTGAGCAAAGGTGTTTGCCTACAGCATGATAATGCTCAGCCCCACGTGGCAAATCTCACTATTGAAACCATTAATAAATTAAATTTTAAAGTTATAATCCATCCCCCTTACTCTCCTGATTTAGCCCCGAGTGATTATTATTTATTTGGACACACAAAAAGATTTTTAAGGGGCATTTTCAAGACCGATGATGAGGTTAAAAATGCGGTACATGGATGGCTTGCCAAACATAAGATTTTTCTCTTAAAAGGAATTTACAAGCTACCTGACTTTTGGAAGAAGTGTATAGAAATAGGAGGGGGTTATGTAGAAGATTAAAAAATAAAATTCTATATATATATATATTTTTTAACTTATATCGTTTTTTTTTTATTGATTTACCCTTGTATTAATCTTGAATGACAATTTAAACAATTTTATTGATTCTTCTAATCAATTTAATGCTCTTTGAATACTCTTGAATCAGAGAAAATCAAAACTCGATAGTTTGCTAGAATACCTTGAATACTTGCAACACCCTAACCAAGATCAATCTATTACTCTTAAATGAGAAAAAAACAATAGTTTGCTTGAATATCATTTCTAAGATTCTATCCTTCACTGTAAGAAAATATAAGCAGAATCGTTCAATACAATATTAGCGCTCTAAGAATCGGTCTGGTAGATTAAATTGGTGAAACCGCTGGGAGAGTTCACCACTGATTAACCAAGTCCTTCCAATATATTTTTCATCGCAGTAAGGATAGTAGAAGTTTGTTTTATAGGTAAAAGAAACATTCATGTCTTAAATGCTTCCATTTTCTGTGTATAGATGGTACGTTATTGCTTTATATTGTAAAGAAATGTCCTAAGTTACTACATAGACAAGGGTTTTCGAACCTCTTTTTGACCTTAAGACTGGTAATAGTCATACGCCTTTCTTCACATTATGTTTTACTAAGATTTTTATTAACGTGGACTGGTGAAATCTTTGTGGACATGTCAAAATTTTCTGCGGACCGTCATACCGGTTGACAATCATTATCATTGACGAGGATACCAACGAAGTTTGCATAAGTCGGGTAACAACATTGCCTAGTTTTTTTGAGGATTAAGAAATCTTATTGCAAAACAATTGAAAGAATTCGTGCCAAACGATTACAATGCTTATTAAGGTAAAAGAAAAACTGAATATAATCACAAAAAGAATCGATAATATGTTAATGTAATCATGATATTTTCAATTCAGACATAGTATTTGAAGACAGGATGCAATTATATGCAAATGCAACTATATTTCATTTTCAAACAAATTTCTTTTATCTTCTGCATAAATGAGGGATCTGGTATCCAACTTTGGTTGAAATTTAAAACTGTTTTTAATGTGTCTTTCAACCATATAATTTTTTAATTATAAATTTTTATAGAATCATTTCATTTTCTTTCTCTGGAACGACAGCCATCTAAATATTTTCTTAAATTCTATAGAAAATAGTGAAACCTATTTTCAAAGTAGAATTTCATATTATTCTTAATAGACATAGTCTCTAAAAGGCTAAATATCCTAATGAAAAGAAGTAAAATTGTAGAACGACATTTGAAAATTATCCCGCATGTGTTTCTTTTGAACGAAAAATCGGAATTTATTTTAAGGAGAAATAACGATTATTTCTAACCTTAGGGATGAAGTATGAAAGGATGAATTGTGAAGAGTAATGATAAACGGAAAAATAAAGTGTCCATGGATGGGAATTGTATTATAAAATTGTAGCGCAATAACATTTTTGCTTATAACAACAATAACAAAAAGCTTTATTAAGACCTTTTAGTCTAATACAGATTCTCCAAGCAGAAATGTAGGATACATGCAGGAAAAAAACGATAGTACCTTAATGGTAATATGATATTACATTTTTGCTTATACTTATTTATCAAATTTTAATTCTAATCAAATCGACATACATATATCGAGATTACTGACTATTTTTACAAGTGATTCATGTTTAATTTAACAATGGCTTGACAAGAATGAAATCTGTTGTATATACGAGTATATTAATTAATTGTTCCACAGAGTGTGTGTAAGTTCACAGGTAAATAGGCGCTAACCTAAAAGAAGAAAAAAGTTCCTTTGTTTAATATTAGTTTCCCTTTTATATTTTGATCTCCCTCTTGTATATCAATAAATATAATGTTTAATTATTAATTCTTGGAATCAGTTTCATTAAAATTTCTATGAATGGGAAGAACAGCAGAAATAAATAGGAATTGACTACAGGGTATTGACCTCAACTGTGTTCTAGGGTCACAGAGAATCTCCGGTATATAGTGCCTTAATTTAGATTGTAAGGAGGGGAGGGGGATATTTATTCCTGTGTCTAGCCATGTACAAGCTGTCTATACCCATCGCCGCCAGTTCTTGCCTTCATTTAATTTAGAACGAGCAGAATATGTTCGTTTGCTCACTTCAAAATTAGGTATATAACAAATATTTCGTTTTATAAAAATACATTTATTAATTATTTAATAAGTAATATTATGGAAATCCATATTTTAAAATATATTTCTTGAATGAATAGTATTTAAATTCAAAATATACTTACTGTTTTTATATATTTATTCAAATATTTTCATAAAAGTGGCCAAATATACTTTTAATTTGATTGATATATATATACCATCAAAATATATATGTTTAAATTAGTTATTTTATTTTTATAAGTGCAAAAAAAATGAATTTTATATTTAATCTTAAAAATACATTTTCATTAAAAAATCGTCAGTTCACTTAGGTTACAAATATTGAACTAAAAATATAACAAAAGTTTTAATAATTTAAATTATTTATAATGACGTTAATATGTGTTTTCAATTTTTATATATATATTTCTTTTTGTAAAAATACGGCAAATTATAAATATCTTTTGTAATCAAAAGATCGAAATAAAAGCTTATCTACAAAATTAAATGTGATTATTCTTTCAGAGTAATAAATTCTCAAAATATGTTTTCTAATTTTTAGATTTTTAGAGAGCTTGCACACATGAGATCAAATTAACGTATTATATATTACTTTTTAAAAATTAATAGATCTTCAAATTAAAAAATCCTAAAGTTTTTTTTAAAACTAATATACGTGTAAATATATTAAAAGTAATTGTGATTTTAAATATATTTTTTAAAAAATTCGATTGTTTTCCAATATTATATATAGAGCTAAAAATATATAAATTTAGAGATGTAAATGTATAAAATATATTTTATATATATTACATTTAAGAATGTGTATATTTTAAAAATGCTTTACAAACTATTTAAAAAAGAAGAATAGGAATGTTTTAAATATTGAGTATCTCTAACACAAAAAAAGTATATTAAAAGATGCTTAAGTGTGTAGATAAAAGAACTAGAATTTAGTATTGATTAGGGGCGAGCAAACAAAGGGCTGGAATAGTGCCAAACGACTCTTCTATCCATCAATACGTTAAAACCAACAATTCCACCAGTCGGTGGGGGCAAAGAACGCGGGGTAAACGCCCTAGACTGGTTTGTGAAAGTGTGTTAGCCGGGCTAGAGGCCGTTGATCTTTAGCCAGACTTTCTTTACCGCCGAACTTGAACTTGAAGCAGCCGATTCCTTGGATTTTCCATTGTTATATCATTTGTTCCTTTTTCCATTTTCTTCCCACATTATAAAATTTTATTTATAACTAAAAATTTGTTTTAATTTTTATTATATTTCTTGTTTTGTATGTTGTATTTCTAAATATATTATTTTAAAATAATAAATATATATATTTTTGGATTGTTATATATATTAATTCTGTTTTTCTTTTTTTTTTTTTTGAAACGTGTTTTTATTTTAAAAATTCAAACATATTTTATTAAACTGCGTTATTATACAGTTTTAAAATATTAAATATATTTTTTAGATTGTTACAAAAATTTATTTGTTTTTAAATTTTAAAAACGTGTTTTTATTTAAAAATTCAAACACATTTTATTAGGCTGCGTTATTATAATTTTAAAATATTTAAAAGTTTTTTGCTTTATTTGAAAAAGAAAAATTTCGTACTTAATAGTTTCATTCACCAACAACCCCATTTTTCATGTTAAATTTCGCTCATTACAGAATTCTAAAAACAGAATGAGAACTTTTATCTAATATTTTAAAAATATAACAGTTGTGTCCTTTTTACTATGGTTCTTTACCCAACTTTTGCTTAATATAGAAAGATAAAAATAATGATAAAAAGAGGATATAAAAAGGTTTTATCGCTTATCACAAATACAAGTTGAAAACAATATTCAAGTTAAGCAACGGCTAAAAATAGCATCTATATCTGCAGTAACTAAGCTGTGTTGGTGATGATAGAAAATTTACATATCCCGTTAAAAATATGCAAAATTAATGTGCAATATATCGACTGTCTTTGAAATCTAGTAGACTTTGGGTCGGTGACAAAGCAGCAACACCAGCTGTGACAAATTCAATAGGCCAGCTGGAGGCCAAAGATATAGTACGAATATTTTTTACTAAAACTTACTAAAAATTAAAAAATATCTCATCTTTTCTTCTTCTTTCTTATCTCCATTCAATCAAATTACCACGTGGAAAATTAGGAAAGACTAAATCCAGGATGACACAGCAATTAAATTTGAAGCAACAACAAACTATGAATGATAAACAAAAGATAAACAACGAGGGAAGTTTACAGAGAGTAGAAAAATATAACATAAAAAAATCATACTGTTAATAAAGTAATAAATACTTTGCTACAATAGTAAGGTTTCAAGCTTGTAGAGCTTGAAACTTTTGATGGTGTCTGCTGGGGATGAATAGAGCTCATTAATGGATGAGTCAATACAGCCAAATTATCTCATTAATACTATTGATAAAGTTAATTTTGAATTGAACCTATAAATAGAATTCTTAAAAATATTTTGGTATAAGGATCAAATTTATTATACGTATTTAAGAAGGCGGATTGAGATTTTTTTTTCAAGTAAATCAATAAATTTTCAAATAATCGTTTTAAATATAGATTATTTTACCACATTCATAATTGAAGTTCTCAAGATATTAATTTTAAATGACAAAAATCTATCTCTACCTTCAATTTTATTTTTTTAATCGATAAATGGCAATTTTTTAAAAATAACTTTTAAAGTAATTGAGAAATGAATAAAATGTAAAAAAAAAATTAAATTATATTTATCAAATATATATAATTATAAATAAAGATAGTAATTATAACAAAAAAATAGCCTAATTTAAAAATCAAAATTGTCAATTATTATTTTAAAAATCGAAGCATCTAAAAACTTCGTTTAAAGAGGAGGAGGGACAAAGAAGGAGTTTAACATTCAAGACATGTTAAGCAATGACCTTGAACTTGGCCGTTGGCGCAACAGACGACATGGCAGCGTGGCCCAGTTAAGAAATACCACTAACTATATCATAGAATTAATATTCGAACATCAATCTGTGGTGTGGTGAAATAGCACACGTGTAGCGTCTGGTTGCTTCACTTTGCCTGACCTCCTCAACTTGGCTTTTAATTGGCTAGATCTGCAGTAAATTTTCAAAATGGCGCCGATGTCATAATAACCAGACGATATATTTCATGACACTTTTGTAAATTGTTTATTATAGTCGAAGATTTAGCAATCAACCGACAATATACATCAAATAGTAGTTTCTCTATGAAATTTCGTAGACGTTTTGTCATCTTATTTTATAGAGATGTTGAAATTTGTAGACATGAGATTCTTAAAAAATAAATCTTTGCAATGAATAAATTGTGAGTTTTGCCAATATAACCTATATATTTCCTTCTAAAATAATACAGATATACCTCATTTGATATCCTTTATACTTTATTTAAGCGTTTATTCCTTTTAAAAGGGATTTATATTAATAACTATGTGTATTTCGATATATATTATACGTATGCTAGCATAAAATCCAAAATGTGTTTCTTTATACACACTTCTTCCCTTTAAACTCTACTCAAACCATGTAATTATTCAATTGTTTATCTAATATAGTATCTTAGTGTTGTTTCTTGACGCAAGCATCCCTTGTGGGTATATCGCGTCTGATTTGATCATAATTAAATACACACTTAAAACAAAAATATTCATATGTATAATGCTTTTTTATATATGCAACTCTATATATATAAAAAATTAAAATATTCTTAGAATTGTGTGTAAGTGTAGTGTGTATACAAATATTTTTTTAGAACTTTATAAATAACCAAAATATAAACCCCTAGATTCTTAAAGCGACTTTAATTGAATATTTTAAAATAAATATTTAGGGAGTGTTGAATGTTTTTTTTTTTTAACTTTCGAAGGCGAATAATTTACCAAAAATGGTAGACTATATTGTACATACATAATATCCACCACGCGCAGGTATATTTTCAAATAGAAATAATGTAGTATATTTTTCTCTCAGTATATAGTAGGTATTTAAAATATGTATATAAAAACGTGTATATAAAAATTGTATTTATCATTAAATTTTTAAAGTGAAAATCCTGTTGAAGGACTGACAAGTCCGAAATCTTGAAAATAAAAATTATACAAGAAACTTAACCCTGGAAGCTTTATTTATTTTGTAATACATAATATCTGTTTCCGTAATAATAAATTCATATTCTATGATCGTAATTTTATTAACATATATAATATAAAACTTGCTTATATTGAAAGAAGTAAGGTTGAGATAAGACAGGTTATTACACCTCTCTCTCTCTCTCTCTCTTCAACAAAAAGTTTATAAAAATATAAAATTCAACAATTTTGTATATTTCATAGATTTTATGGATACGCTTTTTTATATGTGGCTTTCTATTAAATAAAAAAGTATAAAAACTTGCAATTATAAATCAAAGCACTCTTTAGTTATTCAAAATATCATGATTTTTTTTTAATTGTATAAAATTATTACCTTAGCAAAAATTGTATTTGATATTAAAAATAAGTTTTATTATAATATATTTATTAAGTAAAAACAAACGATAGCAATGCGTCTCTTTAAAGAGACGCATTGCTATCGTTTGTTTTTATTTAATAATTTATAGCAATTCTTTTGTCTATATTTATTAAGGTTTGACTTTTTTATTTTGTAAAAAATCGGTCCTGTTACCTGAGGTTATTCTAATCTGTAACATTGAATTTATATCTTTATATATGGAGAGAATAATTTTTATAGGATATAACAAAACCTGGTAAAATTTCATTAAAATTGAACACTCAGATATTTTATCAAAATATAAATGTAATCTTTTTTAATATTTTAAAATTTAAAATAAATCTTTATAATTAAGAAAACGGTCTTTAATATACAATAGAAAATTAATACTGGAAAATGAAATATTCACAAAACAAAAATATTTATTAAAAAAAGTTTCAAACTATTTATATAAAATTAGAAAATTCCTTTTTTTTTTTTAATTACCTAAATAAAATTTCAAAAAATCAAACGAAAAAATAAAAATTGAGTTCGAAAATAAAATGTTCGTAAAACAAAAATATATTTATTTATAAAAATTAGAAACGGGGATTACTCTATATAAAATTTAAAATAAAAAATACAAATTATATAGAAATATATATTTAAAATAAAATGTTAAATATTCAAATGAGCAGCTTATAAGCCAAAAATGAGGAAGTGGTGCCAAACGTGAATCCCTAGGGTTCGTTGTCTTATTGTGGGAGGAAGAAAAAGGGAACAAACGTGCCCGGAACGAAAGGGTCACGTGAGGTAAGGTCAATGGCCTAGAGAAGGTGTGCTGCAAGGGTTGGTAGAGGACGTTGAACCCACAGGTAAGAACTGCTTTCTCCCGCTTGCAGGTGAAGGCCAATGGCTTGACGGAGGAGTATATTGACCCCGAATTTTACCTTTCGTCTGCTAACTCCATAACGCTCGTTCTATTCTTTAAATATATTTTATTCTTAAAATATACGCTCATTTCGTATAATATTTTTATTATATATAAATAAATTAAATTAAAACTATTTTAGAAATCGATTAGAAAATTGAAAATGTTTATTTATTAGAATTATTTTTAAAAATCAAAATTTCAATAAGTATTTATTATTTAATATGTATTATAAATATATTTTTTTTAATAAAGGAATTAAATTATAACTATTTAATGAATCGATTAAATTATTGAAACGTTTATTTATTACATTTATTAAAAAAAAAATGTAATAAGTAACTTTATTTAATATGTATTATAAATATTTTTTTAAATTAATTTTTTAAATATTTGATATAACTATTTTTATGAAAGCTAAATAGAGTTAAAATACTTAATTTATTAATGGTGTGATTTATCGTGTGCTATAAATAATAAAGCAAACGATATTTTAATATAAATGAAAATAAATTACTGGAATTTTTATAACAATAGAATCGCTTTTTTTTTTTAGTTTATCAAATGTACTATTTGCTTCATTTTTATTTATAAATATCATATCAAAATTCCAAGTATATATATTTTTTAATATAAATATTCCCGTTAAATAATGAAAAGCAAATATTGAAGCACAAAATATTTTCTTTTCGAAATGTAGATTTTAATATTATATAGTATTTGAAATAGATTTATCTTGTTACTTTTTCTTATTAAATAATCTATTTTAGTAAATTTTAGATTGTGGAATATTTTTTCGAAAAAATTAAAAGCTAAATAATTTAGAACAATTTTTTTTTAAATATAATTTGCTATATTATATTTAAGGTAAAATTTAAGAATATTTATTTATATGGTGATATAACTTTTGTTTATCAATATGTTGAATTTTGTGTTTGGTCATATTTGTTTAGGATGATATAAAATTTCAAATGCCGGGAACACAGAAGATTACTCGTAAAAAAAAATGTAATAAAAATAAAATATCGAATAAATTCACAGATAAATTTGTTATTATTCAGAGACTCCAAATATGTTTTTTAAAATAATTATTTTTTTATATACACCCATTTATATTTTGAGAATACTTTCTAATATAGAAGACATCCGCACTTTTAAGTATTAACTCAAAGTTATCATTTTATTTTATTCTTTAATGTTTTGAAAGCTCAAAATATTCATAGATATTCATCGATTAAAAAGCAAAAATAATAACGACTTAAAAAAAAAATCTGAAGCTATTAAAGAAAGGCTAAAGCAAGAAAGTAAACAAACGAGAAAGAAGGCAGACGACACAAGAAGTAGGGGAAGGACCTCAAAGAGAGGTGGGCGGCTGTAAGAAGTCAACGACCAGCACGACTTAGATCTGAGGGCGATGACATCACTTGGAGAGGCTGCGATTGGCTAGCGTTTGTTGGCTACGTCACAGCTTCACAGGCTAGCTAGGGTTACTGACCTAGCCTCGGTATTTGATACTACAGTATAAATTGGTTCACTTCGCGATATTTATTGATTTTTCTCTTTTATTTTTCTCAGAGAGGTCATTCACTCCTTCGTTCTTGTCACTTATGTTGGTTTAAGTCTCTCTATTGTTTTTTTCCAACCTTTTTATCTCTATATATATATATAAGTTATCAACATATAATATTTCAATAATTTTTCTGTTTTTTTTTTATTATAACACGGCATCATATCACCATCATTTTAGTGTCAAACACAGAAAGAACTGCTTTAAAATTTAGATTAGAAGATCCCTATACACAAAACTGCTTTTTTTCTTCAATTAATTTGAAATTATAGAGACAAAATATAAAGAAAAAAGTACATTACATATTGACTACTAGAAATTTAAAAGTTATAAAAACAACATTTTTTTTTTCAAAATTAATTGTTAAATATAGAGAGAAGAAAATATAAAAATATAAATTTCATTTAAAAGATAATAATGAATAACTGATAATATTAATAAAATTTGAATTAGAGGGAAAATATTCAGCTGTACATATATGCATACACAGCTGTATGATCGATCAATCACGTGATCAATTGTAGAAAGAAATGACTGCCGGATTCACAGAGTTTTTCAGGAAGGGAGGGAGCCACCTGACTAGGAAGCGAGTAAGGAAAGGGGTGAAAGCCCTTTCTAAAGCTTCCCTGTGGGAGGGAGCAAAGGGTGGCCCCCTGGTGAGATGAAGAAGGGTATCAAACGATTGCGGAAGTGTAGCATGTGTCTTCTGCACAAATAAGATCATCCTTTATCCTGCAATCCTTCACGCTTGTTTGAACTTGTGGTTACCTATTCATAAATTGAATCCTCTTCTTTTATAGCTCCTTTGTGGACAACTTTTTTTTTTTTACCTCGTTGATACGAATTATACTCTTTGTTATTTGCATTACATATTTCCCATTAATACATTTATATATTTTAAATATCGTGAATACACCTTTATATCAATATTTGTTCTAATAAATATATATTCGAAGAGAGAGAGAGGAAGAAAATATTAAGAGAATTTATAACATATAATTGATGGTTGTATGCATATAAAAAAATCCCTAATATAAAAATACTTCACAAATCTTTCGATATAATAACACAATAAGCAACCCCAAGACAAATTATTGAATTTTTGAATTAAATATTATTGACTGTATTGACTCATCCATTGATGAGCTATACTCTTTCCCAGAAAACACCATCAACAAGCTTTACAAGCTTGATACCTTAGTGTGATTTGAGTGGAGATAAGAAAGAAGAAGAAGAAGATAACACAATAAAAAGGTGAAAGGAAAATAAATCCGTTCAAATAGGAAAGGGAAGATAAAACTTCCCCAGGAAATACCATGATAATAGAGATGGTATGTAAATACGGATTTCCATCTCTTCCTAAACCAAAAAAAAAGTTGTTTACAAATATCCTACAATCCATAAATATAGACCAAATTCTTTGAATATAAACAAAAAGTCAAAATAGGAAAAACACCAAATGAGATTGATAGCATACTTCAAATCTCACGGCTTATCGTATATTCAAATGGCAAATTGAAAATTCATCAACTCTATTAGTAGTATTGTGATGAATAACAGCCTTCAATAGAATGGATAATGGGCCCAGAAGGTCAATTTCTTTATTATCTATCATTGATTGGAAAAAATAAAATAGGATAAGCATAATATAGTTCTCTAAGCATATAATCATCCATAGTCAAAAGCTACAGAAAATTAAAATCATAATTAGATGAAAATGGTAAAAACGATTTGGAATAAAAGAGTTTGAAGTCTATTTCGTTTGCTAATTTGCGTCAAATAGAGGCATCTGTCGGCAAGTCCTGCTGATGGGGAGGGCGGAAGACGTCCCAGTTAGACGGACTGTATTGGTGTCAGCCACGGGTTCCCCAGAATAGTCTAGCAGCAGACTCACTCACGTGCTCGACCCCACATGCCGCTCTGCATCGACCGCTCACGTGTGCCATTGGCGTTTGAAAAATATGTAAATCTACAAACATTTCGACAAATTTGTCTTCGAAATTTTAAAATTCAAGATTTTTCAGATAGAAAATTTCTATATGTATCTTGTTTAGATTTCTGAATGGTTGTTTATTAATGAATTTACCTTGTTGCTTGTACTAAGATGTGAATTTCAACGAATTGGTATCCGAAATTTAAAAATATCTTTTATATCTTTCAGATAGAGAATTTCGATATTTTCCTTGTTCAGATTTTGAATGGTTGTTCTTAATGAACTTGCCTTGTCGCTTGTACTAAGATGTGAATTCATCTCTATACACAAGTCGAACTATATCTTTTCGTGTTTCTCACCATCTCAAGGTGCTTGGTTGGTATTTGTCAACGATAGCTCTCAATCTCTACAGACCAAGATGGTAGCTAGGAATTTGAGACTATTCATAATGATAGTACATATTTACATATTAGTAAATTAAATTTTATTGCCATCTATCGTTAAAATTTTACACAAATAAATTTACTGGCAATGCGTTTCTTTTAAAATATCATCAAATATTATCTCTACAGACCTTACTGCAATGATATGAGTTATTGAATGAGAGGGTTCACTACTGATGAGCCAAGCCCTCTCATTCAATAACTCATATCATTGCAGTAAGGTCTGTAGAGATAATATTTGATGATATTTAAAAGAAACGCATTGCCAGTAAATTTATTTGTGTAAAATTTTAACGATAGATGGCAATAAAATTTAATTTACTAATATGTAAATATGTACTATCATTATGAATAGTCTCAAATTCCTAGCTACCATCTTGGCTGTAGAGATTGAGAGCTATCGTTGAAAATACCAACCAAGCACCTTGAGATGGTGAGAAACACGAAAAGATATAGTTCGACTTGTGTATAGAGATGAATTCACATCTTAGTACAAGCGACAAGGCAAGTTCATTAAGAACAACCATTCAAAATCTGAACAAGGAAAATATCGAAATTCTCTATCTGAAAGATATTAAAGATATTTTTAAATTTCGGATACCAATTCGTTGAAATTCACATCTTAGTACAAGCAACAAGGTAAATTCATTAATAAACAACCATTCAGAAATCTAAACAAGATACATATAGAAATTTTCTATCTGAAAATCTTGAATTTTAAAATTTCGAAGACAAATTTGTCGAAATGTTTGTAGATTTACATATTTTTCAAACGCCAATGGCACACGTGAGCGGTCGATGCAGAGCGGCATGTGGGGTCGAGCACGTGAGTGAGTCTGCTGCTAGACTATTCTGGGAACCCGTGGCTGACACCAATACAGTCCGTCTAACTGGGACGTCTTCCGCCCCCCCATCAGCAGGACTTGCCGACAGATGCCTCTATTTGACGCAAATTAGCAAACGAAAACTAGACTTCAAACTCTTATTCCAAATCGTTTTTACCATTTTCATCTAATTATGATTTTAATTTTCTGTAGCTTTTGACTATGGATGATATGCTTAGAGAACTATATTATGCTTATTTTATATTTTATTTTTTCCAATCAATGATAGATAATAAAGAAATTGACCTTCTGGGCCCATTATCCATTCTATTGAAGGCTGTTATTCATCACAATACTACTAATAGAGTTGATGAATTTTCAATTTGCCATTTGAATTACGATAAGCCGTGAGATTTGAAGTATGCTATCAATCTCATTTGGTGTTTTTCCTATTTTGACTTTTGTTTATATTCAAAGAATTTGGTCTATATTTATGGATTGTAGGATATTTGTAAACAACTTTTTTTTTGGTTTAGGAAGAGATGGAAATCCGTATTTACATACCATCTCTATTATCATGGTATTTCCTGGGGAAGTTTTATCTTCCTTTCCTATTTGAACGGATTATTTTCCTTTCACCTTTTTATTGTGTTATCTTCTTCTTCTTCTTTCTTATCTCCACTCAAACACTAAGGTATCAAGCTTGTAAAGCTTGTTGATGGTGTTTTCTGGGAAAGAGTATAGCTCATCAATGGATGAGTCAATACAGTCAATAATATATTAATTCAAAATTCAATAATTTGTCTTGGGGTTGCTTATTGTGTTATTATATCGAAAGATTTGTGAAGTATTTTATATTAGGGATTTTTTTATATGCATACAACCATCAATTATATGTTATAAATTCTTAATATTTTCTTCCTCTCTCTCTCTTCGAATATATATTTATTAGAACAAATATTGATATAAAGGTGTATTCACGATATTTAAAATATATAAATGTATTAATGGGAAATATGTAATGCAAAAAACAAAGAGTATAATTCGTATCAACGAGGTAAAAAAAAAAAGTTGTCCACAAAGGAGCTATAAAAGAAGAGGATTCAATTTATGAATAGGTAACCACAAGTTCAAACAAGCGTGAAGGATTGCAGGATAAAGGATGATCTTATTTGTGCAGAAGACACATGCTACACTTCCGCAATCGTTTGATACCCTTCTTCATCTCACCAGGGGGCCACCCTTTGCTCCCTCCCACAGGGAAGCTTTAGAAAGGGCTTTCACCCCTTTCCTTACTCGCTTCCTAGTCAGGTGGCTCCCTCCCTTCCTGAAAAACTCTGTGAATCCGGCAGTCATTTCTTTCTACAATTGATCACGTGATTGATCGATCATACAGCTGTGTATGCATATATGTACAGCTGAATATTTTCCCTCTAATTCAAATTTTATTAATATTATCAGTTATTCATTATTATCTTTTAAATGAAATTTATATTTTTATTTTTTCTCTCTATATTTAACAAATTAATTTTGAAAAAAAAAATGTTGTTTTTATAACTTAAATTTCTAGTAGTCAATATGTAATGTACTTTTTTCTTTATATTTTGTCTCTATAATTTCAAATTAATTGAAGAAAAAAAGCAGTTTTGTGTATAGGGATCTTCTAATCTAAATTTTAAAGCAGTTCTTTCTGTGTTTGACACTAAAATGATGGTGATATGATGCCGTGTTATAATAAAAAAAAAACAGAAAAAATTATTGAAATATTATATGTTGATAACTTATATATATATATAGAGATAAAAAGGTTGGAAAAAAACAATAGAGAGACTTAAACCAACATAAGTGACAAGAACGAAGGAGTGAATGACCTCTCTGAGAAAAATAAAAGAGAAAAATCAATAAATATCGCGAAGTGAACCAATTATACTGTAGTATCAAATACCGAGGCTAGGTCAGTAACCCTAGCTAGCCTGTGAAGCTGTGACGTAGCCAACAAACGCTAGCCAATCGCAGCCTCTCCAAGTGATGTCATCGCCCTCAGATCTAAGTCGTGCTGGTCGTTGACTTCTTACAGCCGCCCACCTCTCTTTGAGGTCCTTCCCCTACTTCTTGTGTCGTCTGCCTTCTTCTCGTTTGTTTACTTTCTTGCTTTAGCCTTTCTTTAATAGCTTCAGATTTTTTTTTTAAGTCGTTATTATTTTTGCTTTTTAATCGATGAATATCTATGAATATTTTGAGCTTTCAAAACATTAAAGAATAAAATAAAATGATAACTTTGAGTTAATACTTAAAAGTGCGGATGTCTTCTATATTAGAAAGTATTCTCAAAATATAAATGGGTGTATATAAAAAAATAATATTTTAAAAACATATTTGGAGTCTCTGAATAATAACAAATTTATCTGTGAATTTATTCGATATTTTATTTTTATTATTTTTTTTTACGAGTAATCTTCTGTGTTCCCGGCATTTGAAATTTTATATCATCCTAAACAAATATGACCAAACACAAAATTCAACATATTGATAAACAAAAGTTATATCACCATATAAATAAATATTCTTAAATTTTACCTTAAATATAATATAGCAAATTATATTTAAAAAAAAATTGTTCTAAATTATTTAGCTTTTAATTTTTCGAAAAAATATTCCACAATCTAAAATTTACTAAAATAGATTATTTAATAAAAAAAGTAACAAGATAAATCTATTTCAAATACTATATAATATTAAAATCTACATTTCGAAAAGAAAATATTTGTGCTTCAATATTTGCTTTTCATTATTTAACGGGAATATTTATATTAAAAAATATATATACTTGGAATTTTGATATGATTTTATAAATAAAAATGAAGCAAATAGTACATTTGATAAACTAAAAAAAAAAGCGATTCTATTGTTATAAAAATTCCAGTAATTTATTTTCATTTATATTAAAATATCGTTTGCTTTATTATTTATAGCACACGATAAATCACACCATTAATAAATTAAGTATTTTAACTCTATTTAGCTTTCATAAAAATAGTTATATCAAATATTTAAAAAATTAATTTAAAAAAATATTTATAATACATATTAAATAAAGTTACTTATTACATTTTTTTTTTAATAAATGTAATAAATAAACGTTTCAATAATTTAATCGATTCATTAAATAGTTATAATTTAATTCCTTTATTAAAAAAAATATTTATAATACATATTAAATAATAAATACTTATTGAAATTTTGATTTTTAAAAATAATTCTAATAAATAAACATTTTCAATTTTCTAATCGATTTCTAAAATAGTTTAATTTAATTTATTTATATATAATAAAAATATTATACGAAATGAGCGTATATTTTAAGAATAAAATATATTTAAAGAATAGAACGAGCGTTATGGAGTTAGCAGACGAAAGGTAAAATTCGGGGTCAATATACTCCTCCGTCAAGCCATTGGCCTTCACCTGCAAGCGGGAGAAAGCAGTTCTTACCTGTGGGTTCAACGTCCTCTACCAACCCTTGCAGCACACCTTCTCTAGGCCATTGACCTTACCTCACGTGACCCTTTCGTTCCGGGCACGTTTGTTCCCTTTTTCTTCCTCCCACAATAAGACAACGAACCCTAGGGATTCACGTTTGGCACCACTTCCTCATTTTTGGCTTATAAGCTGCTCATTTGAATATTTAACATTTTATTTTAAATATTATTTCTATATAATTTGTATTTTTTTATTTTAAATTTTATATAGAGTAATCCCCGTTTCTAATTTTTATAAATAAATATATTTTTGTTTTACGAACATTTTATTTTCGAACTCAATTTTTATTTTTTCGTTTGATTTTTTGAAATTTTATTTAGGTAATTAAAAAAAAAAGAATTTTCTAATTTTATATAAATAGTTTGAAACTTTTTTTAATAAATATTTTTGTTTGTGAATATTTCATTTTCCAGTATTAATTTTCTATTGTATATTAAAGACCGTTTTCTTAATTATAAAGATTTATTTTAAATTTTAAATATTAAAAAAGATTACATTTATATTTTGATAAAATATCTGAGTGTTCAATTTTAATGAAATTTTACCAGGTTTTGTTATATCCTATAAAAATTATTCTCTCCATATATAAATAATAAAACAATGTTACAGATTAGAATAACCTCAGGTAACAGGACCGATTTTTTACAAAAAAAAAAGTCAAACCTTAATAAATATAGACAAAAGAATTGCTATAAATTATTAAATAAAAACAAACGATAGCAATGCGTCTCTTTAAAGAGACGCATTGCTATCGTTTGTTTTTACTTAATAAATATATTATAATAAAACTTATTTTTAATATCAAATACAATTTTTGCTAAGGTAATAATTTTATACAATTAAAAAAAATCATGATATTTTGAATAACTAAAGAGTGCTTTGATTTATAATTGCAAGTTTTTATACTTTTATTTAATAGAAAGCCACATAAAAAAAGCGTATCCATAAAATCTATGAAATATACAAAATTGTTGAATTTTAGATTTTTATAAACTTTTTGTTGAAGAGAGAGAGAAGAGAGGTGTAATAACCTGTCTTATCTCAACCTTACTTCTTTCAATATAAGCAAGTTTTATATATATATGTTAATAAAATTACGATCATAGAATATGAATTTATTATTACGGAAACAGATATTATGTATTACAAAATAAATAAAGCTTCCAGGTTAAGTTTCTTGTATAATTTTTATTTTCAAGATTTCGGACTTGTCAGTCCTTCAACAGGATTTTCACTTTAAAAATTTAATGATAAATACAATTTTTATATACACGTTTTATATACATATTTTAAATACCTACTATATAACTGAGAGAAAAATATACTACATTATTTCTATTTGAAAATATACCTGCGCGTGGTGGATATTATGTATGTACAATATAGTCTACCATTTTTGGTAAATTATTCGCCTTCGAAAGTTAAAAAAAAAAAACATTCAACACTCCCTAAATATTTATTTTAAAATATTCAATTAAAGTCGCTTTAAGAATCTAGGGGTTTATATTTTGGTTATTTATAAAGTTCTAAAAAAATATTTGTATACACACTACACTTACACACAATTCTAAGAATATTTTAATTTTTATATATATAGAGTTGCATATATAAAAAGCATTATACATATGAATATTTTTGTTTTAAGTGTGTATTTAATTATGATCAAATCAGACGCGATATACCCACAAGGGATGCTTGCGTCAAGAAACAACACTAAGATACTATATTAGATAAACAATTGAATAATTACATGGTTTGAGTAGAGTTTAAAGGGAAGAAGTGTGTATAAAGAAACACATTTTGGATTTTATGCTAGCATACGTATAATATATATCGAAATACACATAGTTATTAATATAAATCCCTTTTAAAAGGAATAAACGCTTAAATAAAGTATAAAGGATATCAAATGAGGTATATCTGTATTATTTTAGAAGGAAATATATAGGTTATATTGGCAAAACTCACAATTTATTCATTGCAAAGATTTATTTTTTAAGAATCTCATGTCTACAAATTTCAACATCTCTATAAAATAAGATGACAAAACGTCTACGAAATTTCATAGAGAAACTACTATTTGATGTATATTGTCGGTTGATTGCTAAATCTTCGACTATAATAAACAATTTACAAAAGTGTCATGAAATATATCGTCTGGTTATTATGACATCGGCGCCATTTTGAAAATTTACTGCAGATCTAGCCAATTAAAAGCCAAGTTGAGGAGGTCAGGCAAAGTGAAGCAACCAGACGCTACACGTGTGCTATTTCACCACACCACAGATTGATGTTCGAATATTAATTCTATGATATAGTTAGTGGTATTTCTTAACTGGGCCACGCTGCCATGTCGTCTGTTGCGCCAACGGCCAAGTTCAAGGTCATTGCTTAACATGTCTTGAATGTTAAACTCCTTCTTTGTCCCTCCTCCTCTTTAAACGAAGTTTTTAGATGCTTCGATTTTTAAATAATAATTGACAATTTTGATTTTTAAATTAGGCTATTTTTTTGTTATAATTACTATCTTTATTTATAATTATATATATTGATAAATATAATTTAATTTTTTTTACATTTTATTCATTTCTCAATTACTTTAAAAGTTATTTTTAAAAAATTGCCATTTATCGATTAAAAAAATAAAATTGAAGGTAGAGATAGATTTTTGTCATTTAAAATTAATATCTTGAGAACTTCAATTATGAATGTGGTAAAATAATCTATATTTAAAACGATTATTTGAAAATTTATTGATTTACTTGAAAAAAAAATCTCAATCCGCCTTCTTAAATACGTATAATAAATTTGATCCTTATACCAAAATATTTTTAAGAATTCTATTTATAGGTTCAATTCAAAATTAACTTTATCAATAGTATTAATGAGATAATTTGGCTGTATTGACTCATCCATTAATGAGCTCTATTCATCCCCAGCAGACACCATCAAAAGTTTCAAGCTCTACAAGCTTGAAACCTTACTATTGTAGCAAAGTATTTATTACTTTATTAACAGTATGATTTTTTTATGTTATATTTTTTACTCTCTGTAAACTTCCCTCGTTGTTTATCTTTTGTTTATCATTCATAGTTTGTTGTTGCTTCAAATTTAATTGCTGTGTCATCCTGGATTTAGTCTTTCCTAATTTTCCACGTGGTAATTTGATTGAATGGAGATAAGAAAGAAGAAGAAAAGATGAGATATTTTTTAATTTTTAGTAAGTTTTAGTAAAAATATTCGTACTATATCTTTGGCCTCCAGCTGGCCTATTGAATTTGTCACAGCTGGTGTTGCTGCTTTGTCACCGACCCAAAGTCTACTAGATTTCAAAGACAGTCGATATATTGCACATTAATTTTGCATATTTTTAACGGGATATGTAAATTTTCTATCATCACCAACACAGCTTAGTTACTGCAGATATAGATGCTATTTTTAGCCGTTGCTTAACTTGAATATTGTTTTCAACTTGTATTTGTGATAAGCGATAAAACCTTTTTATATCCTCTTTTTATCATTATTTTTATCTTTCTATATTAAGCAAAAGTTGGGTAAAGAACCATAGTAAAAAGGACACAACTGTTATATTTTTAAAATATTAGATAAAAGTTCTCATTCTGTTTTTAGAATTCTGTAATGAGCGAAATTTAACATGAAAAATGGGGTTGTTGGTGAATGAAACTATTAAGTACGAAATTTTTCTTTTTCAAATAAAGCAAAAAACTTTTAAATATTTTAAAATTATAATAACGCAGCCTAATAAAATGTGTTTGAATTTTTAAATAAAAACACGTTTTTAAAATTTAAAAACAAATAAATTTTTGTAACAATCTAAAAAAAATTTAATAATATTTTAAAACTGTATAATAACGCAGTTTAATAAAATATGTTTGAATTTTTAAAATAAAAACACGTTTCAAAAAAAAAAAAAAAAACAGAATTAATATATATAACAATCCAAAAATATATATATTTATTATTTTAAAATAATATATTTAGAAATACAACATACAAAACAAGAAATATAATAAAAATTAAAACAAATTTTTAGTTATAAATAAAATTTTATAATGTGGGAAGAAAATGGAAAAAGGAACAAATGATATAACAATGGAAAATCCAAGGAATCGGCTGCTTCAAGTTCAAGTTCGGCGGTAAAGAAAGTCTGGCTAAAGATCAACGGCCTCTAGCCCGGCTAACACACTTTCACAAACCAGTCTAGGGCGTTTACCCCGCGTTCTTTGCCCCCACCGACTGGTGGAATTGTTGGTTTTAACGTATTGATGGATAGAAGAGTCGTTTGGCACTATTCCAGCCCTTTGTTTGCTCGCCCCTAATCAATACTAAATTCTAGTTCTTTTATCTACACACTTAAGCATCTTTTAATATACTTTTTTTGTGTTAGAGATACTCAATATTTAAAACATTCCTATTCTTCTTTTTAAATAGTTTGTAAAGCATTTTTAAAATATACACATTCTTAAATGTAATATATATAAAATATATTTATACATTTACATCTCTAAATTTATATATTTTTAGCTCTATATATAATATTGGAAAACAATCGAATTTTTAAAAAATATATTAAAATCACAATTACTTTTAATATATTTACACGTATATTAGTTTTAAAAAAAACTTTAGGATTTTTTAATTTGAAGATCTATTAATTTTTAAAAAGTAATATATAATACGTTAATTTGATCTCATGTGTGCAAGCTCTCTAAAAATCTAAAAATTAGAAAACATATTTTGAGAATTTATTACTCTGAAAGAATAATCACATTTAATTTTGTAGATAAGCTTTTATTTCGATCTTTTGATTACAAAAGATATTTATAATTTGCCGTATTTTTACAAAAAGAAATATATATAAAAATTGAAAACACATATTAACGTCATTATAAATAATTTAAATTATTAAAACTTTTGTTATATTTTTAGTTCAATATTTGTAACCTAAGTGAACTGACGATTTTTTAATGAAAATGTATTTTTAAGATTAAATATAAAATTCATTTTTTTTGCACTTATAAAAATAAAATAACTAATTTAAACATATATATTTTGATGGTATATATATATCAATCAAATTAAAAGTATATTTGGCCACTTTTATGAAAATATTTGAATAAATATAAAAAACAGTAAGTATATTTTAATTTAAATACTATTCATTCAAGAAATATATTTTAAAATATGGATTTCCATAATATTACTTATTAAATAATTAATAAATGTATTTTTAAAAACGAAATATTTGTTATATACCTAATTTTGAAGTGAGCAAACGAACATATTCTGCTCGTTCTAAATTAAATGAAGGCAAGAACTGGCGGCGATGGGTATAGACAGCTTGTACATGGCTAGACACAGGAATAAATATCCCCCTCCCCTCCTTACAATCTAAATTAAGGCACTATATACCGGAGATTCTCTGTGACCCTAGAACACAGTTGAGGTCAATACCCTGTAGTCAATTCCTATTTATTTCTGCTGTTCTTCCCATTCATAGAAATTTTAATGAAACTGATTCCAAGAATTAATAATTAAACATTATATTTATTGATATACAAGAGGGAGATCAAAATATAAAAGGGAAACTAATATTAAACAAAGGAACTTTTTTCTTCTTTTAGGTTAGCGCCTATTTACCTGTGAACTTACACACACTCTGTGGAACAATTAATTAATATACTCGTATATACAACAGATTTCATTCTTGTCAAGCCATTGTTAAATTAAACATGAATCACTTGTAAAAATAGTCAGTAATCTCGATATATGTATGTCGATTTGATTAGAATTAAAATTTGATAAATAAGTATAAGCAAAAATGTAATATCATATTACCATTAAGGTACTATCGTTTTTTTCCTGCATGTATCCTACATTTCTGCTTGGAGAATCTGTATTAGACTAAAAGGTCTTAATAAAGCTTTTGTTATTGTTGTTATAAGCAAAAATGTTATTGCGCTACAATTTTAAAACAATTCCCATCCATGGACACTTTATTTTTCCGTTTATCATTACTCTTCACAATTCATCCTTTCATACTTCATCCCCTAAGGTTAGAAATAATCGTTATTTCTCCTTAAAATAAATTCCGATTTTTCGTTCAAAAGAAACACATGCGGGATAATTTTCAAATGTCGTTCTACAATTTTACTTCTTTTCATTAGGATATTTAGCCTTTTAGAGACTATGTCTATTAAGAATAATATGAAATTCTACTTTGAAAATAGGTTTCACTATTTTCTATAGAATTTAAGAAAATATTTAGATGGCTGTCGTTCCAGAGAAAGAAAATGAAATGATTCTATAAAAATTTATAATTAAAAAATTATATGGTTGAAAGACACATTAAAAACAGTTTTAAATTTCAACCAAAGTTGGATACCAGATCCCTCATTTATGCAGAAGATAAAAGAAATTTGTTTGAAAATGAAATATAGTTGCATTTGCATATAATTGCATCCTGTCTTCAAATACTATGTCTGAATTGAAAATATCATGATTACATTAACATATTATCGATTCTTTTTGTGATTATATTCAGTTTTTCTTTTACCTTAATAAGCTATTGTAATCGTTTGGCACGAATTCTTTCAATTGTTTTGCAATAAGATTTCTTAATCCAAAAAAACTAGGCAATGTTGTTACCCGACTTATGCAAACTTCGTTGGTATCCTCGTCAATGATAATGATTGTCAACCGGTATGACGGTCCGCAGAAAATTTTGACATGTCCACAAAGATTTCACCAGTCCACGTTAAAAAAATCTTAGTAAAACATAATGTGAAGAAAGGCGTATGACTATTACCAGTCTAAGGTCAAAAAGGTTCGAAAACCCTTGTCTATTGTAACTTAGGACATTTCTTTACAATATAAAGCAATAACGTACCATCTATACACAGAAAATGGAAGCATTTAAGACATGAATGTTTCTTTACCTATAAAACAAACTTCTACTATCCTTACTGCGATGAAAATATATTGGAAGGACTTGGTTAATCATGGTGAACTCTCCCCAGCGGTTTCACCAATTTAATCTACCAGACCGATTCTTAGAGCGCTAATATTGTATTGAACGATTCTGCTTATATTTTCTTACAGTGAAGGATAGAATCTTAGAAATGATATTCAAGCAAACTATTGTTTTTTTTTCATTTAAGAGTAATAGATTGATCTTGGTTAGGGTGTTGCAAGTATTCAAGGTATTCTAGCAAACTATCGAGTTTTGATTTTCTCTGATTCAAGAGTATTCAAAGAGCATTAAATTGATTAGAAGAATCAATAAAATTGTTTAAATTGTCATTCAAGATTAATACAAGGGTAAATCAATAAAAAAAAAAACGATATAAGTTAAAAAATATATAATATATAGAATTTTATTTTTTAATCTTCTACATAACCCCCTCCTATTTCTATACACTTCTTCCAAAGTCAGGTAGCTTGTAAATTCCTTTAAAGAAAAATCTTATGTTTGGCAAGCCATCCATGTACCGCATTTTTAACCTCATCATCGGTCTTGAAAATGCCCCTTAAAAATCTTTTGTGTCCAAATAAATAATAATCACTCGGGGCTAAATCAGGAGAGTAAGGGGGATGGATTATAACTTTAAAATTTAATTTATTAATGGTTTCAATAGTGAGATTTTGCCACGTGGGGCTGAGCATTATCATGCTGTAACAAACACCTTTGCTCAGCGAATCACGCCTTTTGGAACGAATTCTGACTTTTTTTTTTCAAGGAGATCAGCTCATTATGCTATTAACTGTTTGACCTTTTGGAAGATAATCTTCTAAGATGCATCCTTTAATCTAGATTGATTTGGTTGAGGTCTTGCAAGTATTCAAGGTATTCAAGCAAGCAGTTTGTTTTTCTCTAAGAGAGTAATATTGGGTTGATGCAAAAATAATGACCGATTTGTAGTGACAACTAGCAATAACTTGTTACAAGCAAATCTTTATTAATCAAAATATAACCACTGGCATCGATACATCTTTGCCAACGAGAGCTGGTATATTCCAGTTTTATAAAAATTTGGAGTTCTGGAGACAAATGAATTCATTGAAGGCCATTTTGGTATCGCCTTGGTTTTTAAAGCATTTCTTACAGGAAGTTGGTGAGATGCTTAAAAAAAAGTGGTAGTTGTAGGCGAGAGGTCAGGCGAGAGTATGGTGGGTGAGTTTCATAGCTGAACTCATTCAACTTTTGTGATCATTGAGATGTGTGGTTGGGCGTTATCAACGATTGAATTTTGATTTATAAAATCGGTCATTTTTGCATCAACCTATAGATTGATTCTGGTTGAGGTGTTGTAAGTCAGTCTGTTTCGAGACGTCTGTGGGCCCCCCGTGGGAGGAGAGGATGTAGATTCTTGGCGTCTAGGGGGGTGGGGATCAGGTTCAGGGGGGGAATGGGGGAAAAGCGGGGGTGACAGCCCATCTGGTGTTTTGCGTTTCCGCAAGTCGTTGGTCCATCCTGACCAATGGCAGCTGTTGGACAGATGGACAGTTCCGGGTCTCCTGCTGCCTTTTTTTTATACGTCTGCCACAAAAGCGTGTTCTTTTCTGTGATTGATTGAATTTTTTTTTACATTTTGACACGTGTGAGGAGATATCAATTTGAAAAAATGAACCTTTTTATTATTGTTTTAACTTTTAATTTTTCTGAATTACATGATGTCAATTGAAACGATATGACTTGACTTTCTTTATATGCAAATATAATATATATATTCAAATAGCATAATGAAATTTGATAACATTTTTATTGCTTCTTTCTTTTATGTATTTAAAAGTATTTCTGAAGACCTTATAATGCAATGGTAAATATTAAATATATTTTTTTTATTGAAATATTCCAATCTCTTTTTACCAGTTTAACTTCCATATTTATCTACAGTTATGCAAATTTTCGTATATGACCCGCATTTAATTATGGAATACAGAATAAACGTATTTAAGGAAACTTTGTACTAACGTTTCTAGTACTGTAGAAATACATTGATATCTAAATATATTTAGCGTGTGTAGAAATGGTAACGGAATGATACATGTGTGTAAATAAGTTATTATTAGAATCTAAAATAACGATTATAAATACATTAACCTTTCTCGTTTCCGCAGAATCATAAAAAAAAAAAAGCTGTTAGTCAAAATGTCATATCATTATTATAATCACAACCTCTCTGATTAAAACATGACTTTTGGCACGAGCCTGGTGGAATCGTTTTGGAACGACCCAAGGACAGCAAATAGGTACCTGGACATAGAGCCCATGCGATAAGTTGGCGACCAAATTCCAATATCTGGCTCCTTTCATGTGACGATATGGACCCTGTTGGAATTGATCGGGGATGAGAAATATTACCCTTGACTGTTCACAACCTGGATATATCTCTCTGATCAAAAAAAAAAAAAAAACGGTATCAATATTTATTATCAAAAGTATAAAATGGTGAGACGAAGAGTTTTTGTAAGGTTTTTATTTGGCTGAGTTTTCAAACATTTCTTCCCTTCTACAGGAACTCTTGTAGAGGATACAAAAATTTTCGAAAGCTCGGCTTAAAAAAAACCTTAAAAGAAACTTTTCGTCTCACCATTTTGTTCTTTTTTTATTTACTTCTCCAGGTGATATCCAACTTATAAATTTGTATATTTTTATTTCACTTTGAAAATTTAGGGGACAAAATCATTATTTTTATTCTCTATTTCTAACTGCAATCTTTTGTATCCCAGCTTAATGTAAACATATCGACTCTATTATAAAATAAATGAAGCTTCCAGGGTTGAGTTTCTTGTGCAATTTTTTTTTATTTTCCAGCTTTCGGACTTGTCAGTCCTTCAACAGGATTATCACGTTAACAACTTAATAATAATTCCTCTTAGAGTTTCTTTTATCCCAATCTTTTAATACCATTGTAGGGTTATCTCCTGGAATTGTCCATGATCTTCATTCTTAGTCTATCTGGTATTCTGTCCATATATCCCTCCAACAATAGCTTTATCCACTTAGAATGTAGTGAAGATATCCAAACTTGCTGGTTCTTCCTCCTCTCTCTTGTCTCCAGTAGACCATATCGACTCTATTAAAGAAATAAAATACTTTGTTAGATAAATGGCACATATTGATTGAGAATACCCTCAGTATAAGACTGATTCACCTGAAAAAATAGATGATACAGTCAAAACTCCCATAAGCGAGTACCTCCTTGAACGACCTCCAATAAAAAAAATTAAACCTGACCTCAAACAACTTACACAATCACACACACACAAAATGAGAAAGCACCTCATAGTGACACTAAGACAATTCACAATATAAACAATTTTATTGACTTCTAGACCCAAATGGTTAAGGAAATAATAAAAATATATACACACACAGCTTTATTAAGATCACCGGTCTATACAGATTCACCACAGGAAGGAAGCATAGATGAGCTCCTATACTCCAGGCAGCACAGAAACCAACAGCCTCCTGGTCTGACACATGTCCAGTGGCCACAGAATCACTCTGCATATAATAAAAAATTATAATAAAATAGACAAAATATTATGCAGGGACATATATACAGTCATATGTACATTTCTTCAGTAAGGGAGGCTTTCCACCTTGAGAGAGTCCTCCTCCAGATAAGGAAGACCAAGACACCAGAAACACTAAGAGTATCCATGCTTTTCTTTGATAGTGTCTTATTGAAGATATTCCACTGTATTTCCATTGTGAGATGATGATAGAGATAATATATTTGCATAAAGAATACTGAACTCATTTTTTCCCGCCAAATTCTATTGATAGTCTGATGTAATCTTTTGGCCGATAAAAGACCGGGGAGTTAACAACCTCCACAATTCTATCTCACTTGACACACACTCCACGCTGGGAGGATGGTCCGAGTAGACCATTCTCACTGATGTAGAGACATACGACATCCTTTTCCATCCATTTTTGTAGAATAAAGGCTACATCAACCATCAAAATAGATTCAAAAATTATTTGCCATCTATTTTGCATCTATTTTAACGAAAGGATCTTCATCTTTTGGATTAATAACCACCCAGCAAAATTATCATCTATATTTTAATCATAGAATTATCCATCAAAAAAGGTGTAAAAAGCTGTGTGCTATCTATTCTGTGTCTATTTTAACGAAAGGATCTTCATCTTTTGACTCAACATCAACCCAGCAAAATTACCATCATTTTTTGATCATAGAATTGGCCATCAAAAGAGGCGCAAAAAGCTGTGTGCTATCTATTCTGTGTCTATTTTAACGAAAGGATCTTCATCTTTCTGACTCAATATCCACCCAGCAAAATTACCATCTATTTTTGATAATTTTGGCCATCAAAAGACGCAAAAAAAAAAAAGTGTGCCATTTATTTTAACGTAAGAGCCTTCATATTTTTGGATCAATATCCATACAGTAAAATTACCATCTACATTTTGATCATAAATTGGCCGTCAAAAGAAGCGCAAAAAGCTATGTCCCATCTATTCTGTGTCTATTTTAACTGTATAACCTTATCTTTTTTGGATCAATATCCATAAAGCAAAATTTCAAACTATATTTTGATATATAAATTGGCCACTTTACCATCTATACATCTCTTTGGCAAATAAAAATATTAATCCATTGAATCTCACTTTTTACCGCCAGAATTTCGATGTTCTAACATGTATACTAGTTTTGTGTATTTTCACATTTTACACAAATTCTCTTCAAACTGTCTTTAAACTTAAAGTAAGCATATCAGTTTTATGTGTTCGATACAGTATTTCATTAGCTCATTGTATGTTTGAGAATAAAATTCTGATTTATAACAATTAAATTTACTGGAAATTTATTTCTTTTTAATAATATCATCAATAGTATCTCTACAGACCTTACTGTAATGATAAAAATTGTTGAATAGAGAAATTAGGCTCATCAACTTATTCAAATGCTTATCATTACAGCAAGGTCCGTAGAGAGATAATATTTGATGATATTAAAAAGAAACATTACCAGTAAAATTACAAATTTTAACGATAGATGGCAATTGAATTTAAATTTTAGAATTTTGCTATTTTCTTCTTGAGATATCTGAAAATTTTTTTTCATGGATTGAATTTGTGACATTAGACATAAGCCTACAGGTTAAATAAAGTCAAAATTAAATAAAGAAAGAGAAAGAAGGCTGAAGTCGACCAGGAAAGGCAAAGGTAGGTAGAGAGGTCAGGCCATTTCAACAGCTATCTGAACCAAATGTTACACGACATGTGTAAACTTATCTGAGGTGAACGAACTGGAGTTTGTTTACATGGCCTGGGATTGGCTGGGACGTAAACTGGCAGGGCTGTTGTTTATCTATGTCGACCGGAGATCGGTTACTATGCCAGATGTCCATATAGCCTCCCTCTCTGACTGACTGGGATGATGATGGAATCCTCCACTTCTATATCATCATGCAAAGAGGTCAATGCAAATACCATTTAGCATTGGAATTTTACTTTCAACATTTTCAAGTCTTCTGTTGTTTTATCTATGTCGACTAAGATTGTTACTCTGCCAGATGTCCATATAGTCTCCCCCTCTCTGCCTGACTGACAGGGATGATGGAATCTCCACTTCTCTAATCACATGCAAAGAGGTCAATGCAAATGCTATTTAGGGAATTTTACTTTCAACATTTTCAAGTCTTCTGTTGTTTTATCTATGTCGACTGGAGATTGGTTACTATGCCAGATGTCCATATAGCCTCTCTCCCTCTACTGACTGGAATGATGATCGAATCCTCCACTTCTCTAATCATCATGCAAAAGGTCAATGCAAATGCCATTTAACATTGGATTTTACTTTCAAACATTTTCAAGTCTTTGTTGTTTATCTATGTCGACTGAGATTGGTTACTGCCAGATGTCCATATAGTCCTCTTCTCTGCCTGACTAACTGACAGGGATGATGATGGAATCTTCCACTTCTCTAATCACCATGCAAAGAGGTCAATGCAAATGCAATTTATCATGGAATTTTTACTTTCAACAGTTTCAAGTCTCTTAAAAATCTCCTAATCACCACCTTCTCTCACGTATAGTAAAATAACAATTTTTGCTGAGTGTTTTCTTATTATATTCTGCAAGTTTTCATGAGTTAGCAGTTCATTTAACCTAATGGTGTTTATTAAAGATGAACATTACATATAAACATGATAGAACTCTCTCTTTCCACACACAATTATATAAATTTAAACTATATTTAAGAGAATATTTTGTAATTATATATAAAGAATTTATAATTTGATTATTTGTGAAGATTTTTATTTAAATACTAGCGGATGTGCCCGCTTCGCCGGTTTTACCCGAGTAAAGGTTTGTATAACGAACATTTGTTAAAACAATTCTCTATAAACATATAAAAAGGAAAGAATATTTTATGATTTGAAACTCGTAAATTTGAATCTCTCGATAAAGTGATCATTTTTTCCCGGTCCCTTGTGCCGTGTCCATCCTGAATTTTGTATTTCCTAATTTTCTATATTACAAAATACGTTTTTTTACTAGTGAACATATTTTCCCGTCCCTAAAAATACTCGATAAGTGAATAAAATCATGGTCGTGAATCTCTCGATAAGGTGATCATTTTTTCCCGTCCCTGTGTGCCGTGTCATCCCGAAATTTTGTATTTCCTCGATAAAGTGAACATTTTTTACCGTTCCCTGTGAGCCGGTCATCCTGAATTTGTCTTTCCTAATTCTATTACATAACAAAACCTCGACACGGGATATCATTTAATGTTGTCTAAAGGGGGTTAAAGAGAGTCAGTCTCTTCCAAATGAAAAATGCTTTAATTAAGCAGATGTTTAAAGTAATAATATATGAGAGAGGCAATCTTAACAGTTTCGACGCTGTAAAATCCCCAGAGAGAGTGTTTTTGTAGCATCATGCTGTGACTCACCACGATGACCCAAGGTCATCAGGAGCAGCAAACTAAGCCATCCCGTCTCAATGGTAGCGCTGCTTGCGAGTTAAATATACAAATCTGCAAATAACTCTAAGATATTCAAGATATCACGAAATTTTTTTTCGGTAAACCTCCGGGGATACACCTCATAATATCCCAAAATTTCACGGCGATTGGATGTATGGTTTTTTGAATCCCATAAGGACACACACACACACAGACAGACAGACATTCATTTATATATATAGATAAAGTTTTAAATATAATCTAAGCCATGCCTCAACAAGAAGCATTCAAAAAACAAAGTTGTAAATCTCTACAATTTAATTGGAATAGCTTGACGGTTTGTCTATTTTTTTTTTTTTTTTGGAAGAAGAAGAAAGAGGCAATTTTGTTTCACACTGTGGTTATCTCGTATGCTTCAATAAAAGTCGCTGTAATATCTTTCAGAGTTATTGTCTGAATTCCGATATACCACTATTTTCATACCAGGTCTATAACCGGGTGGATATACCAATGGTACATGCTAAAAGGTACAACTTCCTTAAGTTTGTTTATGAGTGTAATCTTACACTGTCAGCATAAGCGTATATATTCAATCATAGAAACCTAGTGTTTCTAGGAAACCCTATGCCCGCCCACACTACTATCAGATTCTTTTTGAGATTTTCATCAACACGATGCCTCAGTGCGACTGAGAAAAGACAACTAAGTGAATAAAACCAATTTCGGAAATATAATCCATCAGATACATCAAGTGTTTCATCACAAAGCTAAAAATTTTGTGTTTTTTCTTCCTATCCTCAAATTTCTCTTTCTAATCATTAGGTTTCATTGTGAAACAGACTTATGCAAATTCCTTGCATGTAGGAGTCCAAACAAATCGGACACAAACAGCTTGCAAATGGCGTTCTATTGAAACTGGCCATAAGGACCAAAATACCAGTTTTATGACCCTCTTGATGGCTTCTGCGCTTGTTGTTTTGACACTCCACTCTGGTGAAGTCTTGAGATCCTACAGTGGCTTGTACTGGACTTGATCCTATCTGACTCCTTATTATTTCTCGGCCTTTTGGCCGTGTAGTACAAGTGGTAGTACATACGTATAGTAACGTGATGTAGACTCCAACTTTCGCCAAGTCTAGATTTGGTCTAGAGTCTAGTCTTTTGGCTAAGATCAAAGTGTATCTGTCGTTGGTAAACATTCTAAAGAATGGGCTTTCAGATCCATTGAAGGATTAACCCCAGGATTTTTGGACACTCCGGACCCCCTTGGAACTTTCTCACTCCTTATTTGCTTATGTAACGGCGAATTTACATATATAAATTTGAACGTTCTCCTTTAATATAATAAGGTTATTGTTGTCGTGTCCCAATGAAGAGCCTCAGATTCTCCTCCATGCATTTCTATCACAGCAGTCATTGGAAAATGGGGCCGTTTCCACGTTATCACCTTTTCAGATTCGTTTTTTATTGATTCAATCTGATAGATGTAAACAGAATTTTTTTCATCCTTAGTACACACGTGGTTCTGGCTTTGATAATTATCAATGATAGTAATGATTATAATCATGGTGGGTATTACACGTGGCCATGTTAATCATGGTGGGTTATAGTTGGCGACTGTTTTTTTTTTTACTGGTAAGTACACCATATACTACCTATACATGTTGAAAACAGTTTCGAATTTTGCACTTGCAAATGTGACAGAGCCCATTTGGTTACTTCAGTCTCTAAGGAGTTGAATTTTGTAAGAAATCGGAGACCATTGAAGCAATATTTTTATTCCAGAAAAAAAGTTACAACTGCGGGATTATATTGATCCCGGTCAAGCTGTTAAGAAACGACAGTTTTTATACCATTCCTCCACCAACCGCCTAAAGATTGTGTAAATTTATTGAACTCAATTTTGCATATAGTAGTGAACATACAGTCAGTTGGTCATTAGATCAATTTTCTCAAATTTAAATATGTATAGAAAATTTGAAAAAAAAAAAAAAACTCTTTTACCTTTTTGCCAATCAATTTTTAAGAATAATTGACAATATATATAAAAGAGGACCTTAAGCTGTCTATGGAAAATGTAATTAATACCGTAATATTTTATAGAAAAACACAACATTGTTCTATAGAATAATTTTTTGAGTGTAATTTTTTCCTGGAAAATAATATTATTAAAGAAAGGATATACTTTCCTTTTAAATAGGCGTTTAAAGATAGTTTTCTTTTAATAAAAAATTATTGATTTTAAAATAAATGTTTATTTCTATGAAAATCATATGGAAGTGTGATTTTAAGAGGTGTCAATTAATCTATTTGGAATTCGAAAAAATGAATACAATTGATGAACGGAAATTGAAAATTTTTTTTAACAAAAGGGAAAACCCATTAATCTTTTGATGTTCTTCCTATTGTAAAATGGAAAGGCCGAGATCCGCCCTGGCAAAGACGGCTGTGTGTGGGTGAACGAACTATCGGAATGCAACGTCGACGTTAGGGGTCAGGGCCGTCAAGGGGTTTTAAAATAGGGACCATCCACCTCGCGACAAGGACTTTTTGATGACCTTCCTCAATTGTTTCATTGACAAATTTTTGACAATTATAAACAATTTTATTAATTCTTATAATCAAATTTACAAAGGTGGAAAAATAAATAATAATATAGTAAATAAAGGGTAGATA
>CP092873.1:17686341-17704836 GCA_030710605.1 Cordylochernes scorpioides | reverse complement strand
GCAAGAGAGAAGTAAATCACAAAGTAACTTCTAAAAATAGATTGGAAGCCGACAGTTAGGCGCCGGTGTCCTGTAGCGACACGTGCATGACCCAATTCTCTTTGTCGGAGAGGTAGTATAAAAGGCCCGGTTAGCAACAGGCAGTGAGTCTTCCAGTGAGTCTTCCGGTCAGCGTCACCCCTTGTCGTCTCCAAGGACCAACTCATCGACCATGTAAAACACTAAGAAATCTACTATCTCCATCTTGCTCTTGGCATCGACTTTTTATCTGTTCATGGAACTTTCCTTCTACAACTGTGTCGCTTCGTTTTTTGTGTGTGGACATTCCCCAGTTTTCCACTCTGCCTCGACCACGACTGCCTGTACTCTGTGAGAACTGTTAAAGGTCCTACAAGGTGCAGAGAGGTACTGGAAAACTCTCCACGCCCTGACTGTCCCTCGCGGTTACTACAGGTTTGACCCTCGGTTGCATCACCTTATTACAGAGAGTCGACGAGGTACTTCAAGGGTCAACCAGAACTTCAACATATTATTACAGATAGTCGACAGGATAACCACGACGAAGGAGACCATAGCGAAGAAGGTAAGAAGACTGTCCAGATAGGAAAGAGCCAAGAGCAAAGATGGAGGAACAAGCACGCCATTCCAACGAAACGACCAAGCAATCTCCCCTCCACGACACAGCCGAAATTCCCGCAAAATAAGCCGGTGAGAAGTTACCCACCTTCGGCCTTACAACACAACCATCCAGACGACATGCCACCATCGCCAAACAGAAGTCACAAACTTCTACAAGCTCTACATGGGACGCCTTCCACGTCATCAGGACAACAACCAAACACCAAGTCTCCTGACTGAACAATCATAAAAACTGTGAGTTTTTAAAAAAACTACTTAACTCTCTCCTCATGTTCACAACTTTATTCTCTATAAATTTAATGTTTATTTTCACTGTAATCATTTAAAATCAAATTTTACCATTTTTATAGCATTTCAATTCAAATTTTAAATATTGTACACCCTCATTTATCATTTTTTACTTTATTTTAAGCAACTTTTAAATTTTAATTCATTACTTTCAATTTTACATAAAAAATCATATTATATTTTAAGTACTCGAATCATAATTCTAAACTTATTTGTATGTTTTTTTAATACCTTATTTTTATACCAAAAAACACCAATGTCTTACTTAAATACACAAAACTTTGCAAAAAACCATTGTAATATTCACTATTTTATGTAAACGCCCCATTCACCTTTTTTCACTATCACGCCATTACTCTTTTACAAGGATAATTTTTGCACTACCATAAGCAACGATTAAAAAATATATATATTCAAATTTGAATAAACATAGGTGAAACGCATTTTTTTTAATACAAAAATCGAAAGATAAAATATCTTCAAAAGCACAACTAGAAAAGTAACTGTCCTACCCCAAAACAAGTTAAAAATTCCAACATAGCTACACTCCCTCGTCCTTTTCTTTTTACATGCATAATTATTAATAATTCACACATCTCTCGGAACGAACTTCAACACACTCCTACATCACTTTATCCAATTGGCCACCATCTATTAACACGCGATTTAACAACACATCCAATTTCGAGCCACACGAACTCCATATCGTCGCGAACAAAAAGATTTCGCAATAAACATGCCACCTCTATGACAATCTGAAAATTCTCGATGTGTTTCGTACAACAACCACCCATGACTAAAAAAATTTGTTATTTATTCTGAAATTAGATGTTGTACCAAAAACAAAGACTTCACGTGACACCTTTCCATTCAATTCACTCATTAGTGTCACACAGAGCATCACAACAATTTTTCTCACTTAATAGGCCACAAAGACGCCTTCATGCCTGTGACACTTCACACCCCAAAGCGTGTCTACGTCGAAAGTCGCACTTTTACTCACATCTAAACCTGACATCATTGAATAACATTTTTTAATAAGTCCGCAACATCGTCGAGACACAACGCTTGCGAACACAGAGAAAACTATATTTTCAAATAGGCAACAAAGGGCCGGCAACAAAGGACATGATACATGTTGACATTGACACCAGTTTCAGCCGCCATGTTGATATCTCCAGTTTCAGTTTACCAACGCCGACAAGCCCAGTTCGCCTGTACCTGACACGTGATCCAACTCGCAGGACGGAGAGAGATTACATAAGATATTGGCACACCTGTATGTTAGACTTTCGTGTACACCAAATAACCTGTCAATTATCAACTAATTGACTTACCAGTCATTGGCCAATTTGCTTATTCATTTGAATTTGGATTTTTGAATATCATAACATTTTATTTTTTAAATCTTCAATTATCATTGTGTGTTTTTTACAACTTTTACATTATTTTCACCCCTAGCGTGGAATATTACTTATAAATTATAATGCCATCTTTTATAATGTTACCCTTTATTGTTATTTTTTTACAATCATCTTCGTCAATGCCATCCATTTTTTAAAAATCAATCAAGTTATCATTTATTTCATATTTGTATGCTATATGTCTCTGTTTTTCTATACCCCAGCACACTCAGCCATCATCAGCCATCCCCAAAGTTGAATCTATTTCTTACACATCTCACCAACGCCTTAAAACACAACACAACATACATTAAAGATTTTATATGCTTATTGAGGTCACCAATTAAAACAACTTGGTTAAGTCTTATAGACTTTATGATGCAAAAGAGAAAACATTCTCTACATATCAACATGAACATGTCAGTTCACGTATTCCCAGTTTCAGAGAGACATAGAAACACCGATGTTTACCAAAGGGACATGACCTAGTTACACACCACAGTTGTAACATTTCTTCAAAAGAGACAATTTTTGTTCCATTTTTCACTACTTAACACATTTATCTAATCATTAGTAACCTTTAATTATATTATAACTTTGTATAAAATCTTGAATAATTATTTTTATTTTTTACTTTTCAATTATATAATCAAATTTTTACTCCAACATTATTTTAACAACTTTATTTTAACAATTTTATTTTTCATGATATCATTTTAGTATGGCAAAACATTTAATTGTTCATTTTTAATTCATTATTATATCTTTTATATATTACTAATTCATTATTATATCTTTTATATATTACTAATTCATTATTATATCTTTTATATATTACTAATTCATTATTATATCTTTTATATATTACATGTTTGATCTTATCCACTTACTTTTTTTTATCCGCAATCATATTTCTATCTTTTTATTCACTATATTTTTGTTTAAATAACTTTATTATATAACAATGTTTATTTATCATCGACTATCGGGCATACAACAATCGTTTTCAACAATCCTACTCACTAACCACTTCCCTATACTTTTCATCACTATCTATTTCAGCCATTGCTTCAAACCATCGTAGAAACGACAGTACTGCTTGACGATTTTTCTTTTTGATTTCGTAATTCAACAAACTCTTTGAACACAGTTCCCCAGAATTACAAGTCTCGACTTCTGGTCTGAACACGTTTCAAAAGTTTATTTCATTTCATCCGCAGAGCACATCACCAACGCATGCACAAAGCGTTCACATTTTTCAATTTTCAATTTTTTTCAGCTCTAGCGGACCACAATCAACCTTTGATTTCAAGTCAAGTCAGACCACCTACTGTCGCTACAACAATTCTACTTATCGCATGGCTCTACCACCCCTTTCAATCATATTAATTCTTTTTTTCCAACAACTTTTCAACCCAATAACCCTACAATTGTGACAAAGCACTGTAACCTTATACAGGATCGCAGGTGAAACATTGCCTAGGAAGACGCACAAGTCTATATCCTCGCTTTGCACCTGGATCTCAGTATTTGATTGTCTGTGCAATACTCACAATTGCTTATTCTCTAACCCCTAACCCTTTCCAACGCCCACCAACAATCTCTTAGAACATCATCATTATTTTTTAGCAAACAAAGGTTTTATCTACTTTTCTTTTTTATAATGAATATCATAACCTTTAAATTAAATATAAGTTTTATTTTTATAATTTTCAGATATATCCAAATAAACATCTTGTTATAGCCCTTTACCCTCACAGTTTTAATTAATTAAAAGAAATTTTAATTACTTACCTGTGTTAGAGAGGCTTTACCCGTTTAAACCCGGATAAACCCTTTCACTCCCGGGGCCCATCTATGATAATTTAAACCAACAACCCTATATTATATAATACTTATAACAAGATTGTTATGTTGTATATAGAAACAAATCTATAAATAATTATACGCATAATTAACATGTGTCCTTGCATCACCATATGTAATGTACTGAGGATGAATAAATAAAACTATATAATAGATTAAAAGCTGAGTTAAGAGCAAGAGAGAAGTAAATCACAAAGTAACTTCTAAAAATAGATTGGAAGCCGACAGTTAGGCGCCGGTGTCCTGTAGCGACACGTGCATGACCCAATTCTCTTTGTCGGAGAGGAAGTATAAAAGACCCGGTTAGCAACAGGCAGTGAGTCTTCCAGTGAGTCTTCCGGTCAGCGTCACCCCTTGTCGTCTCCAAGGACCAACTCATCGACCATGTAAAACACTAAGAAATCTACTATCTCCATCTTGCTCTTGGCTCGTCTTTTTATCTGTTCATGGAACTTTCCTTCTACAACTGTGTCGCTTCGTTTTTTGTGTGTGGACATTCCCCAGTTTTCCACTCTGCCTCGACCACGACTGCCTGTACTCTGTGAGAACTGTTAAAGGTCCTACAAGGTGCAGAGAGGTACTGGAAAACTCTCCACGCCCTGACTGTCCCTCGCGGTTACTACAGGTTTGACCCTCGGTTGCATCACCTTATTACAGAGAGTCGACGAGGTACTTCAAGGGTCATCACCTCCATCTGTAAGCTCATTGGACGCTCACTCATTATCGTTACCATCATCATCATCACAAGCTGTGAAAACTAAATCTGCATACATCACACCAAACGAAAAACAATCTGAAAATCTGCATTTCCAGAGGATGCAATTTACCTCTGAAGAAAGAAAAAATATTCAGGAAAAGAGGAAGGTAACCTTTGAAAAAAGGAGTAAGAACATCAAGTCGACGATTCAGTTTGAACCTCTCCCAGACGCCATGGCGGAAGACCACCTGTTGGGAATTGCAGCCGTTATCGGCTTCGACAGCATCCACTCGGTGGGGAAAATAAATGGCCAGGCCATTGTGTCGGTGGCCAATAATGACCAGGCAGAAAGACTGATTAACGAAGACTTTAAAGTTAAAGAGAGGACGGTGTTCCCAACACCTCTCTTCAGAACAGCCAAAAAGTACATCCTCTCCGAGTTTTGGCCTTCATTCAAGACCAAGACATAAAGAAGGCTCTCGAGCCCTATGGCCATTTGTTAAGTGTCCGACCTCTCCCCTTCCCAACTGAAAACCCTCTGCTGAAGCACCTCTCCTCACTAAGGAGGGAAATTCTCTTCAAGTGTAACGAAAAAACAGCAATGCCGGCCATAATCACCATCCCATATATGGAAAACCTGTTTAAAATATTCATCGGAGAGGATGTAATCTGCGACAGGTGCCGGCGTCATGGACACATAAGAAGCAAATGTCCCTTTGACCCCGCGATTAGAGCAAGAGTCACTATGACCTTCGCAGAAGCCCTGAACCAGGTGGTCCCTCCCCCTATGCATGAGCCAACTGATGACGGGGAAACGGAGCAAGAAACGACACCCGAAAAGGCGAAAGGCAACAAGAGAAGCCTGAGGGAATCCTCGGACGAGGAAACTGTTCAAACAAACGCTCCAGACCCTGGCAAAAGACCGAAACCCATCCAGCAGGATGAGGAACCTATGGCCGAAACTGGCGAGCCCCAAGAAAGCCAAAACAACCGTGTAGGGAATATCTTGGCTGAGCTGCCTTGTGAGGAATCTTTAAAAATAAAAAGGGCTACGGCCAGAGGGGACGATGACGCCATGTCGACACGCTCTTCTGTGTCCGTCGCATCATCACAGTTGTTGGAGGTGGACTCGGAATACGACGCTGAATCAGAACCGGAAATTGAAAAGATTGTTAGTACAATATTTAAGGGGGCAGGAGTCTCAAGGAGAAAAAAAGTTGAACGGCGGCTCCAGATGCACCCAAACCTACAAGCAGATATGATGGACCTATATAAGAGGTTGAAAAAGCGGCATAAGAATATTGACTCTCTGAAGAGCGATGAGAGGAGAAAGCTAAGAGATAAACTTGACAAAACGAAACGTATACTGAACGTCCTCGACGAAATTTGTGCCTAATGTTGAATCTCTTGTCATTGCCCTCTTTGCTACTATCGTCCCACGTTTGATTTTTATGTCTATGTTGAATTTTGGTTTCTTTACTTACCTCTGCTTAGCATAACTGAATTCTTAATCTTTTACTCACCCAAGCTTAGCATATTCGATTCTTATTTTTATTACTATTATTCTGTATTTAAATATTTCTTTTATCTCTTTTATTATTTTAATTAGTTTTGTTAATCTTTTACATTTCTTATTTACTTTTACCTGCATTTATTCTCACTTCTCATTTTATTTTATCTATTCTTTTCCTTTTTGTCTTCTTTCTTCATACATTTAAATATTGAGAAGATGGACTCTCTTGAGCCACCCTCCGCCGAAAACAACGATAGAAAAGATCCTATCAAGATTCTAACTTTGAATGCCTGTGGCATCGCAAACAAAGAGAGATATATTTACCTGAATGAATGGATGACGAAGATGAACGCCGACGCAATCGCGCTGCAAGAAACGAACGTCGAATCTTTTGACATGATGTATGAAAAGAAGAATTATGAAATCTACGTAAACAAGGCCAACAATAGGGCAGCGGTCAACTTTTAATCCTGAAACGAGTCATCTTATGCGCAAACTTTGCTATCTTAAAACCGGGAAAAATCTGTGCCATTGAGACGATCTACAACGGGAACTTCCTTTTACTCATCAACGTACATCTTTCGCACACGTTTGACGACATAAAAACCGACCTTACGCTGATTGAACGTTATATCTTAGACTACCCAAGCAATACCAGGAAAGTGATCCTCGGAGACTTTAACATCAACTACAGGCCCGGAAAAACAGAAGCGACGACCAAACTACACGCGATGAGAGAGTTCATGAGGAAACACTCGTTAATCGATGTCTATCATTTACTGCACCCCAACGTATACGGACCCACACACGTTACTTTGAAAAACAATGCACAAGTTCGCACTCGAATCGACTATACTTTATGCACTACAAATTTTATCGGAGAATTCGAGGCTTGCGACGTTCGACCATACCCACCATCCGACCACGATGCTATCGTCTCTACCTTGCGCGAAGCCGCCCACGAATATAGGAACCCCGCATTTATCGATAGGCGAATCTTCTCCTTACATATTTTCGACACGATTTTTAATTTCGAACATAACCTTTTTAATTCGAATTTTTCTGACCTTGGAGATTATGCTAAACTACATAGCCTGAAAACTCTAATCCGAGACATCGCGAAGACATGTCAACGCAACCGGACACCATGCATTCCACGGCGAAGACTTGCCATTACATCGATATACAACGAAAACGGAATCCTATTGCACGGAACCCAAAACATCATGAACTACGTTTACACCTTCTACCGCAACAAATGCATGCAAATCTTGAGTCCTCGCACCCAAGACATCATTGACTTCATCGAGAAAATACCACCTAAAGACGTCGGCTTCGATGCAAGCGATGAAAACTTTATCTCGAGGGAAGACATTGTCACAGCTATCAAAGACATTCCAAACGGGAAAATGGCGGGCGATGATGAGGTCCCCGGAGAATTCTACAAAAAATACTCGGACACGATCACGGAACCCCTATACAAAGTCTTTACTCGTGCCCAGGAAGAAAACGCCCTCCCATTCTACTTGCGTCAAGGCAGAATGATGCTGCTCCCGAAAATACCACGACCAACAACAATCCGCGACTGGCGCCCAATCACGTCCATGAACGCGGACTACAAGATCCTTTCGAAGGCCTTACTCAACAAAATCAAGCCCACGCCTCTAAGTTAATTCCGGTTGAACAGAAATACGCAGTCCCAGGGAGGTCGATCTACGATATCATCCCCGACATCGAAAAACGAATCTTTAACGCCAACCTTCTGGATACGCCTCTCGCTCTCGTCGCGCTCGACTTAGAAAAAGCTTTCGACTCCGTAGACCGTCATTATATTCTAGCGATTTTAAAAGGATGAGACTCCCTGACGTTTTTATACGGTGGATACAAATAATATTTCGAGACAACGAGATAAGAATTGAAATAAATAATGAAACCTCGCCGTTTTTGAAGGTCTCTACGGGAGTCAGGCAGGGCTGCGGACTTTCTGCGCTTCTCTTCTCTATTGCGACAACGGCACTTATTTACGACCTCAAGGAATCTTTACACCCTTCGACGACAATCTACGCTTATGCCGATGACTTTATATTTCTTATAAAAGAAGACCGCGACTTTACGACAATTCGCGAATGCTTCGCGCGTTTTGAAAGCGTTTCCAAATAAAAGTCAACTATGGAAAGAGTACGGGACTGTGGTGCGGGAGCTGGAAAGGGAGGACAGACGCACCTAGCGACATCAAGATGAGGAATGACTGTATCAACCTGCTTGGACTGACCCTGGAGAACAGCAGAACACCTTTTAAACTTCAAACTGACGAGCTTCGATCGAACTTTGAACAATGTCTCTCCATCGCGAAGCAAAAAATACTACCCTTGCCTTTAACATCAAAAGTCCGTTACCTAAACGAATATTTTATTCCTAAATTTACATACATCATCAACTCCGTTCTACCTCACGATCTAATACTCAACGAACTACAATCAGAAATGGACGACGCCCTCTACCTATCCAAGACATGGACGAATTACACAATCAATTGCCTGCCCGTCCCTAATGGAGGCCTTGGACTGCTACACCTACCTACGCAACGCGACTTATTTACCATCAAGAGGATACAGAAATACGTGAACGGATATACGAACGAAAATGGCTTTCTATTCGAAAATAAAAACACGACTAATTACCAGAATTTATTTAATTACGACCTATACCACATATCGTCGCCGCGAAACAAAGAAATCTTACAGAGCTTAAAGAAAATTGTGCCTTCGTTCGAAATCGACTTTACAAAATTGTCACGTAAAGACTTCCTCCACCTCGTCCTTCTCAAATGTCGCTTTCTAAAAGATCTTAGAATGCAGAATCCCGCCGTTTTTAGTGTTCGGAATCTTAAAAGATTTAAAGACCTCGTTAACGACGACGGCTCTTTTCGCCCTATTGACTGCCTTTTTTCACACGCCACGAGAAACGTTATTATGGACTTCGCGAATCTTACGACCCTGTACGACAAACTCAAGGAGACGAAATTTTTAACCCGCGACAACAATTCCTGCGTTTACCTTCCCATCGTAGCAAGGGCAACAAAACGACCCTTCTCAGAGGTAAAGAGCGCGTATATGAGAACCCTGATAACGAACACCTATATTGATGCCAATGGCGCAAATACTAAGGCAGAAAGGTGGCTGCTTGAGTGTACACCATCCTGGCACCGCGAAACCAATATCCACGAAGATATCGCATGGCGACTCGTGATTCGTGCCCTCTCCTCCTTACTCGACGCTTTGGAAAGACTGCCTGTCCAACATGCCACGGACCGCCAGACGTTGAACACCGATATTTAACCTGTGACTCTATTCAGCCTATTCTGAACGACGCCATCTCCAAATGCCGCGATATACATAATGACTTCGTCTTTGACCGCGGGAAATACATAATGAACCGAGAGCCCGAAACCGTCAGGAACATCCTCAACGCCGCCAAACATGACATCTATAAATACTACCTACATTTTGATTTTCCTTAACTATTGCTATCCCCTCCCCCACTAACACGTCTCCCTGTAATCTCGATTTTTAAATAAAGTACCGTTTTTGTTGTTATATATGTATATATATGTCATAATATATGCTCTTCCAGGATTAATAAAACAAACCAACAGCCAACGAGAGAGAAATGGACAGCTAAAGCGAGACACTTTAGAAAACTAACTTACGACCATTTTTTGGCCACATTCCTGAGGGGGGCGTCAACACCTGGCGACTAATCTTTTGTTAGCCCCGCTTGTGTACACAGGGAAAGCAGTCGTTCAGCAGATAACGTCTCACTCGCCACCTCTTTCTCTCTCGGCTGGCTGCCTGGATTTTTTGCTCTAACAACTCGTCGTGTGATTATTTCTCTCCTCACCACATCATTTACCACTATATTGTCACATTGAAAGTCGACAGGATAAGATCTGACCGGGAAGCAAATCCCTCATATACCGGAGTATGAAGAAACAAGAAGCCAAGCCACGATGATCGGCCAAACCCAACTCAACTGTAACCACTCCTCTTCGAGCCCTCAACCCCTTCCTCGCCAACTTTTGAACCGTTACCCTGAAGAAGTGATCGCCTACGACGGAGATGAAGCTGCCGCCCACTTCTTCCAGCACTAGACCTGCCCAAGAACGATCGCCGCGCCAGAGCAGGACACCTTCCATCATCATGGACAAGACTCCGCCATATCCCTGCCGCTACTGTGATGTACAACACTGGTACGCTCAGTGTCACAGACAGAACTCTCCCGAATCTCAATGAACTTACCTGCTCTCTAAACCAGTATAACCTGTGAGTGAAATTGTTTTACCCCTTCCATTCATTCTTTAAATAAGTCATTCCTTGTAACTTGTCCCAATATTTACATAATTAGCTCCATTTATTCTCTCCATGCCTATTAACAATGATTTTATGCTCCATACTATTTATCTAGATATTTGTAACTCATTTAATTAGTTACCTTACCAGTAGAATTTAACAATCGTTATTTTAATTAAATAATTTCCATATTTAACGTAACTCTTAAAAAAAAAATTGGAATTCTACATATTAATGCTTTACGATTTTTACTATTAACAATAGGTTTTTCATAATCAAATTATTTATAAAAATATGCCTCCAGCACCTAAACTTTTGTATAGACCTCTCCTACTTGTAAGCACGGCTCACGAAAAATAATTTCTTTCCCTAATCGATTCAAAATTCACCCTGTAAATCAGGCGTCGAAGAATTCCAACCACCACGTGAGCCTTGCTTACAACCAACCCTTGGTGACTCTTATCTATCTTCCCCTTAATGCCCCTCTCATTCTTACAACTTTGTTAACTTTATACCAGCTCTCAGGACCTTTATAGAGAATTATTGATTAATCAATTATCGAACTTCTATATTGTCATTTCAAAATCCTAACCTTCGCCCTTCATTTATGATAATTTATTTCGTAGTTCATCTCTAGCCTATCCACCGACCCACACCATCTAGCCAATGGCGTGTTCGTCATAGGGTGCAGATTGACTAACTGCTAGATATTTATCAATCCCTTTTTGTTCGCACTTGAACAATCTGCATCGAGCGACACAGTTCGCCTCTTCTCCTCGCGCCACACGTTCGCCACACGAACCCTGTTTTCAAATCTATGTTTTTCCATTGTCCAAACCAGCACGATATAGCCTACCTCCGATATTTCCCACGGAGGTACGTTAAACATCGTCGCTGATTTTGTCCGGTCCGTCATCATTTCGCGCAGACATGGGTCTTACTTTCAACCCACCGCGAAATCATCGCCTTGCACAAGCTCCCACGACAGTTCAAACACCTCGTGTCCGAGCAGCTTGTCACTTGTAACGGACAACGCTGTCCTCGTCCCAATTTTGGCACCGTGCGCGCATACTTTCCGCAAATTAAATATAAGTCCGTTCGACTTCCTCACCTACACACGGGACTTTTCCCCTCGGACTCGCTACACAAGTAGCTGCATAGATAAGTTAGATTGGCCCAGGGCAAGTCTCCCCTCGCTCTGTTCGCCGAGGTTCTTACATTGTATGTAGTTTTATATTTACCTCAGTCCTGAGCTCACACAATTGTCAACCTCAATCTCATTTCTCGTACTAGAAAGCCCATGACAAGTTTCCCCTTGCCATGTCCGCCTGAAAAATATCTTAAAGTGTAGAGTTCCCCAGTCTTAATGATCTTCAGAATTTCATCATATCTATGTGACTCTTCTTCTCGTTGTTCACACTCCTCCATATCACTTCCCTTATAATACATTAGATTTTGTTGTATATAGCCTTTTATAACCTTGATATTTTCAAAATTTCCCATAAATATCGAACCCTCCGATGTTGTAAAACTGCTTGTAAATAATATTTACTTATACTATACAATATTTTATTTACATAAAATTATGTCACCATTACCTTAACTAATTTTAACTGTAAAATTATTTTCTCTATTCCTGGCTTCTCCAGCTTTAAATATACTTAAACCATGTTCAGCCTTCTTCAACAGGGGCCATATGTCATAATATATGCTCTTCCAGGATTAATAAAACAAACCAACAGCCAACGAGAGAGAAATGGACAGCTAAAGCGAGACACTTTAGAAAACTAACTTACGACCATTTTTTGGCCACATTCCTGAGGGGGGCGTCAACACCTGGCGACTAATCTTTTGTTAGCCCCGCTTGTGTACACAGGGAAAGCAGTCGTTCAGCAGATAACGTCTCACTCGCCACCTCTTTCTCTCTCGGCTGGCTGCCTGGATTTTTTGCTCTAACAACTCGTCGTGTGATTATTTCTCTCCTCACCACATCATTTACCACTATATTGTCACATATATATATATATTTTTTTTAAACACTTCTAAAAGTAAATTTTTCAAATTTATAAATTCAAATTATTTTTTTAAATTTAGGTATATTAAAAAAAAGGTATGAATGTATTCACCACCCCTCCTCCTGAATAAACTTACCTAAAAATTTTGTAAAGGATTAAAAAGTGTGTCGCTCTTGTAAATAATTACAAAATTTGCTCATAGATGGCGTAGCGATACCGTCATATTTTAACTTTCGTTTGGCATTTTTTTTTAAGGCTAATTTTAAAAATCAAGTACGTTTTTCTATATATTTTTACCAATAAATTCTTTCATCTTATATATCTATTTATATTTATAGATATTTTTTTAATACTCCGGGAAATATTTTCTAATTTAAGATAAAATCGTTATTTCATTTAAAAAAAAAAAACAAATAATTATTTAGTCGTAAAAACATTTTTTTAATTAAATATTTCATGTGAATCATTTTTGAAAAAAATAAATATCAAGAATATATTGCTAAAATATTTGAAGTAGTGTCTCAATAAAATTCGAAATTATTGTAATATTTATTGTATAAATACAGTCATAGACAAAACTTAAGGAAGGTGTACCTGTTATCATGTATATCGGGATTCAGACAATAGCTCTGAAAGATATTTGATACACAGTGACCTTTAATAAAGACACACGAGATAACCAAGTGTGAAGAAAATTTCCTGTCTCCTTAAAAAAACAGACAATTGTCGACATTGAAGACTTTCCACTTACTTAAGTTTTGTCTATGAGTGCATTATTTAATTTACTCTTTCCGATGGGAAGATTATTTTCACTTTTTTATATAATAAAAATAACCTTCTATGAATCCTCCAAAAAATATTGATGATTTTATATTGATTTTTTTGAAGAAATTTGAACCCTAGAAGCCCCTGATGATGTTTTCATCCTTAAAAATTCTTAGTACTCTCTATTTATTTTACTTGATGAAGATATATTCGACTACAATATTATATCAAAAATAAAAAAGGCATATCCTGACTGGAGCACATGTGCTGATAAATCAAGAAAAGCCATCCACGAACGCATTTCGCGCTTGTAGCGTGGAGTAGGCTGTACCACTGCGACCCAAAATATTTTTGGTCCCAGTGACTTCTTGAGAAACCAAGAAAAGAGTATTTAAGGCCAAACTTGCGTAAATATGCTTAGCACATGAAAAAACAATAGAAAAAAATAAAAAGGTCAGGTGTTGATATCAAAAATAAAAAAGGCATATCCTGAGCAGGAACACATGTGCTTTACAGAAGGCAGAGCGCCATCTGGTGGAAACAGAAATCAACTATTCATTGATTTAGCCTGTTCCCTGATAATTGGCCAACCCAAATATTATATGTTAACAGATATTGATAGAAATTTTCCGGGAAGATATTGGCTTTTTATAAATATGAAGCCAAAATAGACGCTGAAGCTAAACGCTATCTATTGACCGTCGCCGCAAACTAGCATACTCAGGTTGGTAACAAAGCCACCACACCAGATTTGGAAAACTGAGAAGCGCCATCTGGAGTCAATGATTTCAGGCTAATGGCCCTCGTCAGTCTAGGGCGGTCTTAAGTTTCATGTAATCCACAAGGGATCAAATTCTCAGTTTTTTCCATAAAGGTGTATAGATGTGTCTAGGTCAATTCTATGGCCAAAATATAGATGGTGATTTTGCCGGGGGAGAATATTGATCTTTAAACATAAAGATGTATTTTATTTTAGCGTCTATTTAAACGGGAGAGGCGAACATCCTTTCAATAAACAGATATATTTAGGCAAAATTCTGAGTATACATATAATATGTATTTTATAATTTAAATTTATAATTTACAAAATTTATTTTGTCCATAATATAAATATTAATATTTTTTTATTCTCCCCATTGAATATAAGCAAAAATATTTTTAAACTTAAATCTATGAACGTTATGTGGCGCTGAGTTTGTTGTTGACACACATTAAAATGTTATAATACCTTGATAAAGGTTGGCGTTCAGCCAACTGAAATATTGGTAAAATAAATGATATTTTGATCCAATATATGTATTTTTATTTAAAAAATATAATAAGTGTAGATGATACTATTCAATTAAATATATGGCCAACTGTTTAGCACGTTGTAATAGTAATCCAGATAAACACCTCCCGTATAATTTATTTTGGTTGATTTTGTTAATTTATATTGTAACAAAATATTTATTAATTTTATTATTTTTATTAACAGAATGGTCATTTTTATGTTTATATTTTGCTACTCTGTAAATTTCCCTCGTGGCTTATCTTTTGTTTACCATTCATAGATGGTTCTTGCCTGAAATAAATTGTTGTCACCTCCTGAAGTTTTTGTCTTTCCTAATTTTCCACGTGGCAATTATTTTATACTAGTTGTTTTTCTGAAATTTTATTTTGATACCATGTAACCAAGAACTTCATGAAACATTCTAACAATAAATTATGACACACACTATCGTTATCATTTTTATAATTTCATCGCTTAGCATCTTTCTTGTTTGGAATAATCACCGATGATTACGCCATAAAGGAGTGGGGGGGGGAATACGAAGTTTATTTATTGGGAGACCGTAGCAGATGTTTTCGAACCTCACCATTAGACTGATACTAGCCGAATGACCTGGGCAACGCCCGTTTTTTACCCGATTGAATGTTTTGATTCAAATACTATTTGTTACAATTATAAATTGGCGCCTTAAATAAATGCATATATTAGTTAATAACTATAGCCTATGTGCTTTATCTGTCTATGTACTGTTGGCTTCCGTAGGCGTCTCTTACTGGGAAAAATAAAGAGAGGATTCCATTTAGTTATTAACTAATATATGCATTTATTTAAGGAGCGACCCGCTCCAACACAATAGTTACAAAAACGAAAAAGCGAGTGGGGGGGGGGGGGGCAAAGGTGGCGTGATCGTAGCCAACCAATAGGAGAGCGCTATTCCAAAAAAAAAAAGCAAACGGTGAAAGAGATGAAAAATGAAGAATTAAGAACGCATGACGCTCGTAACTGTATATAGAATGAATTTCAAACAACGCTGACACAAAATAATCTTATAAAACAGGCTGTAATTTATTTGCATATATTATATTATAGCATAGTTTATTTGTGCCCTATGTTAGGTTACATAATCTTAGGTTTCAGATTCTGTTAGATTTATTTGCATAGATTGGTTTGGATTACCATCACTATATAGATTTGTGTATCTTTAAGAAAAGGTCGGTACACCGAAAAATAAAGCTCTATTTCAACTTCACTCTTCTGTAAACTATTTTTATAATGTGACAATATGCAACATAGATAACAATTATTTACATATTTTGGTAACTCTGTTGTATATAATCTATGCAAGACATAACTACAGCCTGTATTTAAGATCATCTTTCTGTCAGCGTTCTTTGCAATTTAAATCAGTCGTTGCACAGTGAGTTTCAAAAATTCCTGATACGATATCCCAACAAAAGAAATTGATCACCTTTTCTCGTAATATATCAATTTATTTATTACCACTTTTTCTATAAGATTTAATTATGGTATCCTTTATACGCAAATTTTATAGATCAATAGGACGATTTTCAAAGTGTTTTTGCTTAAAACGCCAAACCAAGACGCAATAGTTCTTCATTAGGCTTTTATATGATATATAATACTTTATATACGCGTCATATTGTGATTATATTTAATACAGTGTTTTGTTAATGATTATCACACACACATATACATACATGCAGCTTTATTAAGACCACCAGTCTTATACAGATTCACCATAGGAAGGAAGCATAGAAGGAACTCTTATACTCCAGGTAGAGCAGAGCCCAACAGCCTTCAGGTCCGACACATGTCCAGTGGCCACAGAATCCACCGTGCATAAGTCAGCGTATATCTGAAAAGGCGGGTGTGGAATCGGCCGCATTTTAGTCTTCGCGCTTTCCCAATCCAAATGGACCACGTCATTCGGCGATTCCCCGAACGATGACTGCGGTCTTGTAGAATTTATATAAACCAAAGATTATCATTAAATCATTCGATTTTGGATTATTGGCAGAAGATATCCTACCTCCACGTCACCTTTTGAAACAATGGGATAGTCCAGCATGCCCCCGTTATACCAGCTGGGCTTTGTGCCAATACACCGTTCTTAAAACAGCTGTTTGTGTCCACCAGTCTTGTGATCATTCCAGACAGTCAGTCTAGACCAATATGTAATTATGGCACTACTGATGATCCTATAAGAATTCAAGGATGTGCAAATATAATTCTAATAAGCAACAAATATTACATTTCAAAAATATCATTCGTTGAATGAATTTTACACTCAGATGGAGTATCTCGTTATATTCTTCAATGTTTCTGATTTCGGGAGCAATACAAAAATTACATAGGTATTTAAAAAATTAATGCATGTTTGGCCCAACTCGAACAGTACTAAATTCTCATTAAATTTTTGTACACATATAAATAAATTATATGTGAATAGAATGGTGTTATTTAAAATATTCTCCAGCGGAGTCTATACATTTCCTCCAGCGTTGAACCCACGCTGTAAATACTGTTTGGAAATCTGCTGGAGGTTGCTTTCTCAACCATGTCTTTATGACCCGTTTTACTTACTCTAGGTCTTCAAATCTTTATCTCTTCAGACTATTATTCATTGGGAAGAATAAATATAATTCAGAAGGTTCCATATCTGGGTTGTATGGGGGTTGTGGAACCAGTGACAAGCTCATTTGTCCAATAGCTTCTGAAGTATGGCAGGAGGTGTGCAGCCGTGCATGGTCATAGTGTAACTTGACGGATTTAAGAGGAATCTCTGGTCTTTTTCAGAATAGCTTCCTTAGGTTTTAGAAAAGTTAGAACATTGCGATAATTGTTCACAATGCTACCTTCTTCTAGAAAATCAATCAGCATTACACCTCTCACATGTCCCAAAAGACAGTTGCCATCAACTTTTGGATGACCTCTGCACTTTGAATTTTTTTCTTAGGTGATCTGGTATATAATACCATTCTAATGACTGTATCTTAGTTTCTGGGTCATAAAGGTATGCACAGGTTTCATCTCCAGTCATTATATTTAAAAAGAAGTATCCTTTTGGGCCTCATAGAGATCCAGTTGCTCTTGGCATAGTTGAACCCTTTAATAATGATGATCAGAGGTTAGTTTCCTTGGAACCCACTTTGAATAGATATTTCTATAACCTAGATGTTCAATAATTGTTTCTATTGTATTAGATCAAACATTTAGTATATTACACAACTCTCTTATAGTAGGTTTTCTTCGATCATGACAGATAAGGTCATCAACCTTGTCTTAGTCTTCAGGGTGGTTTGTCATCCAAAAAGGTCTCACCACTTCGGAATCTTTTCATACATCTTCTCACATTGCTTACATCAATTGTAAGTTATTTTTATACATTTTTCATTCTCTGGTTAATCTCTGAAGCTAAACATCCCTCCATTTAAAAAAAATTCAATAACGACTCTTTGTTTCTGTCTTGATTCCATACTTTTACTTAAGTTATCTGTAAATAAAATGAATGGTTATTAGATGTCTTTACCTAACAACATATTAAAATTTGATTAAAATAAGTCAAATATTATTCGAGTTATGGGCAAACAGGCATTACTTTTGGAACGCCCCTTGTAATAGCTTCACATGCCTATTACTGGAGTAAGTATAATATGTACAATTTTT
>CP092873.1:17641198-17686241 GCA_030710605.1 Cordylochernes scorpioides | reverse complement strand
GTTTTATTTTGTATTCTTCTTAAGCTTTAGGGTATCACAAAACCCTTCAATTAGAGTGTATATGATAGGATAAATCTTAAACTTTAACATAATTAGTTAAATATTAAAGTTCAATATTTTCCCATCATATTCTCTCCTCTGTTGAATGGTTTGTGATATACAGTAGACTCTCCTATAACGCGAGTTTTTACAACGCGATAAAAAAATTGCGACACATTTATTTATACAACGCGAATTTTCGTATAACGCGTTATAAAATAAAACAATTTACCCTAACAACATTCGCGTTATACAAGTTTTATTTCGTACAACGCGAATTCCTATAACGCGATTTCATACAACACGGAACACATTAATCGCGTTATAGGAGAGTTTACTGTATACTTAAAAGCTTGAGAAGAATGTATAAGAAAACAAAAAACTTATCCCCTCGGGAGCCGTTTTGTTTATTATTTTTATTCAATATTTATATTCTCTCTTTAGAGAAATTATTATAACTTTTCTTTATAAAATATATATAAATATATGCATTTATTCTATCTATAATATAAAAGCAAAACTGATTAACACGAGATAAAATTATTCAAATAGACTTTATCTACATTCATTATATAATCTACAAGTTCTTTCAATCTATCATTTTAGTTTTCTTTATATCAGCTCCTGGCGACCAGTTTATAGACTATACTTTGATGCATTAGCGCGCCATCTGTTATCAAAATTCGAAACTATTTTAAAGGCGTAAGATTCTTTTTGAAATTAAACAATAAAATTAAACAAAAAAAATTGATATTTGCGGAAGAGCAATTGCTCGAAGCATATTATATACTTATAAATAAATGTAATTCTGCTGTCCTCAAAGCTTATGTCCATGGTTCATTTAAAATACCCATTCCAAGAGTCTAGCATCAGTATCACTATAAAAGGAAGATCGAAAAATGCAATATAACATCGGTATGGTAGGTTGAACTGACGAAAATGCTGGAAGGGTTCACCACTGATGAGCCAGGCCCTCCCATTAATTTTTCCATAGCATTAAGAACAGTAGAAATTGTTTATTTTTTAAAAATAATCATACGCGTCTATAATAGTTTCGAATTTAGACTATACTTTTCTCAATAAGTTATTCAAAGGATTAATTTTTGACCGATCCATTCTATCTCGACTAAATGGCTACCATAGCGGTATGACTGTTTCTAATCATTCCAATTTGTCACTGTTTCGCTCAGCCGAAAACACTGTAATAAAAAATGGGGAGATTTGAATAATAAACTTTTTGTTATCTGTTTAGATATTAGAAAAGCTTTGGAAAAAGTCAACACCTCTCCATCACCGAAATCTTAAGAAATGTAAGCAAACCTAAATGGATCCAAATCATGATAAATTTGGAGAATTTCTGGCTAAAATCGGAGCAACAGATGATCCTAGCTTCTTCTGTGGAAAAGAAAACCAAAACTCAATACATTTATTGATAGAATGTCAATTCTTTCACAGCTACAGAAATAAACTTTTTTAATCCCATCGAAGAAATGTGTGAATTTGTATATAACAAAGACACCTATGTGAAATTCAATGGTTTTTGTAAATTCATTTTAGGTTTTATTTTCTGTTTAAGAAAACTTTCAGTTTTGATTTTGTGTTTAGCCTTGTTTATTGAATTGCATATAAAATAAATTGTATATAAGTTGCTAAAATGTATTTGGGCGCAAGTATCCCGAGCTGGGATATCGCGTCCGATAAGTCAAATAAAAAATAATCATTATCAGATATTAAATATTGAATTTTATAAGTTTTGAAAACTCCTATTATTATTATAATAAAATAAAGCTTCCAGTGCTACGTTTCTTGTGCAAACCTTTTATATTCAAGCTTTCGGACTTGTCAGTCCTTCAACAGGAGTATCTGAAGCAAGAAGTTGAATATTCTTTGAGTTGAAAGCTTGTAAAAAATAGGAACTTACCCTCTACCTTTAATTTGTATATTTTCTCTTTGTCGTCTGTTTTGCACAAGTTGAATCTGGTTAGAACGATGTATGTAAATTAGATGATTCTTTTGTTGCCTTAAATACGAGGTAATTAACTCGTTTCTCCCTCTCTATATCCAAAAATGTTTAAAGATTAATAAATTAATTTTATAAATCTGAGAGTTGTCTCCAAAAACGATCAAACAGTATCACGTTAATAAATTAATGATAAATACTATTTTCTTTTTTTAAATTCATTTACCATCTATCGTTAAATTTGTAACAAATAAATTTACTGTAAATATGCTTCTTTTCAATAATATGATCAAATATTATCTCTACAGAACTTACTAAAATGATATAAGTTATTGAATGAGAGGGTTTGACTCATCAGTAGTGAACCCTCTCAGCGGTTTCGTCAAATTAATCTCTAAACCGCTTTATTATTGTATTGGATTGGTTTGAAATATACCCTGTATTTTCTATAGAATGTAGCTTAGGGGTGTTTAGTTAACCTATAGAAATAAGCTTCTAGGTCTGTAAATCTGTTATTTATATTATATATATACATTTTTTAAACAATTCTAAAAGTATTTTTTCTAAATATATATTTCTAAATTATTTTTTAAAATTTCAGTATATACAAAATAAGTATGAATGTATTCCCCACCCCTCCTCCTAAATAAACTTATCTAAAAATTGTGTAAAGGATTAAAAAGTGTCGCTGAAGTAAATAGTTACAAAATTTGTTCATAGATGGCGTAGCGATACCGTTTAATTTTAACTTTCGTTTGGCATTTTTTTTTAAAGGCTAATTTTAAATATGAAGTGCGTTTTTCTATATTTTACCTACAAATTCTTTCATCTAATATCTCTATATATTTATAGATATTTTTTCAATATTCCGGGAAATATTTTCTAATTTAAGATAAAATCGTTATTTTCATAAAAATAATCAAATAATTATTTAGTCGTAAAACATTTTTTAAATCAAATATTTCATGTGAATTATTTTAAACTAAATAAACATCAAGAATATATTGTTAAAATTAAAGATGTAGTGTCTCAATAAAATTCGAAATTATTGTAATATTTATTGTATAAATACACTCATAGACAAAACTTAAGGAAGTTGTACCTTTTAGCATGTAATCGGGATTCAGACAATAACTCTGAAAAATATTACAGTGACCTTTTTTGAAGACTCACGAGATAACCAAGTGTGAACAAAATTTCCTCTGTCCCCTTAAACAAAAAACAGACAATTGTCGATATTAAAGACTTTCCACTTTCTTAAGTTTTGTCTATAAGTGTATTATTGAATTAAATCTTTCCGAATGGGAAGATTTTTTTCACTTTTTTACATAATAAAAACAACCATCTAAGAATCCTCCAAAAATATTGATGATTCTATAAGATCGTTGCGGGTAAATATGCAAAGTCGTTAAAATATATATAATGAACAGCGCATGCGTCTACCAATGTCGATGAGAAGAATGAAGCAGCAAAAGACAAACAAGAGTACTCTATGTAAATATGTAGAGTATCGGAAAAGTCAGAGAGAGAGAGATTGAGATTGAAACTGATTTTTATTTTAAAGTCCATATAAGATTATATAAGGTTAAATACAGAATAAATATAAATAAGAGAGAGAGAGATTGATACATATTTATTAATCGTACATATAAAATTATATAGGGTTAATATATATTTTAAAAGAGAATAAACTTAAATATTATTTTCATCAGACGAATCCCACTGAGGATCGTCTGATATGATGTCACATTCCGTCCTGAAGTTGAACAGCGTTCCGCGTTGATTGGACAGTGTAGAGAGTATGTATATAACCAATAATTCCTAATTCAATAAAAATAATTTCTTTCATTTATATTAAGATGAAAACATCATCAGGGAAAATTTCCTTCTTTTTATGTAAATAAGTTATCAGGCTTTAGTCATGAAAGCTACATAAAGGAATTAGATTTTTTAAAAGAAACTTGAACCTTAGAAGCGCCTGATGATGTTTTCATCTTAAAAATTCTTAGTACTCACTATTTATTTTACTTGATAAAGATTTGAGAAATGAAAAAGGCATATTCTGACCATGAGCACATGTGCTTTTCAGAGCGCCATCTGGTGGAAACAGAAATCAACTATTCATTGATTTAGCCTGTTCCCTGATAATTGGCCAACCCTATTTCTTGATAAATCAAGAAAAGCCATCCACGAACGCGTTTCGCGCTTTTGTCGCTTGTCAGCGTGGAGTAGGCTGTACCACTGCGACCAAAAAGATTTTTGGTTCCAGTGGCTTCTTGAGAAACCAAGAAATGGGTATTTAAGGCCAAACTTGCGTAAATATGTTTAACACATGAAAAAACAATAGAAAAAAAAATAATAAAAAGGTTAGGTGTTTATATCAAAAATAAAAAATGCATATCCTGACCAGGAGCACATGTGCTTTTCAGAAGGCAAAGCGCCATCTGGTGGAACAGAAATCAACTATTCATTGATTTAGCCTGTTCACTGATAATTGGCCAACCCAAATATTATATACAATATAATACACTGCGGCCTGTGATTGTAAAACGACACTTGAAGTTACACCGCATGAGTTTTTTTTTCAACGAAAAATCAAATTTTTATTTCAAGGTGAAATGTCGACTATTTCTAACCTTTTTATTTTCCCGTTCATCATTACTCTTCATGATTCATCCTTTCATACCTCATCCAAAAAGATTAGAAATAGTCGATATTTCACCTTGAAATAAAAAATTTGATTTTTCGTTGAAAAAAAACTCATGCGGTGTAACTTCAAGTGTCGTTTTCTAAATATTATATATTACCAGATATTGATAGAATTTTTTCCGGGAAGATATTGGTTTTTTTTAATAAATATGAAGGTAGTCACTCCAGTCAAAATAGACGCTGGCGCTAATCGCTATCTATTGACCTTCGCCGCAAACTAGCGGCCTCGGATTGGTGACAAAGCCACAACACCAGATTTGGAAAACTGAGAAGCGCCCATCTGGAGTCAATAATTTCGGGCTAATGGCCCTCGTCAGTCTAGGGCGGGCTTTAGTTTCATGTGATCCACAAGGGATCAAATTCTCAGTTTTTTCCATAAAGGTGTTAAGGGGTCTAGGCCAATTATATCGCCAAAATATAGATGAAAGTATTAGTGGGAAGAAATTGATCTATAAAAACAAAGATGACATTTCGTTTTAGCGTCTATTTAAACAGTCGAGGCGAACTTCCTTTCAATAAACAGATATATATATATTAGATAATAAAAAACTCGATTGGCCCCCTGCGTCCTATCCACTGGCCCGACAAATTTTGATCCAGCACGCTCTCCAGACCTTACACCACTGGATTTCTTCTTGTGGGGCACAGTAAAAGATGGGGTGTACAAACGTAAACCACGTAACCTAGACATTCTTTGGAATGAGATTCAAGCAGTGTGTAGAGAAATCTCATTGGACGTTTTGATACGATGTACAGAATCTGTGGTGACTCGTACTCAGAATTGTATTGATGCTGCAGGTCACCAATTTGAACAGTATTAACATTTGTTATTTATGTCTCATTTATATTGGACTTTCAGTTTTCTATTTTCCTGAAATTTAACTTTGTAGAACGGTAAATAAATTTACTATGGAAGTTCAAAGTGTGTATACATTTTTTTGAAGCACCCTGTATATATTAATATAAATTATTTAGGCAAAATTCTGTGTATACATATAATACGTATTTTATAATTTACAAAATTTATTTTGTCCATAATATAAATTTATATTTTTTTTTATTCCCCCCATTGAATATAAGCAAAAATATTTTAAAACTTAAATCTATGAACGTTATGTGGCGCTGAGTTTGTTGTTGACACACATTAAAATGTTATAATACCTTGATGAAGGTTGGCGTTCAGCCAACTGAAATATTGGTAAAATAAATGATATTTTGATCCAATATAGGTATTTTTATTTTAAAAAATATAATAATTGTAGATGATACTATTCAATTAAATATACGAGCATGGCCAACTGTTTAGCACGTTATAATAGTAATCCAAATAAACACCTCCCGTATAATTTATTTTGGTTGATTTTGTTAGTTTATACTTTATACTCGTTGTTTTTCTGAAATTTTATTTTGATACCATGTAACCAAGAACTTCATGAAACATTCTAACAATAAATTATGACACTATCGTTATCATTTACTATAATATCATCGCTTAGCATCTTTCTTGTTTGGAATAATCACCGAAGATTACGCCATAAAGGAGTGGGGGGGGGGGGGAAATACGAAGTTTATTTTATTGGGAGACCGTAGCAGATGCTTTCGAACCTCACCATTAGACTGATATAAATTTCAAACAACGCTGACACAAAATAATCTTATAAAACAGGCTGTAATTTATTTGCATATATTATATTATAGCATAGTTTATTTGTGCCCTATGTTAGGTTACATAATCTTAAGTTTCAGATTCTGTTAGATTTATTTGCATAGATTGGTTTGGATTGCCATCACTATATATATTTGTGTATCTTTAAGAAAAGGCCGTTTGTTGGTACACCGAAGAATAAAGCTCTATTTCTACTTCACTCTTCTGTCAACTATTTTTATAATGTGACAATATGCAACATAGATAACAATTATTTACATATTTTGGTAACTCTGTTGTATATAATCTATGCAAGACATAACTACAGCCTGTATTTAAGATCATCTTTCTGTCAGCGTTCTTTGAAATTTAAAACAGTCGTTGCACCGTGAGGTGCAAAAATCCTGATACGATCTCCCAACAAAAGAAATTGATCACCTTTTCTCTTAATATATCAATTTCTTTATTGCCACTTTTTCAATAAGATTTTATTATGGTATCCTTTATACGCAAATTTTATAGATCAATAGGACGATTTTCAAAGTGTTTTTGCTTAAAACGCCAAACCATGATGCAATAGTTCTTCATTAGGCTTTTATATGATATATAATACTTTATATACGCGTCATATTGTGATTATATTTAATACAGTGTTTTGTTAATGATTATCACACACACACACATACAGCTTTATTAAGACCACCAGTCTTATACAGATTCACCACAGGAAGGAAGCATAGATGGAACTCTTATACTCCAGGTAGCGCAGAGCCCAACAGCCTTCAGGTCCGACACATGTCCAATGGCCACAGAATCCACCGTGCATAAGTTAGTGTATCACTGAAAAGGCGAGTGTGGAATCACCCACGTTTTAGTCTTCGCTTTCCCAATCCAAATAGACCACGGCATTCGGCAATTCTCCGAACGATGACTGCGGTCTTGTAGAATTTATATAAACCAAAGATTATCATTAGATCATTCGATTTTGGATTATTGGCAGAATCTATCGTACCTCCACGTCACCTTTTGAAACAATGGGTTAGTCCAGCATGTCCCCGTTATACCAGCTGGGCTTTGTGCCAATAGACCGTTCTTAAAACAGCTGTTTGTGTCCACCAGTCTTGTGATCATTCCAGACACTCAGTCTAGACCAATATGTAATTATGGCAATACTGATGATCCTATAAGAATTCAAGGATATGCAAATATAATTCTAATAGGCAACAAATATTACATTAAATATTTTGCCAATAGACCGTTCTTAAAACAGCTGTTTGTGTCCACCAGTCTTGTGATCATTCCAGACAGTCAGTCTAGACCGATATGTAATTATGGCGATACTGATTATCCTATAAGAATTCAAAGATATGCAAATATAATTCTAATAATCAACAAATATTACATGTTTAGAATGTCATTCGTTAAATAAATTTTACACTCAGATAGGGGGTATCTCGTTATATTCTTCAATGTTTATGATTTCGGGAGAAAATACAAAAATTACATAGGTGTTTTCAAAATTAATGCATGTTTGGCCCAACTCGAACAGTACTAAATTCTCATTAAATTTTTGTATACATATAAATAAATTATATGTGAATTGAATGGTGTTATTCAAAATATTCTCCAGCGGAGTCTATACATTTCCTCCAGGGTTGAACCCACACTGTTAATACGGTTTGAAAATATGGAGGTTGTTTTTTCAACCATTTCTTTATGGCCCGTTTTACTTACTCTAGGTCTTCAAATCTTTATCTCTTCAGATTATTATTCATTGGGAATAATAAATATAATTAAGAAGGTTCCATACCTGGGCTGTATGGGGGTTGTGGATTCAGTGACCAGCCCATTTGTCCAATAGCCTCTGAAGTTTAGAAAAAGGTATGCGGCCGTGAATTGTCGTGGTGTAATTTGACGGATTTAAGAAGAATCTCTGGTCTTTTTTCGAGAATAACTTCTCTAAGCTTCCGTAAATTTAGGACATAGCGAGAACTTTTCACATTGTTACCTTCTTCTCTAGAAAATCAGTCATTATTACACCTCTCACATGTCCCAAAAGACAGTTGCCATCACCTTTTGGATGACCTACCTTTTATTCTTAGGTGAGCTTGGATAATGCCATTCTAATGACTGTGCCTTAGTCGCTAGGTTATATAAAGGTATACACAATAGGTTTGACGTTTTTTCTTTTATAGATCAATTTCCTCCCTGCAAAATTTCCATCTATATACACAGTAAGTATACAGTAGAACCTCCTTTTAGCGGACACCTCTCCACAAAGGACAGTTTTCATTTGCAAAATTACCATTTTTACAATTTAGAAACTCTCCGGTAAGAGGACATCTCTCCCTAAAGGACACTTTGGCTCTGCAATTAGATGCCCTCTACAGGGAGGTTCTACTGTATATATATATTGTTACGACTCTTCTCAGCCGTCGATGTTTGCGTGCAAGGTTTCTAAGATAACAATGTGGATTCTTTAGGATACAGATTAGTGCGGTATATTTATTATAAGAGCTTTAAAGAGTAGATCAGTAACTATATACAGTAGATGCCTTCATCGTCCGCCACCAGAGGCCTCTTCACCGTCTTCCCGGTTAGTCCATACGGCCACTCGTCCGGAGCCCACCTGCCGCGTCTGTTGTCACCGCCGTTCTCCTTGCCGCAGGTCCTGTTGTCACCAGACAGATTTCTTTCCCCAGACTGCCAGGTCTTCTCGGTGCACAAACCCCCGGCAGGCCGGCCGCTAACCTGGCTGATCCCTTCACGACGACGGCACCAGCTGGACTCCCCCTGTCTGCCACCCCCCTCCTCTGGAATTTGTCAATCAACACTTCCTTGGAGGAGCCCCTGCATACCTTCTTCTCTTGCCCTGCCTTGCTCCACCGCTTCACTGCCCCCTTCTCAATCCTTTTCGTCCCGAAAAGGCTGATTTCACCAGAGGCGCTGATCGGCGGCCCTTTGATCTCCCTGACGTCTCTGGCCACATGAGGGTCGTCAGCCTCCCGGAAGCGTAACGGCAGCGTTAACACCAGCCCTTGTTTGCAGAACCACATCTCAACTCAGGCTTTCTTTCCACTCTCAACCAGTGCCGACGCTATTGACTGGTCTCGCTGTCTAGCACAGGGCGGTGGTTCTCCACAAGATGGCGGCCATATTTCAGTGCCTACGATGCTTTCATCTGATATTTTGAATTCTCCTTGTGAACACTCTGTAGCCGCAATGTACAAAGGGATGTGATCGTTTGTATTGCGTTTTCGCCGCTTCCTTCCACGACGGGGCTGTAGATCGCCGATCTTTACAGTGGATTCGTCCACCTGATCCACGCTGTCCATATCGTGGCCTCCCTTTTCTTCTTTAGGTTTCCCATTCTCTTGCTCTAGAGGCTCTCTTTTTCCTAACCCTTCAAACCTGGGCTCCTTAGTGCCGACCACGCACAGGGCTGTGAATTTCTTAAACCTTCTGGAGGTGTCGGATCCCGTGGCAGTCTCAAGGTCGGTAGAACTTTTCCTAGGCGGTGGCTGCTTGATCTGCACCTTGTCGGGCGAAGGAACGAAGATGAATGGTACACATTCTTGGCACATCTTTTCAGCTTGCATTGCAGACGACGGCGCTGACACATTGCGCGCGACTTCCGCGTCACAGACATTGTCGTCGGACTTCCACAGAGCGTCCAATGCTCTATCCCGTTCAGTAGGGTTGCTGGCTCCAACTTCGGGGTGCTTCGACCATCTAGCCTTGTCGCACTTCCACGGAGCACCCAGCTCCGTTCCGTCCAGTTGGATCGCCGCTGTAGTCCCTGACAGCCTGTCACTGTCGCAGATGTCAGCCACGCCGTCACATTGCAGCTCGCCAAGATCGTTGTTGTGTTCATGGAGTATTTCAGAATGGATCCCAAGGGTTGAATTCCCGCACTGTATATCACCTTGAGGGCATTCTCCTTCCGTCCGCTTGATTTTATACAAAACACCCGTGCCACAGCCGTTGTCGGAGGCGATCAGCTCACCCTCCTCCGCTACACAACCAGTCTGGATCATTTCCAGCTGTCGACACTCTTCGGACTTCTGGATCACGGGAGAATCTTCTAGCGTAGATTCTAGCAGTTCACTTACGTCTCCTGACGTGATGATCTTTGTTGTGATGGTCTTGTCGGGATCTTCATCACCTGGGATCGTCTTTTGTCCCCTCAGACATTGAATACGTGGGCTATTGGTTGCTGTGATTGTTTTTGAAAAGCCATCAGGATTTTCGGCGGTAGTACATTGAACTTAAATTCGCAAGACATGGGTGTGGCAGAAGGTTTGACATTCCGAATATGCTCGAGTCGGCTCAATCGAGAATCCAAGTTTTCTCCGAGCTCATCTACTTTCTGGTTTATCAGACTGAGCAATTTTGTGAATTTTTTCATTTCGAGGTCGGTTAGTTTTCCATTTTTCTTTTTAAATTAGCGCAAAAATAAAATCTTCAATTAAAATTAACTAAGCTGTATCCCACTTCTGACACCAAATGTTACGACTCTTCTCAGCCGTCGATGTTTGCGTGCAAGGTTTCTAAGATAACAATGTGGATTCTTTAGGATACAGCTTAGTGCGGTATATTTATTATAAGAGCTTTAAAGAGTAGATTAGTAAATATATACAGTAGATGCCTTCATCGTCCGCCACCAGAGGGATCCTTCTCGTCACCGTCTTCCCGGTTACTCCATACGGCCACTCGTCCGGAGCCCACCTGCCGCGTCTGTTGTCACCGCCGTTCTCCCTGCCGCAGGTCCTGTTGTCACCAGACAGACTTCTTTCCCCAGACTGCCAGGTCTTCTCGGTGCACAAACCCCCGGCAGGCCGGCCGCTAACCTGGCTGATCCCTTCACGACGACGGCACCAGCTGGACTCCCCCTGTCTGCCACCCCCCTCCTCTGGAATTTGTCAATCAACACTTCCTTGGAGGAGCCCCTGCATACCTTCTTCTCTTGCCCTGCCTTGCTCCACCGCTTCAATATATTTCAATTTTTTCCGGGAGGATTTATAAAAATAAACTATAAACGAATACAATAAAGCATCAAGGGCTGCGTATCTTTATTAAAACGACAATTTACGAGCTTTCGAGCACATACGCCCTTCTACAGGAATTAATAATACAATAATAATCCAACCTAGTTTGAAATATAATTTATATACATATAGCTATTGTTTTGCATATCTGCTTAACTAGAATAATATTAAAATGATTGAATTTACATGTAGGTATAATAATTTGGAAAACTAATTCTAAAATATATGAGGTAATATGATACATTAAAGTAAACTTATTTTGTATTTTACAAATTTTACAACTTGCAAGGAATCCCATTAGACATGTGATATCTTATGCTAAGAATGAATTTGTATTATCTTATTGTATTTAAGTCTATTGAATTATATGCTTCTGGTAAATCTATTTTGCGATTTATACTATTGTATTGCTTGGACACTATTGCTTCAATTATTAATCTTTAATATTTGTTACTGATATTGTTGTAATGTGCTTTAGGTTCTTTTAAGTTGAATGTATGTCCTGTTGAATTAGAGTGCTGTACTATTAAAGATAAAGGGTCATTTCTGTTTATATTTCTTCTGTGCTCAATGATTCTATTATATAATTTTCTTCCTGTCTCCCCCACATATCTGGCATTACAGTTATTGCATTGTATGGAATAAATTACTTCTTTTCTGTGTGATATGTGTTCGGTTTGCCTGTTTTTGTTATCGGGTTTCTTAAGATATCTGATAGGCTGGGTGAGTTACTATAAAAGGTTTTTATTCCAAATTTATCTAATGTTCTGGAAATATGGATAGATTTCGGGGAATATGGAATGTAACAATTTTGCCTGTATATTTTAGTTTTTTGTGCTATCATGTTAGATGTGACCTGTTCCTGATAGAAATGTTTTAATATAAATGTTTTAGGGTAACCGGCTGAAGTTAAATTCTGGATAACTGTCTGCGTTTCATGATTTTTGTATAGATTTAGTGAACAATGAGTATGAATTCTTTTAGTCAACGTTTTCACTGTGTTAATTTTATGACTGATGGGGCAAAATGAAGAAAACCTTATATAATTAGGGGTGAAAGTAGGTTTGTAGTGAACTGTAGTTTGCAATCTATTATCTATTTTCATTATTTTAATATCTAAAAATGGCAATGTGCAATTATCTTCTTTTTCTATTGTAAAGTGTAAGCTATTGTTGTAATTGTTGAGAGAGGCTAAGATGTTGGGAATCTGTTTTTCGGTACAAATGCAAAATATGTCATCTATATATCGTCTGTATAATATGATATCTGCCGGGTATAATGAAGTGATCCATAAATCTAATTCTCTCATTACTATTTCAGCTAATGGAGTTGACAATGGGCTTCCCATAGGAGAACCCTTAATTTGTTTATACTGTTTCTGGTCAAATGTGAAAATGTTAACTCTAAGACATAATGTGATTAAACCTATTATTTTATCTATTGTATTAGGGTCTATCTTGTTGTTATCCAAAAAGGTTTTAGTAGTTTTAAGTATTAAGCCGTGGGGGAGACTGGGGTATAAGGCCTCTACATCGAATGATACCAAAATATGTTCTCTTTGATAATTGTAATTGGCTATTTCTGTGATGAATGTTGGAATATTGGCTATTGACATTGGAAATACGTTATTCTTAATTAATGACTGTAAAAATATTGTAACATACCTGGCTATTGGTGCTAGTGGTGAGCTGTGATAGGCTACTATTGGTCTTAATGGGATCCCTTGCTTGTGAACCTTGGGTTTTCCATATATGTAACTCTCAGAGTCTAAATTAGACATGAATAATTTAAATTCTTCGTTTGATATAATATTGCTTCTGGCCATTCTGTTTATTTCTTTTTTGAAGTATGAGTATTCTCGTTTCTTGTTAATTTCATCAACTATTGTAAATATGGTTCAACATATTAGAGGACAGAACCATATTTACAATAGTTGATGAAATTAACAAGAAACGAGAATACTCATACTTCAAAAAAGAAATAAACAGAATGGCCAGAAGCAATATTATATCAAACGAAGAATTTAAATTATTCATGTCTAATTTAGACTCTGAGAGTTACATATATGGAAAACCCAAGGTTCACAAGCAAGGGATCCCATTAAGACCAATAGTAGCCTATCACAGCTCACCACTAGCACCAATAGCCAGGTATGTTACAATATTTTTACAGTCATTAATTAAGAATAACGTATTTCCAATGTCAATAGCCAATATTCCAACATTCATCACAGAAATAGCCAATTACAATTATCAAAGAGAACATATTTTGGTATCATTCGATGTAGAGGCCTTATACCCCAGTCTCCCCCACGGCTTAATACTTAAAACTACTAAAACCTTTTTGGATAACAACAAGATAGACCCTAATACAATAGATAAAATAATAGGTTTAATCACATTATGTCTTAGAGTTAACATTTTCACATTTGACCAGAAACAGTATAAACAAATTAAGGGTTCTCCTATGGGAAGCCCATTGTCAACTCCATTAGCTGAAATAGTAATGAGAGAATTAGATTTATGGATCACTTCATTATACCCGGCAGATATCATATTATACAGACGATATATAGATGACATATTTTGCATTTGTACCGAAAAACAGATTCCCAACATCTTAGCCTCTCTCAACAATTACAACAATAGCTTACACTTTACAATAGAAAAAGAAGATAATTGCACATTGCCATTTTTAGATATTAAAATAATGAAAATAGATAATAGATTGCAAACTACAGTTCACTACAAACCTACTTTCACCCCTAATTATATAAGGTTTTCTTCATTTTGCCCCATCAGTCATAAAATTAACACAGTGAAAACGTTGACTAAAAGAATTCATACTCATTGTTCACTAAATCTATACAAAAATCATGAAACGCAGACAGTTATCCAGAATTTAACTTCAGCCGGTTACCCTAAAACATTTATATTAAAACATTTCTATCAGGAACAGGTCACATCTAACATGATAGCACAAAAAACTAAAATATACAGGCAAAATTGTTACATTCCATATTCCCCGAAATCTATCCATATTTCCAGAACATTAGATAAATTTGGAATAAAAACCTTTTATAGTAACTCACCCAGCCTATCAGATATCTTAAGAAACCCGATAACAAAAACAGGCAAACCGAACACATATCACACAGAAAAGAAGTAATTTATTCCATACAATGCAATAACTGTAATGCCAGATATGTGGGGGAGACAGGAAGAAAATTATATAATAGAATCATTGAGCACAGAAGAAATATAAACAGAAATGACCCTTTATCTTTAATAGTACAGCACTCTAATTCAACAGGACATACATTCAACTTAAAAGAACCTAAAGCACATTACAACAATATCAGTAACAAATATCAAAGATTAATAATTGAAGCAATAGTGTCCAAGCAATACAATAGTATAAATCGCAAAATAGATTTACCAGAAGCATATAATTCAATAGACTTAAATACAATAAGATAATACAAATTCATTCTTAGCATAAGATATCACATGTCTAATGGGATTCCTTGCAAGTTGTAAAATTTGTAAAATACAAAATAAGTTTACTTTAATGTATCATATTACCTCATATATTTTAGAATTAGTTTTCCAAATTATTATACCTACATGTAAATTCAATCATTTTAATATTATTCTAGTTAAGCAGATATGCAAAACAATAGCTATATGTATATAAATTATATTTCAAACTAGGTTGGATTATTATTGTATTATTAATTCCTGTAGAAGGGCGTATGTGCTCGAAAGCTCGTAAATTGTCGTTTTAATAAAGATACGCAGCCCTTGATGCTTTATTGTATTCGTTTATAAATTGTACAGGGTTTTTTCATTCTATAAAAATAAACGTCACGTCTCCTGGTAGAATAACGCTACAAATAAGCGCAATCTATTGACCGCCTCCGGTGGTAATAATGGTACATTTCCGAAGTACGCCATGATAATCATAGTTGGTAATTAGCGACTGTTTTACTCTAATATTCCACATGTCTACACTGGAAGAAAACAGTTAGAACTTTGAACCTACCATTTGATTATATATACAGGACCGTTGAGGTAAATCCGGAATTTGTTTATTAACTGCCCTCTAGCGGTTGTTGAGTGCATACTTGCGAATATAGCTTATCTAACATGTATTTCATTACGTTACGAGGCATATAGACACGTTCACAAAGCAAGAACATGAGCCGGGAACAAGAGAGAAGAGCAGCGATTCTTAAGTCTCTTCGTGCCGGAAAATCGCCAAAGGAGATAATTGAATAGTTTGGGTACAAAAAAAAAAGGTTTCGAGAATTAGACGAACCGTATGAAGTATCCTCTGAACGGGCAAATCACAGCAAACGATCGAATATAAAGAGAACGTTCGACTTTCCAAATTTCCAGCAGCGGTCCTTGGAGCTATCAGCAGCGATGGGGATGTTATGCCAACTCATTTCTTTAAAGAAGGCCTCAGAATCAACGCCGATGGATTTATTCATGTCTTGGAGACGGTGGTCAAGCCCTGGATGTACATGGTGACCACCGAAAGAGATTATGTCTTCCAACAAAACTCAGCACCAGCCCACAAGTCGACAAAAACCCAAGTGTTGTTGTTGTTGTTGTCGTGTCCAAAGAAGAGTCTCAGATGTCTCCATGCATCTCCATCACAGCACCAGCAATATCCAATATCTTGGGTGTGTAAAGCTGCTGCTCTTGGTCTAAGTAAATTTTCTGCAAGGCTGCGGCCATTGCTGGGCATGAGAATATGTGGGTAGGTGTTAGTTCCACACCAGGACAGTTGTTGCATGCTCTATAAGTTCTTGTGCCATCTGGATGTATTGTTATTCCTTTATAGTGTTTTGTTCTAAGTCTTGTTATAGTTTTTGTCAGTTTTCTCTCAGAGTTTATTTCACATATTTGATATTTTCCTATTTTTGTTTGATTATCTTGTAATTTTCCAAAGTGTGGCTTCACGGTAATGTAACCTACCACTGGACACCTGACTTGTGGTCACCCTCCAGCCTGAACTACAATCCTCTCGATTACTACTTTTGGGATGTAGTTGAGGAAAAGGTTAAATCAAAATTTCACAATACCAAGGACGCGTTGAGAGCCACCATTACTGAGGTGGTGACCAACCTGGACAGGAAAGAGGTGATACATACATGCGTTCGATTCCGGTCATGGCAAGTGGTGGCAGCTAACGGCGGCTATATAGAATAATTTCTTTTTATAACACATTTTCTATAATAGTGCAAAGTTATGTAAAAAATAATTCATTTTTGTGTGCGTTATAAGAGTTTTAATATTTGTGTCCAATTTTCCGGATTTACCTTGACGACCATGTATTATACAGATGTGTATGTATGTGTATTTATCTTAAGTAACACACTCATGAACAGAACAAGTCGTCTGTTATTTTCAAGGAGACAAAGGTTGTTCACACTTGGTTATCTCGTGTGTCTTCAATAAATGTCACCGTGTCACAAATAGCTTTCAGAGTTATTGTCTGAATCCCGATATACATGCTAAAAGGTACAACTTTCTTAAGTTCTGTTTATGAATATATGTTGCCAAAATTTGTACCTTCTGTAATTCAAAACTAAAAAATGAAATCATTCACTATATTTTTGATTGCTCTGCTTTGAAAGAAGAGAGAAGAACCTTTATGCTCAAAACTGGGCAACTCTGTGCTTCACTTCCATCAATAATTGATAATATGACCCAGAATAAGTATATTGCTACGGCGTTTTATGGTTTCCACAAGTCCATATCTCAGAAGAAGGCCAAGTGACACTCACTCCTCACTCTCTTACTGCTACTCTTTTTGTGTTGTTTTTCTTGCTTCCCTCTTTCTCTTTCTTGTTTTTTTTTTCTTTTTATTCTGTTTATATCGTTGTTTCCTTTGTCTCACTGCTTTGTTATTATGCATACCTCTGGTGAATCCTGTATAGGGTCAGTGACCCTAAATAAAGGCTTTTTGTTGTTGTTGTTGATATGTTTCCAAAATAATAATCACAAATTTAATACCTAAGCATGTTCGAATAGACAGAGATGTGCATGAATTGCTAGGTTTCCCAACACGAGGGACAAATGTCATACACTGAAGTGCTATACATGCTAAAAGGTACAACTTCCTTAAGTTTTGTCTATGAATGTATGTTGCCAAAATTAACAATCACAAATTTAATATCTAAGCATGTTCGAGTAGACAGAGATGTGTATGAATTGCTAGGCGTCCTACCACGAGGGACAAATGTCTGTCATTGAAGTGCTATACATGCTAAAAGGTACAACTTCCTTAAATTTTATCTATGAATATATATGTTGCCAAAATCAATAAACACAAATTAAATACCTAAGCATGTTCAAATAGACAGAGATGTGTATGAATTTCTAGGTGTCCTACCACGAGGGACAAATGTCTGTCATCGAAGTGACAGTAAGACAGACTTCGTGGAACATGATCCTGTCAGAATCCATTACTCAACTTCCGCGAACCTAATTGTTCTGTTGATGAATCTCCCGGGAATTTACATAATTAATAGCATTGCCGCCAGCAACATGACATTCGTAACAACTTCTTCAGTAAAACTGTCTTCAACTATTATGCTCTAATTTTTCATTAAATAAAACATTTTCCAAAACCTATTAATACTCTTCATCTTTCTTATCTACACTCAATCATATCAGGGTATCAAGCCTGTAGATAATTAAACAATTAAAATAATTTTATTGACATCTTGTCAATACATGCAAAGTGCACAGTTTTCACTATTTAAAAAGAGATAATTAAATATATATATATATTGATTATATACACTATGTATAATGAATATGACGCCTCTGCCAGCGCTGAAGAGTTTGGTGGAGAATCGCCAGTGGGTCTCCAGCGACAACACGCATTTCGCGATCTACAAAGAATAGGTAGATCGCGTACTTCGCCGCTGAGGAGATGGTGATGGCGTGGTCCTCGAGACTAACTCAAGCCTGTAGAGATTGAGAGAGACCTATTAATACTTGATTATCATATATAATATCAAGCTTTATATATTTACCATTTAACACTCAATACATCACTTTTTTCTATTTTTAAACTTATTTATTAACATATTTAGGGTATTTGACGCAAGTTTGGCCTTAAATACCTATTTCTTGATTTCTCAAGAATCCTTTGGGACCAAAAAACTCTTGTTCGTAGAGGTACAGCCAGCTTCACGCTAACGATGAACAACAGCCTGAAACGCGTTCGTGGTTGGTTATTCTTGAATCATCAAGAAAATGGGTTAGCTAAATATCAGGGAACAGTATAAATCAATGTTTAGTTGATTTCTTTTCCACTAGATGGCACTCTCTCTCTCTCTCTCTGCCATCTGAAAAGCACAAGTGCTCGTGTTCAGAATATGCCTACTTTGTTTTTATGATCAACACCTAACCTTTTTATTTATTTTTTTCTATTAATTTTTTTCTACATATTCTATTGATCGTAAAGATAGAGGCTGCCTGGCCGGAATTCATAGTTCTTCAAATAAAAGACACTTCGGCCAATAATTCTTTTTATTATCTCGACGTTTCAACAAAAATTATTTGTTTTCGTCAGGAGCGAACAAAAATTAAAACATTTGGCAAAGCGTTAAAAATCATTCTATATTATAATAATCTCTAACGCTTTGCCAAATGTTTAAATTTTTGTTCGTTCCTGACGAAAACAAAAGATTTTTGTCGAAACGTCGAGATAATAAAAATAATTTACTGGCCGAAGTATATTTTATTTGAAGAAATATTCTATTATGTTTTAGGGTATTTTAAACATTTCTATAGGAGTATATGACGATATATACTATTGTAGAAGTGTGTGTTTATAATACTCTAAAGGTTGAGAGAATAAACTTATTCCCAGTTCGTGTAGGCCATATTTTATTATTATATAGATAAATAGTATCTTTAATATCTTTTATTCATAGTTAAACCCGCTTGAAAGAATAATTCGCTTGATATTTTGCCCGTTATATATCACAAATCACCAGCCTGTTTATTTTTAATCTATAAATTAAATACAAAAGAGAATAAAACAAAGCCTCGTGTTTCTAATTCGAATTTTATACAAATACATCTATTGATCCATTACGTTTTTACCAAAGTCCTCATTATTCAAGGTAATAATTAATTGTAGGCTATTCATTCAGGTTGCTTTGTTCGATGGAAAGAAGAAGGAAAAGAAAAAAAGATTAAAACAATTATATATTCCTTGATCAATAGAAAGGTATTCCGTTAGAATAGAATATAATGATTTCAATGTCAATGGATGAAAAACAAGTTGATATTGGATGCCAAATAATTCTGGCCTAGATTTGTGTTTACATCTGTCGACATCCAATTGACTCTCACGAATGAAAAAAGGAATCAGAATGTCAAGGTTCTGATTAAGGTTGTAGGTAAAATGCCAATATTGAGCTTTTTACATCAGACTTTAATTACCTCAATAATCCAGGATATACGTTCTTTTTGTTTATTACTTTACCAAAACACTTAGCAAGAACTTTGCAAGAGTATGAACGAACTGGTTTCAATCATCAAAATATCACAATCTATCTTATATTCCACTTTATAGAGAATGCTCAATAGAATCCCACCATTTATCTATATCTAAAAGAGATAGATTTCATCATAACACAAAATAAAACTTCATTATAATGAAATATTCATAAGAAAGGTTTGCTAGTATTGCATCAGGCAATTCAAATGGAAATGTAGTTTTTATTAATGTATAAATTAGAATTTCTTGCTAGAATTTAAAACAATAATAATAACGGTTTTAAGTTTGAATGGGCGATTTGACAGACGTATTACCACATTCACAGATTTCCACGTTGTTGTTATAATCACGTTTGCACATTTTAAATATCGACGTTATTGTTAGAATCGTGTTTGCACATTACCAAATATTCAAATTGTTGTTAGAATCATATTTGCACATTGCCAAATATTCAAATGGTTGTTAGAATCTTATTTGAACATTACCAAATATCCAAATTGTTGTTAGAATCATATTTGCACATTACCAAATATCCGAATTGTTGTTAGAACCATATTTGCACATTACCAAATATACAAATTGTTGTTAGAATCATATTTACACATTACCAAATATCCAAATTGTTGTTAGAACCATATTTGCACATTACCAAATATCCAAATTGTTGTTATAATCATATTTACACATTACCAAATATCAAATTGTTGTTAGAATTATATTTCCACATTACCAAATATCCAAATTGTTGTTAGAATCATATTTACACATTACCAAATATCAAATTGTTGTTAGAATTATATTTCCACATTACCAAATATCCAAATTGTTGTTAGAATCATATTTACACATTACCAAATATCAAATTGTTGTTAGAATTGTATTTCCACATTACCAAATATCCAAATTGTTATTAGAATCATATTTTCACATTACCAAATATCCAAATTGTTGTTAGAACATATTTGCACATTACCAAATATCCAAATTGTTGTTAGAATCATATTTGCACATTACCAAATATCCAAATTGTTGTTAGAATCATATTTGCATATTACCAGGTCATTACCCCCACTCCATCTCACTGAGGTTGGTACCACCATGGGTGCTAAGCCTAACCTACATGACAGATGTTGTGGTGACGCCACGTGCCGAGGAAGATTCATCAACACCCCAAGGTCACATCAGCCAACTTCCTCTTCATACCATCACAACACATGGGAGAAACATCCATAGAAGACAACTCCCTATGAGAATGCCTTCCAATCTATATCCTGTTAAATCTGATAAAAACACGATGTTTGTTTCATATCTATGCAACCAAGCTGTCCACCAAGCTGCTAAGTTAACGCATCATCATATTGTAACATAGTATTTATTAATTTTATTATTTTTTATTAACAGAGTGGTCATTTTTTTATGTTTAAAAATTTCCCTCGTGGCTTATCTTTTGTTTACCATTCTTAGTTTGTTTTTGCCCCTAAATAAATTGTTGTCTCCTCCAGAAGTTTTTGTCTTCCCTAATTTTCCACGTGGCATTTTGGTGGAGATGCTGGGTAAGTTAGGGAAGACAAACTGATGATCGCCGAGAAGAATTTGAAGCCATGGGTGCTGTAATATACATTTTTAGAGACTGGCTCTAGGATTCCACCGCCGTGTCAAAGCCAAGACTTCCTTCCAAGATGACGATATCCCTATAGACGACGATACGACGAAAAAGCCGCTCTTCACGCCGCAAGAAAATGGACGCAAAGGTACTAGGGACAAAGTTCAAAGACCTCGATGGAATCCTTGGCAGAAGCATGTAAGATCCATGTTAGTAGCTACAATAATTGTAAGCTGTGGGTCACAGCTCCCATAGGGAAGGAGCTATGTAGCAAAGTATTTATTATTTTATTAACAGAGTATAATTTTTTTAATGTTTATATTTTGCTACTCTGTAAACGTCCCTCGTTTCTTATCTTTTGTTTATCATTCATAGTTTGTTCTTTCCTCAAATAAATTGCTGTGCTATCCTGAAGTTTGTCTTTCTTAATTTTTTTCACGTGGCAATATTATATATATATTTTTTGAAGAAGAGGTCTACTAATAATAACTTAAACGATCATCATTAGGTTCCATTGTCTCAGCTTTTCTATTATAGTTCTCGGGTTTTCTAATAGGTCTTTGGAGAAGGAATCTTCACAATTTTCTACTTTTATAGTATACTGATCCAACGATTTTCCTACTTATGATATACACCTAGTGTGTTTGTGTGTTATACGATCCCAGTTCAATCAGCTTACAGTCCTGAATCACCACCACAGGCCGTCAGAATTGAACCTCTTAGATGGTATTGGTCATCTCTAATATAAATCTAGTGTATTATAAAAGTAGAAATTATTGAGACAAAGAGTCTCTTTTCAAAAGAATTTTCGGCTCACAATTTTCTTTTGTTGTTGTTGTTGCTTATACTTCAAGTCGTAGTTTAAACGATCTCCATTAGGTTCCATTTTCCTGGGGTTTTCCCAGAGGTTTTTGGAGAAGGAATCTTTACAATTTTCTACTTTTATAGTATACTGATCCAACGATTTTACTACTTATGATATACATCTAGTGTGTTTGTGTGTTATACGATGCCCGTTCAATCAGCTTACAGTCCTGAGTCACCACAACCGGCCATCCATTCGTGACTCAGTCCTGGCTCAAGACACCCAGCAGATGGCCAGCCCGGGTATATTTAGATGTGAGGGAGGGAGCAACTGTTATTTGCGGTATGATGGGGGTAGGGAAAGCCTGGAAAAAAAAACGGAACGTTGCCTGAAAGATTGATTCCCGACACCCCTCGGGATTTGGCCTATCAGCATCATTCAGAGGCGTAACCACTTCCTGATTGGTTAAAGGATGTTATGTGTGATTCGTTGATTATAAAATTATTTGATGATTTCATCTTCCCCAGATGGGATTTTCTTTTAGAACGTTTATTTATAATTGATTAAAGAGAGAGGTATTATGGGATTTTGAATTATAGAGTTTAGCCCCTTTTCGCTGTCATTTATTTTACAAAGAATGATTGCAAGAATTTTTGATGATGAAGGCTTAAAGGATCCACTAGAGATTAAATACAAGGTTGTCCCAAAAGTGCGTAAAAACACTTGCAAAATATTGAAATATCAATATTATTTGCCATAAATTGTTGGATTGTTGGTTGACAAGGAATAACTTCCGTGGATACAAAGGATCTTTAGAGCTTTATTTAGGCCTAATCGATAAAATAATTACAGAAGAGTCCAAAAATAAAACAACAATAAAGAAAACAGCAGTTACAAACTCACCAACTGCAGCACAGTGAAGGAAATCAGGAGCAGAACAGGAGACAAAGTAGGTAAAACCTTCTAGAATCTTTCAGATAATTATTCGTCGTTATGTATAATGTCTTTGTATTATGTATAAAGTAATTGTATTATGTATTATTATGTATTTGCCGTAATAATATTATTCGTCAAGTAATAAGAAAAACAACGTTTTTGAGAAAAAACACGAACTTTTGGGACAACCTTATAAATCTACAGAATATATTCGAAGCAAATTAAATAAAAGAAACTCTTCTTCTTTATTTCGTCTTTTCGTCTAAATTAAATCTGCAGATAATTTCTAATGTATAGAATTCAAATATATTTCGATTGACGATATATTCATCATATAATTTAGGCTTGAATTCGATAAAGTAAGACTCTTACACCATCAACAACAAATACTTTATTAAGACATTTCCGTTCTGTAAGGACTCGCCATACATCATTTTCATGAAGAAAGGGAAAAAAACATAAACAAAGGAGAAAAGGGAAAATGAAAAGGAAATCAAAGTATTCAACATAACTATACAAATTAACTATGGATTACATCATATTATTGAAAAAAAATCGATAATTTATCTTTTATTCCAGCGTTAATGAAAGAGAACTAAAAGAATGTGAAGGGAAAAGCAGAACAACCGGGAAGGCTATAAACGTCCTTAAAACCAAAACTCAGAAAGAATCCTTTATATGACCTTTGAACTCCTCTTATTTCCAAACATTACCACATTTGTCCAATCGCACATGGCGTCAGTTTACCAAATAAATTAAATTTTCCTAGTTAACTCTAATCCTATGAAATGTTTATGATTGTCAAATAAAACTAACTTCTAACAGGGAGGACGTCCTCGAATACCTGTCTTCTGAGCAGAGATCTGTTCAATTCCTCGACATGGCAATAGTCGAGGAGATCTGTCCGACTTCAGGACGTGACATCATACCAGACGATCCTCAGTGGGATTCCTCTGATGAAAATAATATTTAATTTAACTTTTTTTTTCTTCTATTAACTCAATATAATCTTATATGTACCATTAATAAAGGCATTTTCAAATTCAATCTCAATATAACGAAGAGAAACTATATTTTAAATATAAATTAAATGTGTATGTTGTGTGTGTATTTTATTGATATTCATATTGTGAATATTTATTAATATACATTGAAGATCATCTTAAAGATAGGGTCTGCCTGGCCGGCATTCATATTTCTTCAACATAAAGATACTTCGGCCAGTAAATCTTTTTATTACCTCGAAGTTTCGACAAAAATATTTTGTCCTCGTCGGGAGCTAAATGTTTTAATTTTTGTTTGCTCCTGATGAGGACAAAGGATTTTTGTCGAAACGTCGAGGTAATAAAAAATTTTATTGGCCGAAGTATCTTTATTTTCAAGAAATACATTGAAGAATTGTTTAATATCTACATGGTCAAAGATTCAATCCTTTTTTAACGTAACCACAAAATTGATTCAATTAAGGAAAAGACCAAATGGTAGGTTGACCGAATTTAGGTGATTCTATTCTAAATAGTTTCTTATAGATGACTTCAACATTAAGGCTGATTATATTGTAGTCAATAAAAGTGACGAGGTGATTTGACAAATTGGTCAGAGACAATAGTGTCCCACCTGTCGCCAACCATTGTCGCTACGGCCACCTGTGGACCTTCAGTCCGGCGGTGGTGGACAGGCATTGTCAGGTCTGCGGCGCGATTATCAATGCCCCAAATCTGGGAACAAGAAAAGAACCCATTCATTCTTCATATTTGGGAGTCCTGTGATTGAATCCCACAAAGAATAACTTGGCCTTGACCTCCAATGTGGCTAGTAGTTTCTAGAGAAAGTGGCCGCTCCCCTTTCCCCATGTCAACAACAACTTCCTGTTGGTACCTTATCTCGGTCAAATGGTGACCTTTTTTTGTCGATACAATATGGTCAAATTGTGTCCTTTTTTCTTTACCGATATAACATGGTCAAATTGTGTCCACTTTTCTTTGCCGATATAACATGGTCAAATTGTGTCCTTTTTTCTTTGCCGATATAACATGGTCAAATTGTGTCCTCTTTTCTTTGCCGATATAACATGGTCAAATTGTGTCCACTTTTCTTTGCCGATATAACATGGTCAAATTGTGTCCTTTTTTCTTTGCCGATATAACATGGTCAAATTGTGTCCTCTTTTCTTTGCCGATATAACATGGTCAAATTGTGTCCACTTTTCTTTGCCGATATAACATGGTCTAATTGTGTCTTCTTTTCTTTGCTGATATACCATGGTCAAATTGTGTCTCCTTTTCTTTGCCGATATAACATGGTCAAATTATGTCCTCTTTTCTTTGCCGATATACCATGGTCAAATTGTGTCTCCTTTTCTTTGCCGATATAACATGGTCAAATTGTGTCCTCTTTTCTTTGCCGATATAACATGGTCAAATATTGTGTACTCTTTTCTTTGCCGTTATAACATGGTCGAATTGTGTCCTCTTTTCTTTGCCGATACACACGTTAAATTGTGTCTCTTTTCTTGCCAGTACAACATGGTCAAATTATGTCTTCTCTTCTTGCCGATACAAAATGGTCAAATATTGTGTACTCTTTTCTTTGCCGATACACACGTTAAATAGTGTCTCTCTTCTTGCAAATATTTATTTTGAATGAAGTCTGAGAGATTTTAAGGAAAAGAAAATAACGGAAATTTTAAAATTACGCAGTAAAATAGAGAATAATTAAGCCAAAAGAGTCCCCAATATACCAACAAGAAAACCTACGAGTATGTCCTTACCCTTTTCTGTAGTTATTTATCATTGGAATAACGATTATTTCGTTTCAAATCCTTTTTACATTTGCATGAGAGGTTTCATTTCACAATATTTAGCGCTCTCACACAAAACAAAAACATCAAAAATATTTTTTTAAATTATTATCATATATATATGATAATTTAAACCAACAACCCTATATGGTATAATATAACAAGATTTTCCTGTTGTATAATAAACACCTATGTAAATAATTATACGCATGATTGACATGTGTCATTACATCACCATATGTACCTTACTTTGAACAAATTGATAATAATAAAATGAAACTGTGTAATAGAAGAAGAGTTGAGTTAAAGCAGAGATTGAGATATAGAAATCCAACAACGTTTGAAAACGAGGCCTAAATATGTAGGAGGAGGTTGCCAGGAAGTCGTTAAGAGTGCACAATGACATCTCTTCCGTGATCCACGCCCTTATTGCATCCGCTGAAACCCAGTAATTTCTCTCGGTAAGATATATAGACCTCCACCAGGACCGAAAATATACAGTCGCTTCACCATCGGCGGAAGCCCTCGTCGGTTGTACCAAGGTCCACCTCATCGATCATGTAGAACAGTAAGAACTCTTCTCAACTCTTCATCTTGCTCCTAGCTCGACTCTATCTGTTCACGGAACTTTACTAGTACAACTGTGTCCCTTCGTTTTTGTGTGGACAATTCCAAGTCTTCCACTCTGCCTCGACCACGACTGCTTGTACTCTGTGAGAACTTCTGAAGGTCTTCCAAAGTGCAGAGAGGTACTGGAAAATCTCCACAGTCAAACTGTCCGGTTACTCGGTTACTACAGGTTTGACCCTCTCGGATATCACAGTATCGCGAGAGTCGACAGGATATCACAGTATAGCGAGAGTCGAAAGGATAACCACAACGAAGAAGGATAACACAACGAAGGAAGTAAGAAGCAAGAAAGAGCAAATATGGAACAAGCCCACCATTCCAACAATTAAACCGAGCAATCTATCCCCCAACAAGATACATTATTTGAGGAGGAGGAAACCCCGCCCTAAGGGACCTCCCCAGACCCCGGTACACAGATCGCCAACGCCAGGAGCAAGTCCGCTATTCCAACGATACAGCAGAGTAATCTTTCCCAACAAAAGACAATATTTGAGGAGGAGAAACACCGCCCCAAGGGACCTCCGCAAACCCGAGGACATAGATCGCCAACGCCAGGAGCAAATTGACAACCCCAACGATACAACCGAGCAATCTTTCCCCAACCAAGAGATGACATTGAGGAGGAGGAAACGCGACAACCTTCCAGGCAACATGCTGCCGACGCCAAACAGAAGCTACAAGCTTCTGCAAGCTCTTCATGGAGCGCCTTCCACGTCAGCAGGACGACAACCAAAACTAATTTCTCCTGACTGAACTTTCATCAAAACTGTGAATTTTTAAAAACCTACATAACTTTCTCCTCAAGCTCAAAACTTGATTTCCCATTAAATTTGTGTTTATTTTCACTTTAATCATTTTTAATTCAATTTTAAAATCTTTTACACTCTCATTTATCAATTTCAGGGGGTCCGAGGGGTATAGCCTGTCGATATCCGACAGTCCTAACCTCGGATCGATTCCCGCATTGGGAACCTTTTTTCTGATTAAAAGATTGCTCCAATGACCACAGATTCTTATCAAAGTCTGACTCCACCAGTAAGTGACACATGTGGTTACTGGCACATTCTTAAGTGAAAAAGTCGAGATGCTTTCTACATGTGTGAATTTGCGGCACACTTACAGTAAAAGCAGCCGTAAAGTACTACCCACCATGATTATCATGGCCTATACCATGTGTACTAGAAATATCACAGGTGCCATGTATAGAATCAGAATAACCTAATATAATAGTAGATAATATGGATAATAAAATGTTCTCAATTTCAGAGCTGAATATGCCAACACGTTAAGTCAGGCTATCCTATAGCTAAATAGGAACAGTTGATCGTGAAAACGTGGATCAAAAGATTATTTTAAAAAGAAGCAGCAGTAGGAATCTATGTAGACATCGTGTACTACACAGTTGGCAATCTACACACCATCTCATGTAGACGCTATTATTCTTCATCTACGTCCTTATCTTATTAAGTCAATCTACATATTTAATGGATGATTCTCTCTTTCTCTATTTCTCTCCATTATCTCATCTTTTCTAGGTCAACAAATGAATTGCTCCTCTGCCCCCGTTCTATGAATACTAGCCGAATGACCCGGGCAACGCCCGTGTTTTACCCGATTGAATGTTTTGATACAAATACTATTTGTTACAATTATAAATTGGCGCCTTAAATATATCCCTAATGATAATAGTACTTACATATGTACATAGGTCTGTGTATATATATACACCTTAATAGTACAAAAGCTACATACCTATACTTTCGATATTTGCGGACGCATTATTGTTAACAATAGATTATTTAAGGAGCGACCCGCTCCAACACAATAGTTACAAAAACAACAAAGCGAGTGGGGGGGGGGGGGGGGGGCAAAGGTGGCGTGATCGAAGCCAACCAATAGGAGAGCCCATTCCAAAAAAAAAAGCAAACGGTGACAGAGATGAAAAAGAATTGATGACGCTCGTAACTGTATATAGAATATTTTTGAATAATACTCTGTTCTTAATCAATAATAATCATATAGATTCTTTCCTGCTTTTATACACTTTCATTTAATAAATAAGGAATCTTATTTCTTTTTATTCTCAAGCTTTCGGGATAACATGCCCTTTAACACGAAGATTCAGAAGTACAGCTACTTCAGGATCTCCGTGTTGAAGAGCATATTGGCCTGAAATCTTCAAAAATAAAATAAATATGAAAAGAAACCCTTGATTCCTTATTTATTAAATCAAAATAATAATCATATATTTGGGAATAGCGGAAAAAAAACTCCATCTATATTCAACAAATTAATTGCTTATTTACCCTCGTTCTATCATAATTATTGGGGATATATACTCTGTTCTTAATCACAATAATAATCATATTTAAGCATAACGCAATATAAAGTGCTTAATTTATATTTAGGATATGAATTGGCTTTACTGTGTTGTTCTATGAATATATTATTGAGGAATACTCTGTTCTTAATCAATAATAATCATATTTGAGTAAGCGCAAAAGAGAGCTCCATCTATATTCAAAAAATGAAGTATTTCTCTGAGCTGTTCTAAGAATATATTTTTAGAAATACTCTCTTCTTAATCAATAATAATCATATTTAAACATATCGCACAATAGAGTGCTCGATCAATATTCAAGAAACGAATTGCTTCTATGCGTTGTTCTATGTATATGTTTGAGGATATAGAGTGTGTTCTTAATCAATAATAATCATATTTGGGAATAGTGCTATAGTGCTTCATCTTAATATAAGAAAGGAATTTCTTCTCTGAGGTGTTCTATGAATATTATTTTTTGAGGAATACTTCGTTTTTAATTAAATAATAATCATATTTAAACATAACGCAAATGTATTTTTTTTAAATAAAATATTGCTCCAGATAATTATCCAACTTGTGAAATAGAGGATGTGTCAACCGAGAGATATTTCAGTTCAGAAATGATTCAATTAGCCATTAATACTAAATTTTAACTATTTTATATATGGCGGAGAATTCAATCTCTATATTCAACAGATTATTTTAGTTATTGAAGTCACCTAAACTCTTTTGGCTTTTTTCAGGCCTAGAAGATAGCTTGACTTAGGTATGCTTTCCTAGTATTTAGGTAACAGATTCTTAGAGGATTCAATTTATTGAACGTGTGTACTCCGATAGTCAACAAATATATAACTGGATGAATACAATGATGTTTGATCAAGGTATTTGGTTTATATAAATTCTACAAGGCCGCAGTCAGCGTTCGGGGTAGATTAATAGAATCGTCGAATGTCGTGGTCCATTTGGATGAGGAAAGCGAAGACTAGAACGCGGCTAATTCCACACTCGAGTTCTAAGTGATACGCTAACCTATGTACGGTGTGGCCACTGGAAATGCGTCGTATCTGGAAGTTGTTGGGTTCTGCGCTGCCTGGAGTATAGGAGCGCTATCTATGCTTTCTTCCTCTGGTGAATCTGTATAAGACCGGTGGTCTTAATAAAGCTGTATGTGTGAATGTTTATGGGGATGTTTTCTGGGCACTAGAAGAATTGAAGTTATTGATCAAAAGAGGACGAGGTTTGAAGTTTCTTTAAGAATAAACGAAAAAGAATAATAAAGTTAAGAAAAATGTAAATTCATGTAATTACAAATTGAATAAATGATTGAAATAGCCAACCTTTTGACATATTAAAATATACAATATTGATTAGAACTTTTATTTCTTAAAGGTTAATTGCTGAACAACTTTGTTGATGCATTATGCATTAGCAACCATCTGTCATTGGTAATGTAAGTTATTTATAGCTTCTTTTAAATAATGTAATTTTCTACAGTACTTATTGCAATGATAAAATAATGGGAAGGCCTTGTTCATCTGTGGCTAACCCTCCCAATGGTTTAGCTAGTTTAATCTACCATACACTGTAATATTCTAATGGGCTGTTTTTTGCTTTTATATCCGTTAATGAAGAGAAACTCTCTTGCTAAAGATATTTTAAACTAAATATGGACATGTGCTTTTGTGACAGTAGAAATACATATAATTATATACAAAAGACCAGATTTTTTTGTCTTTGAGGTAAAGCTTGCATCATTCTAATAAGGGCTTACAGTATGAACGCGTTCGTGGTTACCTTTTCTTGATTAATCAATGACCAATTCTTGAATAAGACCGGTGGTCTTAATAAAGCTGTATGTGTGAATGTTTATGGGGATGTTTTCTGGGCACTAGAAGAATTGAAGTTATTGATCAAAAGAGGACGAGGTTTGAAGTTTCTTTAAGAATAAACGAAAAAGAATAATAAAGTTAAGAAAAATGTAAATTCATGTAATTACAAATTGAATAAATGATTGAAATAGCCAACCTTTTGACATATTAAAATATACAATATTGATTAGAACTTTTATTTCTTAAAGGTTAATTGCTGAACAACTTTGTTGATGCATTATGCATTAGCAACCATTAGTTGATATTTATTCCGACAGATAGTGCATGTCTTCAGAAGTTTTAAGTTGCACGATCTGGGAGTGAATTCTTCTTAATTTATCGTCCTGAATTCAATACAATTCCACTCTATTGTACTATTCTTTCATATAGGTATAAATATATACTTCGTGAATTGCTCTTTCACAAAAAAAAATACACTCATAGATAAAGCTTAAGAAAGTAGTACCTTTTAGCTATGTATATCGGGATTTATTATTTTAATATTTTGCTGAGCTTTTAAGCATTTTTTTCTGACCTACAGGAGAAAAAAATTGAAAACGCGTAAGAAGATGAATTATTTATGAAAATTCGAAAGTATTATAGACACGTATGATTCTTTTGAAAATTAAACAATTTTCTACTGCCCTTACTGCAATGAAAAATGAATGGGAGGACCTGGCTCATCAATGATGAATCATGCGAAATATATAATAAGAATCATACGCGTCTATAATAGTTTCGAATTTTCATAACAGATGGCGCGCTAATGCATCATATGAAGTATTTATATATACGCACATATCTGCATATATACATATATTATAAAATCCGTTCAAAGAAAAAGAGAGAGGGGGTGATAGAAAACATAATTAAGAGTATATATGCAAAACTGTATTTAATAGAAAATAATCTATAGATAAAATTGTGCCCATACACAAGAGCGACTATACAAACTTTTATATATGAAAGACACTCTTCTACCTGTCTTGGGATTTCTCTTTTAACAATTTTTTATGTGATTATCGCGGTTTATTAATTGAAGACAAGATTGGTCTGCGCGATGAGTCTACCAGCAAGACTTTTGTTACAAAGAACTCAATTTTGTCACCGAATAGAATCATTATAATTATTTTATTAAACCCAGACGATATATCTGTCTTCAGTCCTATCAGGATCGGATAAATAATTACACATGCGTTCGTAAACTCCCGACACTGCGATGTCCTCTTCGCGCACAAACCCCCTTCAGGCCGACCGCTATCTCGGCTCTTTCCTTCACTACGGTACCAGCTGGACTGTCTGTCTGCCGCCCCCTCCTCTGGAATCTGTCAATCAACTCTTCCTTGTGGAGTGGGCCCCTGCATACCTTCTTTACTTGTTTTCCCACATCTTCTCTTCATCTTCATTGCTGCACCGCTTCAATATGTATGTGTTGCACGTCTTTGCGGAGTCAATGGCCTGAAGTGCGACCGCGTGAATGCTTGCTTCTCAATTTCTAAATAAAAGAAACTTTGCAAATATTTTTATATTTATTTATTTGAATTAGAATATTATTTGCATCTATATTTCAAACACAATATTATATACATATACTCATGGACAAACCTTAAGGAATTTGTAACAATTAAACTGGTAATATATTTCTTTTTAATACTATTATCAAATATTATATCTACAGACATTACTGCAATGAAAAGCGTTGTTGAATGAGAGGGCTCAATAACCTTTGTCATTACAGTAAGGTCTGTAGAGATAATATTTGATGATATTATTTTAAAAACAAAGCCATTTACAGAGAATATTGCAAATGCTCGTAATTATAGCTTAATAAATTCCTTTTAAAATGTCTTTGTGACAATAATATATGTAAAGTAAAATATCACATTTGTATTATTTTTCCACAATTTTTCGTTTCTCACGCAATTCCGACCTTAACTACTCGTTTGATGATTTTTTCAGGATGCCTGAATGAACAGTTTCTTTTGGTCGTTGAGGTACAGTTTGTACCACGCTGATGAGGGTCAATAGCCCGTATCGCGTACGTGGTTAGCTTTACTTGATTAATCAAGAATGGGTAATTGGCCAATTCTGGAATAATTAAAAATAGCGAATAGTTGATGTTTATTCCTTTAGATGGCACAAGCCATTAGCAACTTTCAGTTACACGATAAGGAGAAGCCTTTGTACTTTTATTAATTTATAAACCTTATCCCAGTACAATATCACATTTGTGCTCTTTTTTCATAATATTATATGTGCCTTGAGAGGCAACTCTATAATTGATTTTGCATCAGAACCATGCATTCTGTTCTCTCTCTCTCTCTCTCGTTGTCATCCATACACAGGTTCTTTCTGAGCCTTGAGATGAGGGGAGAACGTGAAAACCCCCTTACTGTCTGGAGGAGGACTCTCTGTCGTTGGGGGAATCTCCTCGACTGTACATAACTGTATATATTTTACTCTTTTACTTTATCCCTCTTTTATTTTATCCATTTTTACTATATACTATATACATTTTACTATATATACTACTACCATTGACTTGTGTATGAGGTCAATAAAATATTTTTAAATCTCAAATCTCTCTCTCTCTCTCTCGTCACCCTAATAAAGGACTTTACTAGTGTTGATGAAATATAAGGCACAACATCAGTTTCTGCAAATTCAGACAAGAAGACAACCTGTATACCATGGTTTTAGGCTATGGCACTCATCAGTACAGAGGAAGCTTTGATTTCATAACATCCTACGAGAGAGTTTTAAAATAGGTCGAATTTACCATAGAAAGTGTTCAAGCTGGAGTGTTTAAGTTTTTCAGGCTAGAATAAAACCTAAAGTTGCGGGAGTATGATATTTCCTATACCAAAAGAAGTACCTTCCCCTTTAATTATACATCAGAACGCTGCATTCTGTTCTTCGCCCAAATAAAAACTTTACTAGGGTTGATGGAAAATAAAGCATAACACCTGTTTTTGCAAATTCAGACAAAAAAACAACAACCTGTATTCCATGGTTTTAGGCTATGGCACTCATCAGTACAGGGACATCTTCGATTTCATAATATCCAACGAGAGAGGGGGTTATGAAATCGGTCGAATTTACCAAAATGGTGTTTAAACTGATGAAGTGGCAAGGGCTGATTTTCAAGCAAGAATAAAACATAAATTTGCGAGAGAATTATATTCATGTTCCAAAAGAAGCACATTTACCTTTAATTATACATTAGAACGATGCAATATGTCCATCACCTTAGTAAAAAAGACTTTACTAATAATGATCAAGAATGAGCTATAACACAAATTTTGGAAAATGCAGACAAGAAGACAACCTGTATACCATAGTTTCGGGCTATGGTCTTCATCAGTACAAGGGAAGCTTTGATTTCATAACATCGGTCAAATTTACAAAAAGATAAAATTTTTAAGCTTGTGAATTAGCAAGGACTGATTTTCAGGCAAGAATAAAACATAAATTTGCGGGAGAATTATATTCATGTACCAAAAGAAGCACCTTTACCTTTAATTATACAGACTGTATGTGTGTGTATGTGTACATACTGTACATGATGCATTATGTCCATCACCTTAAGTAAAAAAAACTTTACTAATGATGATAAAGAAAAAGCCATAAGACCAGTTTTGTCAAATTCAGACAAAAAGATAACCTGTATACCATAGTTTCGGAATATGGTCTTCATCAGTACAAGGGAAGCTTTGATTTCATAACATCCTACGAGAAGGGTAATTAAATCTATTGAATTTATCAAAAAAGTGTTTATTGGTGGTGAATGCAGTGGTAAATTTGCAAGGGCTGAGTTTCAGACAAGAGTAAAACACAAAGTTGCGGGAGAATTATATTCATGTACCAAAATAAGCACATTTCCTTTTAAGTATACATCAGTACGATGCCTTATTTCCATCACCCAATTAAAAAAAAACTTTAATAATGATGATAAAGAATGAGCAATAACACAAATTTTGTCAAATTTTAGACAAGAAGACAAGTTGCATACAATGGAACATACAATCAATACAGAGGAAGCTTTGATTTCATAATATCCAACAAGATGGGGTTATGAAATCGGTTGAATTTACCAGAAAAGTGTTTAAACTGGTGAATTAGCAAGGGCTGATATTCAGGCTGGAATAAAACATAAATCTGTGTGGGGATTATATATTAATATATCAGAAGAGCTACCTCTCCCTTTAATTATGCATCAGAACGCTGTATTATGTTTATCTCCCTAGTAAAAACTTTACTAATGATGAGGAATGAGCTATAACACCATTTTGGATAATTCAGACAAAAAGAAACGTGCATACCATAGTTTCAGGTTATGGTTTTAAGAGGGTTTTAAAATCGGTCGAATTTACCAACAAGAGTTTAAGCTTGTGAATTAGCAAGGACTGATTTTCAGGCAAGAATAAGACATAAAATTGCGAGAGAAAATATATTTCCTGTACCAAAGGAAACACCATTCCCTTTAATTATGCATCAATCAGATCGAGGTATTATGTTTATCTCCATAATAAAGAATTTACTAATGATGATAAAGATTGAGCCATAACAACAGTTTTGGATAATTCAGACAAAAAGCCAACCTGTATACCATGGTTTCAGGCTTTGGGCCTCATTAGTTCCCGCTCGTCTTCAATTTCATAACATTCTAACAGAGGCTTATAATATTTTAGCAAAGTACTTATTTTACTGGACACGGTAACTTTAGATTATATTTGTACAAAGTCAGAAAGACGGATTCGCCTAAATGCTCATGTGGTGCAGAAGAAGAAAATCCTGTACATATTTTAACGGACTGTCGACTTGTAGAGGACTTGAGAGTCAAAAATCAAATAAATATAAATTGTCTAAATCAAATAGTTAATAATAGATATATGTATATAAATTTTAATAGATTTTGTAGAATGTTTTTTAGTAATAGATAACCTGGGCTGTAATATAGTTATATGCTGTAAATAGCTCTAAATTTCTGTTCTTATGTGATGTTCACTAATATTCATTATAGGGTAATTAAATCGTTAACTAACTGACAAATATGTTAATAATTTCTATTATAATAACTAATTTCATATTAATAATTACTGTAAATAAGCTCCCAAACTTGTGTATGCATGCAAATATCCAAGACGGATATCGCGTGCTTTGTAAATGATAATAAAAGTACTTATTATATGTACAGAATTTTTAATTTTTTATATTTATATTTTTTATATTTTTTTACTCTGGAAACTTCCCTCATTATTTATCAACAACAACAACAACAACAAAAAGCCTTTATTCAGGGTCACTGACCCTATACAGGATTCACCAGAGGTATACATAAGAACAAAGCAGTGAGACAAAGGAAATAACGATATATACAGAAGAAAAAGAAAAAAAAAACAAGAAAGAGAAAGAGAGAAGCAAGAAAAACAACACAAAAAGATTAGCAGTAAGAAAGTGAGGAGTGAGTGTCACTTGGCCTTCTTCTGAGATATGGACTTGTGGAAACCATAAAACGCCGTAGCAATATACTTATTCTGGGTCATATTGTCAATTATTGATGGAAGTGAAGCACAGAGTTGCCCAGTTTTGAGCATAAGGGTTCTTCTTTCTTCTTTCAGAGCATAGCAATCAAAAATATAATGAGTGATTTCATTTTTTCTCATTATTTATCTTGTATCTTATAAATATTGATTTTGTTTTTAGCCTTAAATAAATTGCCGTGTCATCCTAAAGTTTGTCTTACATAATTTTCTATGTTACAATATTATATCTTATAATACAATATAATATAATGCGGCTTGTAATTGTAAAACGACATTTTTAGCCTAGTGGACATGGCATCTGCCCGGTAAACGGAACACTGTGGGTTCGATTCCCATTCCTGGACACTTTTATTTTTCCGTTTATCATTACTCTTCACAATTCATCCTTTCATACCTCATCCTTATAAGGTTAGAAATAATCGTTATTTCTCCTTTAAATAAATTTTAATTTTTTATTGAAAAGAAACTCATGCGGGATAATTTTTAAATGTCGTTTTACAATATTATATCTTATTTTAGCTATTTCTAAAAGGTCAATCGACAAAAAGCCAAAAAGATTTGTTATTGACAATATATGAAGAATGAAAACATAGTAGAAGGTCTCTCCTCCAGTATTAAATCTCCTTGATTGCTTCGACATTGGGTTTTTGTAACGCAAAAACCTTTTCTAGAGAAAGGTCACAACACTGACCTGGATTTTGAATTACTTCAAATGGATATAGAATGAAATAACTGTCACACTACCTTGGTATAAATTTCACACTTAAGTGAAACTTTATAAAACTGCATTCAATTATATAAGTCAAATTATAATGGTAAAATTAGAATTTAAAGGAATTTTTTTTATTAAAAATGAAGTATTTTACAGTTAAACCTGTCTATAGCGCCCCTCAAAATAGCGCTTTCCTCTCTATAGCGCTCGGTTTTAAACATTAAAATGTAAACATTTTACATTAAAAGTGACCTGTCTATAGCACCCTATTTTGGCGAGTCCCAAGAGGAGGCGCTATAGACAGGTTTAATTGTATTTGTTTTTTTTTTTTCAATCCTTAAATCGTTGTAATGGTTTAACCTAATTAATTTGGAATGATCATTTACTTGTTTATATTACTAACAAAGTGAATGCTTTCCATATTTTTGTTTTCTGAGTTTGGAGAATATTCTTTTAGGTATTTTGAGTATTAATTCAAAATTATTTAACACACACACTGGTACACATTCACGGACAAAATTTAAAGAAGTGAAAAGTCTTTAATGTTGCTGGTTATCTGTTTTTTTTTTTCCTTAGGAAACAGAGGCAATATTGTACACACTTGGTTATCTCATGTGTTTTCAATAAAGGATACTGTGTATCAAATTAACTTTCATAGTTATTGTCTGAATTCCAAATATACATGCTAAAAGTTGCAACTCTTCCTTTAGTTTTGTCCATGAGTATATATATTTTAATTATAGTATTAGTAGTTATTTTCTCGTCAAATCACACACGCACAAAACCGTCCAAATATCAGGATAAAATTTTAAAAATTTCTAAAAGGTCAATCGAAAAAGGTTTTTTTTAATGTCTTATGCTTTGGTTCTTACAAAACATATTTTATCGTTTAATCAAAATACACAATAAATTCAAACATTAGAGAGAAATAAATACAATTTCTTATAGATAATAGCAATGTTTTATTGCATAATATTATTTTATTCTGTATTTAAATATATATTAAACATAGCTCTCAATATATTTCAATTTTCTAGTATTCATTCAAATCCACTTGAAGAGAATTTTATATTTAAAATAAACATTTAATTACAAGGCCTCTTTATTGATATAAAAAAAGAATAATAAGTTATACTAATGAAAATTTCCAATATACATGTAAATATTTATATCTTTCTTTTTGAGAATAAAGAGCAATCCATAAATAGATATTTAATTAAAAAGGCATATATTAGATCAATATATAATTTATTTTACCAATATTTCAGTGTTGGCTGAACGCCAACCTTTTTAAAGGTATTATAACATATTAATGTATGTAAACAACAAATTCAGCGCCACATAACTTTAAAAAGGTTGGCGTTCAGCCAACATAAATATTAGTAAAATAAATAATATTTTGATCCAATATACGCCTTTTTAATTAAATATCTTTCTTTTGTTCATGAAAAAGTGAAAATGGTGTTTAAAAAGTAATTATAAAACTATTATTTGGTCATATGCTTTTATCCTATTTCCATATAAGCTCTCACATCAACTGTATTAAAGTTGCATAAATCACAATTTACCGTGTTATTATACGACCATCTATAAATCATAACTCTTAATCATAAATATACCTGAAAGAAGTGTAATAAACCAAATAATAAATATGATACACACAATCAGCCATAAATAACCTAACCGTATTAAACAGCATTCAGGACCGTATCAAAGGATATTATCATCAATCGAAAGTTTCTTTGTTGATGTGAAGTTTCCTGGGAGAGTGGTTGAAAGTTGTTTTTTCCGGGATGTACAAAAGGTTATTTTGGTCTATCCTTGTCCATACTCTACATTACCCTTTCTCTTCCTCCACCCTTTGGGCCCTACGGACATCTGCCCCTTCCCACCCTTCCGGAGCCCCTCTTGACAATTTTAGACCCAATTCCTCTAGGGGAAAAAAAATCCCTGAAGGTCTTTCTCTAATGAGTTACTTACCCCTTCTTGGCCAATCGTGGTTTTAACCCTTTGTGCAGGAAGTATTAAGAAACAGAGCCTGCTGTTTATATCACCTGTGAGCTCTTTCGAAACTTGGTAGATGGTTGGTTGGTGGGTGGGTTGTTCTTTGTGCGATTACGCTCGTGCCTTTGTAACCTTCAATCCATTATTCTTCTTAATCAATCTTCATGAGATTGCTCAGCCGTTCTTCCTTGTTGTTAAATTTTGGTGTTTTTTTTTTTTTTAATACTTAAAATTTTGAAGGAAGTGTTTAAAACTATCGCTTTCGTTCACTTTCTTGTGTTATATAAATATTTATATATTTTGTGTTTATTTATTAAATCTGTGAGAAAGAGGATATATTTATTTTTCTATTCATGATAAAATTGTGAAAAAGTTTTAAAATTACAAAATATTTTCTCACAATGAGTTTCTTTAAAAAAAAAACGCTAGATTTCAAGTGATAATCGCTCTTCAACGGGCTTAATAAAATATCGACTATATCTTACAAGAAATTTCTTTTAGGATATAGTCGATGTTTTATTAAGACCTTTGAAGAACGATTATCACTTGAAAGCTAGCGTTTTGTAATAAAAATAAACTCATTGTGAGAAAATATTTTGTAATATATATTTTTATTGAGAATGAAATTATTTAATGATATTTTAGTAAAGTTTTAATTATTTTATTAGCAGAGTTTCATTTTTGATGTTTATATTTTGCCATACTCTGTAAACTTCACTCATTGCTTATATATATATTTTTTTATCATTCATAGTTTGTTCTTGCCTTAAATAAATTGCTGTGTCGTCCTGAAGATTGTCTTTCCTAATTTTCCACGTGGCAATATTGTAATCCGATAGTACAAATTGGTAGGAATAGTGGACTAAATATGAAAAGATTTGTCAAAGATAGGTTTATTAGTGGTGAATCTTAACAGAAAGTTCGCCAATTTAATCCATCAGATTTAAGCTACAACAACTGTTGTATTGTTCCTTCTGCTTATAGAGTATCTGTTTATGTAAATTTAATTTGAAGTCTCGAGACATCATTCAACCAGCCCGTATCATCCACCACGCACGTTTATATTTAAAAATTTTGTTTTACAAACAGAAATAATGTAATATATTTTCCTCTCAATATATAATAAGTATTTAAAATATGTATATAATAATATGTATATAAAAATTGTATTTAAGTTGTTAAAGTGATAATCCTGTTGAAGGACTGACAAGTCCGAAAGCTTGAAAATAAAAAGTTACACAAGAAACTTAACCCTGGAAGCTTCATTTATTTTATAATAGAGTATATGTATTATAAGGTTTATTCTTAGTGGTAGTGTTCATCCAAACTATGAAAAGAGGTTTTAAAATGGTGAAAACCACAAAAAAATCTGGTTAGTGAGGCATATATTAATAATCTGTTAGATGAGAACTACATTTCTTCAGGATCCTTCATTTTACCTAATCAACACTCATTTTTTAAAACAAAATTTAAGGAAGTGGAAAGTCTTTGATATATTTGGTCATCTGCTTTTTTGTTTGTTTGTTTTGTTTTTTGAAGGAGACAGAGACAATTTTGTTCAAACTTGGTTATCTAGTGTGTCTTCAATAAAGGTTACTGTGTACCAAATATCTTTCAGAGTTATTGTCTGAATCCAGATATTCATGCTAAAAGATAGAAAATCCTTAAGTTTTGTTCATGAGTGTATATTGGTTATCTCGTGGGTCTTCAATAAAGGTCACTGTGTATCAAATATCTTTTAGAATTATTGTCTGAATCCAGATATACATGCTAAAAGATAGAAAATCCTTAAGTTTTGTTCATGAGTGTATATTGGTTATCTCGTGGGTCTTCAATAAAGGTCACTGTGTATCAAATATCTTTCAGAATTATTGTCTGAATCCAGATATACATGCTAAAAGATAGAAAATCCTTAAGTTTTGTTCATGAGTGTATATTGGTTATCTCGTGGGTCTTCAATAAAGGTCACTGTGTATCAAATATCTTTCAGAATTATTGTCTGAATCCAGATATACATGCTGAAAGATAGAAAATCCTTAAGTTTTGTTCATGAGTGTATATTGGTTATCTCGTCGGTCTTCAATAAAGGTCACTGTGTATCAAATATCTTTCAGAATTATTGTCTGAATCCAGATATACATTCTGAAAGATTGAAAATCCTTAAGTTTTGTTCATGAGTGTATATTGGTTATCTCGTGGGTCTTCAATAAAGGTCACTGTGTATCAAATATCTTTCAGAATTATTGTCTGAATCCAGATATACATGCTGAAAGATAGAAAATCCTTAAGTTTTGTTCATGAGTGTATATTGGTTATCTCGTGGGTCTTCAATAAAGGTCACTGTGTATCAAATATCTTTCAGAATTATTGTCTGAATCCAGATATACATGCTGAAAGATAGAAAATCCTTAAGTTTTGTTCATGAGTGTATATTGGTTATCTCGTGGGTCTTCAATAAAGGTCACTGTGTATCAAATATCTTTCAGAATTATTGCCTGAATCCAGATATACATGCTGAAAGATACATACTCAAGTTTTGTTCATCAGTGTATATAAAACTTGACGCTAAAATAGTTTCGATAGCTTAAATTAACTATCTTTCCAAAGACATATAACAGATAGCGCGTTAATGCATCATAATATAATTGTTCCAATAAAAGACACAAATTGATGTTTGCGGAAGAGCGATTGCTCGAAGCATATTATATATTTATAATTATATGTAATTCTGCTATCCTCAAAGCTTAGGTCCATAGTTTATCTAAAATACCCATTCCAAGAGTATCAGTATCACTATAAAAGGAAGTTCCAAAAATTCAATAAAACAGCTGGGAGGGTTGACCATTGATGAGCCAGGCCCTCCCATTAATTTTTCTATTGCAGTAAGGGCAGTAAAAATGTTTTATTTTAAAAAGAATCATACATGTCTATAATAGTTTCGAATTTTGATAACAGATGGCGCGCTAATGCATCATAAAGACATATTTTAACTGGACAAAAATTGAATGTGATATTAATTTTCTTAATAGTTAATTATAAAGCAATAAATATAGAGATAAAAATTATTATTGGTAATTGAAATATATTATATATTTTTCGAACAGTATAGCGATATATATTAATAAATCGAAATATTATGAAGCAATTATTTTGAAATCACTCATCCTTAATGCGATCATTAAGAAAAAGGTATCAATTGTTATATTTATTATTAACCATTCTACAATGAAATGTCATTAAAACATTCGTGTCTTTTGTGATAAATGTCTCATGAACCAAAATTCGTTATTTATATATTTTCTGATTAAAATTGTAAAAGGTATTTTGATAGATGTATGTTATATTAAAATATTATTTTATTCGAGAGAGAAATCATATTTCATAGATTCAAATACTCTGTTAAATCGACCGCCAAAGGTCACGTTTACCCTATAAAAACTCATTGTTGTTGTTTCCCGATGGCCGGCTCAAACCTTTTGTACATTATGTAAATAAGTTCTTCATTTTTTTATTCTTACGCCTTAAGCCAGGCAGTACTTTTATCAAATTGTTGTTTTTAATATATTACTTCAGCTCAATTAAAGCAATTACTGATCAAAACTATTCTTATTATTATATTTTCAAGATTTTAACCACGACTGCATAACTATAGCATAATTCTCAAAATATTCCAAAATCAACAGAAATCTCTTTTTTTATATATAACATGTATATGTCAACGGCTTAAAAAAAAGGCTTCAAATACTTTTCTCCTAATGTTGCCTATGTTGAATACCTGAAGAATGGATTTAGAAGGACATCGTTGGTTGACGTCCTTGTTCATCGGGATTCCCGCTTTATAAATATCCAGTTCTTTAACATCTTTGGAAGTAAACAACATTGTTGTGTCCCCTTTAGTTTGATATCGAGATGGTTTTCAATGTGTAGACTTACCTTCAACCTATGTGAAATGAAGCCATTTACACTCTTGGGCAAAACTTAGGGAATTTGTACCTTTTACCATGTATATCGGGTTTTTCAGACAATATTTCTGAAAGATATTACAGTGACCTTAATTGAAGACACACTCATGGACAAAACTTAAGGAAGTTGTACCTTTTAGCATGTATATCGAGATTCAGACAATAACACTGAAAGATATTACAGTGACCTTTATTGAAGACACACTCATGAACAAAACTTAAGGAAGTTGTACCTTTAAGTATGTTTATCGGGATTCAGATAATACCTTTGATGCACTCATCGACAAAAATTAAGGAAGTTGTACCTTTTAGTATGTATATCGGGATTCAGACAATAACTCTGAAAGATACACTCATGGACAAAACTTAAGGAAGTTGTACCTTTTAGTATGTATATCGGGATTCAGACAATAACTCTGTAAGATACACTCATGGACAAAACTTAAGGAAGTTGTACCTTTTAGTATGTATATCGGGATTCAGACAATAACTCTGAAAGATACACTCATGGACAAAACTTAAGGAAGTTGTACCTTTTAGTATGTATATCGGGATTCAGATAATAACTCTGAAAGATACACTCATGGACAAAACTTAAGGAAATTGTACCTTTTAGTATGTATATCGGGATTCAGACAATAACTCTGAAATATATTACAGTGACCTTTATTGAAAACACGAGATAACCAAATGTGAACAAAATCGCTTTTGTCTCCTTCAAAAAGACAGACAACCAACGATAAGACTTTCCACTTCCTTGAATTTTGTCAATAAATGTAGAATTTTATATTGCCAAAATGTTAAATATTGTTGTGTTGTGTCTAACTGGAGTATTTACAGAAAATGCGTTGTCTTTAAATCACGTCTTTTCGAAATTAATTATTGAAGAAGAGTAGCGAATAAACAATGATCCTGTTTTCAAAATAATCTATCAAATCACAAAAAAAAAACAAAAAGATAAAATTAATTATACCCAAGTGTTTAATAAATTTTGAATAAAATTGTAAAAATTTAAGAACTGTTCTTCCGATAATATTATGAAACCTCTTATTATATTAATTCTGAATCTCTGGTCTAGATTATCAATGACAGCAATCATGGATCATATTTGAACCAAATCATAATGAATTTCAATATATTTGAATTCCTTCAATCTGTATTGCGTCAAATTTTGTGTAAAATTAGAATTGGTATGAATATTTTCATCAAAAATTATATAGAATCAATATAAAATATTTAAATTGATTACTTGTTTGTTATAAATCAAAGTTTTATTTAGAGACACAAGATAACTTAAAATCAATTATTATTAATATATCGAAATGTCCATGGATGACCTTTTAGAATTAGTGATCACTTTGGTCAAAATTCAGAAACGAGTCTATACTAGATCTACGTCCAACCTCCAAAGAAAGGATCAATATCTTATTAGGACTGGAAATATTCAAATTTGAGGCTGTGGTGGCTTATAGGAATTATATGGTTTATTGTGGAAGAGGTTAATATATTAGAAATGTGAAGAGATAAACAGGTCAGTGGGATAATCATTCTATAATCATTAGCTGAAAGAAACAACAGCCGAATTTATACAAAAAGATATCAAGAGTAAATAATATGGCAACATACACTCATAATCAAAACTTAAAGAAGTGGAAAATATTTTATGTCGCCATTCATCTGTTTTTTTTTTTTTTAAGGAGAAAGAGGCAAATTTGTTTACACTTGGTTATCTCGTGAGTCTTCAATAAAGATCACTGTGTATCAAATATCTTTCAGAGTTATTGTCTGAATCCTGAATATACATGTTAAAAGGTAGAACTTTCTTTTGTCATTGAGTGTAGTTTTTTATTTTTTTAATAGAACGAAAGTCAAATTGCACTTAGATCAAGTGGATATTTCAAGATAATTCTATTTCCTGATC
>CP092873.1:17566830-17641098 GCA_030710605.1 Cordylochernes scorpioides | reverse complement strand
GATCAAGACTATTATTATTATTGCCATGATTGCATCATCAATACCATTTAGTACTAAAAAGAACCAGCAAATAACTGCATTACTATAATCCTCAAAATGATCTAAAATTCAAACACAGAAAATCTCTTTTCTTTTTATAAGATTAATGAATAAAACAATTTATCCTCTTATGCGTTTTTATTTTTACTCCCATAGAAGTGCAGAAATGCTTGAAAGATCATCTGAATAAAAAAAAACCTTACAAAGAAACTTTTCGCCTTAATATTTTGTTCTTTTTATAATAGAAGAGGAATATCCTATTGATCAACAGTCAGAAACCAACTTCCAAAGAAATCTGTAAAAAAACTTCAGGGAAACAACAGCAGTTGCAGATCTCCGGTCCAATCTCTTCCCGCCGTGACCATGATAGGGTCGTTGGTATTCACAGAGTAGCGTTCTGGTGTTTTTTCCTATTAAAAATTTCACATATCAATAAAACATCAACATTTCCCCAGGATTGATTTGTACAATTGAATATAGAGTAAAATGTGTCTGGTAATGTATTTGTGGAATCTCGTAATTGTGTACAGGGGAGACTTTATACAGTAGAACCTCTCTGTAAAGGACATCTAATTGCAGAGCCAAAATGTCCTTTAGGGAGAGGTGTCCTCTTACCGGAGAGTTGCTAAATAGTAAAAATAGTAAATTTGCAAATGAAAACTGTCCTTTGTGGAGAGGTGTCCTCTTACCGGAGAGTTGCTAAATAGTAAAAATAGTAAATTTGCAAATGAAAACTGTCCTTTGTGGAGAGGAGTCCGCTAAAGGAAGGTTCTACTGTACATCAATACGAAGTTCTTATATTTAGAAAGATGTCCGACCTATTATTATGTACCCGAAAACTATTTATCATATAAGGATGTGATTGGTGAAGCAATATATTGGCAATTCCTTGGGATTATAGAGGCATTACATTCGGCAATAGGTCAAATGTATTCCTCAATGTAAATTCTATTGGGCTATAGATGCCTTATATTTGGCAATAGAATCACTGTCAATAAAACATCACTTTATTTGAATATAGAGGCAGTAGAACATGGCATTCGACAATAGAAAGACTCTATTGGGCAATATAAGCATTATATTTAGGCTATAGAAATTCTCCGTTTTGACAATAGAAATACTATATAAGGAATTTATAGGCATTATATTTAAACTAGAGAATCATCGCATTCGACAGAAGACTATATTGGGATATATAGCCATTATGTTTAGGGCATAGATTTACCTTATTTTTCTCTACAATAGGAAGACCATTTAGCTATAGTATATTATGCAATGGAATCATCGCATTCTACAACAGGAAGATCATTGGGCTATAGAAGTAGTATACACCCATACCTCGCTTTGCGTCAGGGTTACGTTCCAAAAAAAAAACACGACGCAAATTCAAACGACGCAAAGTGAAAATATGTGAAGGCGCAATCAAAAACAAAGGTGTTGCCATATTTCAGGAAAAAAAAAAATTAAAGACTCGAATCCAAAACAACGCAACTTCGAAAATTTAACGACGCACAGTGAAAATCAGTAAAAATTAAGCAGCGACGCAACTTCGAAAAAAAAAAAAAACGCAAAACGAAACGACGCAAAGCGAGGTATTGGTGTATTAAGCAATAGAATCACTGTAATAAAATAACTGTAATTGGCAAATAGAAGAACTATGCTAGTTAATATAGGCGTTATATTCGGACATAGTTAAACTTTATTTAGTAGAAAATAATAAAAAGACAATTTCGATCTGCTATACGAATAAACTGGAACCAATAATTTCTAACAGAAATAACCTCATTAGGTTCATTCGACAATAGGAAGAGTATTGGGCTATATAAATGTAGTATAATAGGCACAATAGAATCACTGTATTCGATAATATGAAGGCTGGTTATATATAGGCAATATATATTCTGATCACAAAGTAACCGTAATTGACAAATAGAAGAACCATGCTAATCAATATAGACGTTATATTTGGACATATATAGCTTTATTTAGTAGAAAATAATAAAAAGGAAAATATTTCTCTATATGTTACATGGATAAACTGGAACCAATACCTGTCGTACATAGCTAACCTCACTGGGTTCATTGCCCTAGCACCCACCCTCCTGTCGACGCCAATAGAGTGATTTGTCCATAGCACCACTGATCTACCAAAGGAACTTGGCCTTGATCTAAAATAGAGCTCTTCCAGTAAACTGTGGGGGCCTGTACAGATTACGTCAGGGTTATTTCTATCTTCTGCATGTGGTCTTGCGTACTCGGGTGCTGTGAGGTCACTACAGACTACAGAGAACGATTTTACAATAGCGAAACATATACAATAAGTAAACATACAGAAGGTATGTTTACTTTCAAATAAACAATCTACTGCAATCATAAAAGTAATGAGAGGGTGTCGGGCTAATTAGTAGTGAACCTTCCTAGCGGTTTAGTCAGTGTTTGAGCTTGGTTCCTAACAATATTAGCTTGGAATTCCGTCTAGCTCCTTCAGCCTTTTGTCTGGTCTTAGATGTTGACGTTTTCTGGCAGAATGTGGACTGTACTTTATGACCTGCGGATTGACTACTGAGATTTCTCTAGGTGCGATGTAGCAACAAGCTGTTTAAATAAAAGAAGGACCAAACAGCCTCACTGGGTTTAGCTGACTGACTTAACTTTATTATCACTTTCACTCTTTTTATTTATATATATTTACATAAATTAGAAGAAATAACCTGGCAAGTTATTTTGATTAGCTAGGCGCAAACAATTAGTTGAATCTACATACCGCTTTATAGAATTCTTATATAGTGCATCAGGGGATTCTTCTAATATATATGCATCATGTTGACGAGGGCCAACAGCCCGAAGCGCGTTTGTGGTTGGTTTTTCTTGATTTATCAAGAAAATGGTTTGTCTAAATATCAGGGAACAGGCTAAATCAACGTTTAATTAATTTCTGTTCCACTAGATGGCGTTCTGCCATCTTAAAAGCACATATGTTCGTGGTCAGGATATGTCTTTTTTGATTTTTAATACCAACACCTGACCTTTTTTTTAAATTAATTTTTGAATTATTTCTTCACATGTATATTTATGTATTATAAAAGAGATATCACTCCCTTAAATTATGCATCAAATCTACGAACTTGTTTCATCACCTAGTAAAAGACTTTACCAGTGATTATAAAGAATTACAAGAGATGGAATCGCCTGACATCATGTTGAAAAAGGAATAAACGTTAACGGCGACGTTGTTCTTATTTCGTTGCCCTTAACTTTTATTCCTTCTTCATTATAAAGAATGATCCACAACACCAGCTTTGACAAATTGAGACAGAAAGCCAACCTGTATATCATGGTTTAGGGCTTTGGTGGCCTTCATTTTGTCTGAATTTTCCAAAACTGGTGTTGTCGTTTGTTTTTCTTGATTTATTTATTTATTTTAACACACAAACGCGATATCCCGGCTAGGGATAATTGCGTCGATTTACATCTTTTAAACAGAAACAGTTATAAAATTTTTACAAAAAAAAAAGTAATCGAAATAAAAAGAGAAAAATATATATATATTAGGAACCTGAACCTTTCAGGTTTGAAAGAAAATCATGAATATATTTACAAAAATAATTAAACTTATGATAATTCTCTCTGCTATTTACAAATTGATATAGATCTACAACATTATTTATTGTCTGTTGTCTAGCGGTGAAGAAGAGTGGACATTCCAGCAGTAGGTGTCTCGAGTCCTGGAATTCGTTGCCACAATGACAGCTAGTGATCATTAGTGAGGTTTTTTACTAGGGTGATGAACAGTTGCATCATTCTGATGTATATTTAAAGGGAGAGGTGCCTCTTATGGCACATGAATATCATCCTCCCGCAAATTTATGTTATATGTATATAATAATTTACCTTTTTGATTGTTAATTGTTGTTCCTATGTAAGATCCTGTTGACTTACTTAGGATTGGTGACTTGTGGTGGTTGATGATTGATGGCGCAGTCGTAGTTGAATGGTAGGGTTCCACAGGGGAAATAACGAGACAAAAACCAGGATGGGATTGAATCTAAGACTACGCGATAAAGGGAGAGAAAGAGTTGAGACTAAATGGGGTACCTTCCTTTCACATGATCGAAGAGAATTTTACCTTGGTGAAGTCGGAATTGAGCACGTCTTGCTTCTAGTCGGGTCGCCTGCATACTAACTAACTTTTATTAAAATCCTTGGACGATACATTGCATAGATTGTGGTGGGATTACATCTTGGTATATACAAATTATCACATATATGTATGGAATTAAATTATTTAAGCATGAATGTTTCTTTTTCACACAAATCAAACTTCTATTGTCCTTATTGCGATTAAAAAAATATTGGAAGGGCTTGGTTCATCAGTGGTGAACACTCAGCGGTTTCGCCAATTTAATCTACCAGACCGTTTCTTAGATCTCTAATACTGTATTGGATTGCCCAGAAATGGCCGCAGCCTTGCAGAAAATTAACATATACCCAGAGCAGCATTTGAACAAATACAGTATTCACACCCAAGATAGTGGACATTGCGACTGCTGTGATAGAGATGTATGGAGACATTTGAGGCTCTTCATTGGACACGGCAACAACAACAATACAGTATACACACCCAAGATAGTGGACATTGCGACTGCTGTGATAGAGATGTATGGAGACATTTGAGGCTCTTCATTGGACACGGCAACAACAACAATACAGTATACACACCCAAGATAGTGGACATTGCGACTGCTGTGATAGAGATGTATGGAGACATTTGAGGCTCTTCATTGGACACGGCAACAACAACAATACAGTATACACACCCAAGATAGTGGACATTACGACTGCTGTGATAGAGATGTATGGAGACATTTGAGGCTCTTCATTGGACACGACAACAACAACAATACAGTATACACATCCAAGATAGTGGACATTGCGACTGCTGTGATAGAGATGTATGGAGACATTTGAGGCTCTTCATTGGACACGGCAACAACAACAATACGGTATACACACCCAAGATAGTGGACATTGCGACTGCTGTGATAGAGATGTATGGAGACATTTGAGGCTCTTCATTGGACACAACAACAACAACAATACAGTATACACACCCAAGATAGTGGACATTACGACTGCTGTGATAGAGATGTATGGAGACATCTGAGGCTCTTCATTGGACATAACAACAACAACAATGCAGTATACACACCTAAGATAGAGAACAACTGCTGTGATAGAGATGTATGGAGACATATGAGGTTCTTCATTGGACACAACAACAACTGTATTGGATCATTCTGCTTATATACGCTACACTGAAGAGTGGAATCACAGAAATGGTATTCAAGCAAACTATAGACATAAGCTCTTTTAGGACAGTAACACTATTTATAAATATTTCTATAAGCAAGCAACCTTGAGGGAATAATGTCCCGAATGACAAAAAGTTGTGATAGGAACGCGATAACGCCAAGTCATCAGTTTGATAAGAATCGATCAGCATTTTTTGGTAAAAGTTGGCAATTTCTGCAGTAGATAGGTAGGGTAGATAGGAGAACGTTCATATCTATTCTACCAGTAGCCATACAGTGCGGGCACGTAACTTTGACGATGGTAGAAACCTGAACACTTCCATTGCAACAATCGCGTCCTCATAATTGCCAATCATTCTATATAGGATAAAAACAAATTCTTGTGCATTCATCCTACATACGTTCCAGCATTATTTGACTCATCTGGATTAATCTCTCTCTCTTTCACCATTATATAAGATAGGTTTGGAAAAGAAACAACTGTTTTAATGCCGTGATATGTGAATTATCCCTACAATAGGATACATTTGTGCATGTTAGTGTGTTTCTAGGAATTTAAAATTTGACGTTTTTAGAATGTTACAATATGGGACGATTTAGCGTTTAAGACGTTACAAATTGACGAGGTGTTGTCTAGGATTTTACAATTTGGGAAAAATGTGCATTTTAATAATTTTACAATATGGGATGAATTGGTATTAAGGACTTTAAAATTTGGGACGAGTTGGTGTCTAAGATTTTACAACTTGGGATGAATTGACCTCTTGGACTATACATTTTAAAACAAAATGGCGTTTAGTACAATACGATTTGGAACGAGTTTGTGTCTAGGATTTTAAAATTTGGGATAAATTGGTGTCTATAATATTACAATTTGGGACAAGTTGGCGTTTAGAATTTCACAATATGGGTCGAATTGGTGTTAAGGGTTTTGCAATTTCGGACGAATTGGTGTTTGGGATTTTAAAATGTGTTACATATTGTAATCTAAAGATTAAATATTTGATGCAATAGACTTTAAAAACACTGATTTATATTTGGAATATTATACCTTTGATGCCTTTGTGATTTGATGAAATACTAAGACATATATTTAAAAGACATATTCCGATTTGCAGAAAATAAATCTTTGTTATAGTACAGTCAGGTGGTTAGCTTTTCTATCGTAACAATTTATATTATATAAAAAGTTGAGGTGTCCTGTTATTTTGTAATAATCGAGATCTGTCAATTTTGATAGTTTTGGAAGAGGCAGGATTTATGTGAAATTTGAAAAAGTGGCGAATTTGAATTTGAAGATTAATGATATTGATGATTCTCTGTAGAAGTAGAAATGTGGAGTTCGCGAATATATTTTGAGGTTTCGCACTGTAGAGGTTGACTCCGCGGAAATGGTGCGAGCAAGCGCCCCGTCAAGGTCTTTGGCCATCTGGGAGAGAAAGATGGTTTCACCTCGACAGGTGTTTTTGGTCACTTCCTGCAACACTCACTCTCTGAACTTGACTCAGTTCAGACACCACTCCTGTGTGTTGTGTTGAAAGTGGATGGTTTCACTTCGGTGGTCACTTCCTGCAACACTTTCTGAACTTGACTCAGTTCAGACACCACTCCTGTGTGTTGTGTTGAAAGTGAATGGTTTCACATAGGTGGTCACTTCATGCAACACTCACTCTCTGAACTTGACTCAGTTCAGACACCACTCCTGTGTGTTGTGTTGAAAGTGGATGGTTTCACTTCGGTGGTCACTTCCTGCAACACTCACTCTCTGAACTTGACTCAGTTCAGACACCACTCCTGTGTGTTGTGTTGAAAGTGGATGGTTTCACTTCGGTGGTCACTTCCTGCAACACTCACTCTCTGAACTTGACTCAGTTCAGACACCACTCCTGTGTGTTGTGTTGAAAGTGGATGGTTTCACTTCGGTGGTCACTTCCTGCAACACTCACTCTCTGAACTTGACTCAGTTCAGACACCACTCCTGTGTGTTGTGTTGAAAGTGTATGGTTTCACATAGGTGGTCACTTCCTGCAACACTCTCTCTCTGAACTTGACTCAGTTCAGACACCACTCCTGTGTGTTGTGTTGAAAGTGGATGGTTTCACCTCGGTGGTCACTTCCTGCAACACTCTCTGAACTTGACTCAGTTCAGACACCGCTCCTGTGTGTTGTGTTGAAAGTGGATGGTTTCACCTCGGTGGTCACTTCCTGCAACACTCACTCTCTGAACTTGACTCAGTTCAGACACCACTCCTGTGTGTTGTGTTGAAAGTGGATGGTTTCACCTCGGTGGTCACTTCCTGCAACACTCACTCTCTGAACTTGACTCAGTTCAGACACCGCTCCTGTGTGTTGTGTTGAAAGTGGATGGTTTCACCTCGGTGATCACTTCCTGCAACATTCACTCTCTGAACTTGACTCAGTTCAGACACCGCTCCTGTGTGTTGTGTTGAAAGTGGATGGTTTCACCTCGGTGATCACTTCCTGCAACATTCACTCTCTGAACTTGACTCAGTTCAGACACCGCTCCTGTGTGTTGTGTTGAAAGTGGATGGTTTCACCTCGGTGATCACTTCCTGCAACATTCACTCTCTGAACTTGACTCAGTTCAGACACCGCTCCTGTGTGTTGTGTTGAAAGTGGATGGTTTCACCTCGGTGATCACTTCCTGCAACATTCACTCTCTGAACTTGACTCAGTTCAGACACCGCTCCTGTGTGTTGTGTTGAAAGTGGATGGTTTCACCTCGGTGATCACTTCCTGCAACATTCACTCTCTGAACTTGACTCAGTTCAGACACCGCTCCTGTGTGTTGTGTTGAAAGTGGATGGTTTCACCTCGGTGATCACTTCCTGCAACATTCACTCTCTGAACTTGACTCAGTTCAGACACCGCTCCTGTGTGTTGTGTTGAAAGTGGATGGTTTCACCTCGGTGATCACTTCCTGCAACATTCACTCTCTGAACTTGACTCAGTTCAGACACCGCTCCTGTGTGTTGTGTTGAAAGTGGATGGTTTCACCTCGGTGATCACTTCCTGCAACATTCACTCTCTGAACTTGACTCAGTTCAGACACCGCTCCTGTGTGTTGTGTTGAAAGTGGATAGTTTCACCTCGGTGATCACTTCCTGCAACATTCACTCTCTGAACTTGACTCAGTTCAGACACCGCTCCTGTGTGTTGTGTTGAAAGTGGATGGTTTCACCTCGGTGATCACTTCCTGCACCACTCACTCTCTGAACTTGACTCAGTTCAGACACCGCTCCTGTGTGTTGTGTTGAAAGTGGATGGTTTCACCTCGGTGGTCACTTCCTGCAACACTCACTCTCTGAACTTGACTCAGTTCAGACACCACTCCTGTGTGTTGTGTTGAAAGTGGATGGTTTCACCTCGGTGGTCACTTCCTGCAACACTCTCTCTCTGAACTTGACTCAGTTCAGACACCACTCCTGTGTGTTGTGTTGAAAGTGGATGGTTTCACCTCGGTGGTCACTTCCTGCAACACTCACTCTCTGAACTTGGCTCAGTTCAGACACCACTCCTGTGTGTTGTGTTGAAAGTGGATGGTTTCACCTCGGTGGTCACTTCCTGCAACACTCACTCTCTGAATTTGACTCAGTTCAGACACCACTCCGGTGCGTTGTGTTGAAAGTGGATGGTTTCACCTTGGTGATCACTTCCTGCAACACTCACTCTCTGAACTTGGCTCAGTTCAGACACCACTCCTGTGTGTTGTGTTGAAAGTGGATGGTTTCACCTCGGTGGTCACTTCCTGCAACACTCACTCTCTGAACTTGACTCAGTTCAGACACCGCTCCTGTGTGTTGTGTTGAAAGTGGATGGTTTCACCTCGGTGGTCACTTCCTGCAACACTCTCTGAACTTGACTCAGTTCAGACACCACTCCTGTGTGTTGTGTTGAAAGTGGATGGTTTCACCTCGGTGGTCACTTCCTGCAACACTCTCTGAACTTGACTCAGTTCAGACACCACTCCTGTGTGTTGTGTTGAAAGTGGATGGCTTCACCTCGGTGGTCACTTCCTGCAACACTCTCTGAACTTGACTCAGTTCAGACACCACTCCTGTGTGTTGTGTTGAAAGTGGATGGTTTCACCTCGGTGGTCACTTCCTGCAACACTCTCTGAACTTGACTCAGTTCAGACACCACTCCTGTGTGTTGTGTTGAAAGTGGATGGTTTCACCTCGGTGGTCACTTCCTGCAACACTCACTCTCAGAACTTGACTCAGTTCAGACACCATTCCTATGTGTTGTGTTGAAAGTGGATGGTTTCACCTCGGTGGCCACTCCCTGTACCACACCCTTTAAACTCTTAGGTCGAAGGGTAGCAGTAGAAATATATGTAATAGAGATAGGTTGCATTTAGGGAAATGTTTCAGAGGTGGGAGAATTACAAATATAGAAAATCTCTTATGCAGGGAAAGGTTGTAAGGATTTGTTAATGCGGGGAAATCTTATGTGGGAAAGGGTCAAGTTATGTGGCGAAGGGAAGGAAGTCTGTACATAGGGGACATACAGAATATATGTAATTCAGTGAAAAGGGGAATATGCAAATAGATAAAGCGTTCCTAAGAGGGATACAAACTACAGAAAAAAAAACAGAAATGCCTAAAACCTTGATGATATATATATATATATAGTTTTACGTCAATTTCAATCACAATATTGAATCAGAAAATACCTCAGCCTGATTGTTTCACTCTTTAATCCTATGCTACCATCCGTCAAACTGAATGTCAATAAATGAGAGAACTCTAAGCAGATTTATCCAAGATTGTATTCAAGATGGACAATTTTCTATCGATAATATTCATCCCTGATTTATAATTTTATAACATCAACAAGCAATCCAGGGTTAAGTTTCTTATACCATTTTTATTCATATAGCTTTCAGTCTAACACGTCCTTCAACAGGTTAACCTAGAGGTTTAACTTCCAACTACACCTTATACTTATAAGTGCTCCTATTGAAGAGCATGTTATCCTGAAAGCTAAAGAAATAAAAATGATCCAAGAAACTTAAACTGAATTACTTGTTGTTATAAAATTATAAGTCAGGGGTGAACTTTATGGATAGAAATTTAATAACATCAACAAGCTATCTAGGTATAAAAATATAAGTTTAAAAATATTTGCAAGAGTTTCTTTATTAAGAAATTGGGAGGCAAACTTTTGCGCGGTCGCGAAAAAAAAATTCTCTAGCTTTCGGGGTAACACACCCTTCAACAGGAGCACCTAGAATTATAACCACCAGCTAACTATACACCTTATAACATATAGGTTCTTTTGTTGAAGGGCATGTTACCTTGAAAGCTAAAGAAATAAAAATGGTCCAAGAAATTTAAACCTGGATTACTTGTTGTTGTTATAAAATTATAAGTCAGGAAAGAACTTTATAGATATAAGTTTAATAACATCAATAAAAATCCAGGTTTAATATCAGTTTCTTGCATCGTTTTGATTTCTCTTGGTTTCAGTCTAACACGTTCTTCAAAAGAAGCACCTAGAAGTAAAACTTCCAGCTAACTATGCACCTTATACTTATAAGTGATTGTATCGAAGATCATGTTAGCCCTAAAGCTAGAGAAATTTAAAATGGTGCAAGAAACACAACCCTGGATTGTTCGTTAATGTTATAAAATTATAAGTCAGGGATGAACCCTTTGGATATAAGTTTAATAACATCAATGAGCAATCCAGGTTTATATTAGTTTCTTGCATCGTTTTAATTTCTCTTGCTTTCGGGCTAACATGTCATTTAACAGTAGCACCTAGAAGTATAAATTCTAGCTAACTATTCACCTTTAATTATAAGTGATTCTATTGAAGGTCATGTGCCCCTGAAAGCTAGAGAAATTCAAAATGGGGCAAGAAACACAACCCTGGATTGTTTGTTAATGTTATAAAATTATAAGTCAGGGATGAACCTTATCGATAGGAATTTAATAACATCAACAATCAATCAGGTTTATATATAGGTTTCTTGCATCGTTTTAATTTCTCTAGTTTTCAGGCTAAAAGGCCTTTAACAGGAGCATCTAGAGGTATAACTTCCAGATAACTATTCACCTTATACTTATAGGTGATTCTAGTGAAGGGCATGTTATCCTGAAACCTAGAGAAATTTGAATGGTGCAACGAACACAACCTTGGAATGGTTGTTAATGTTATTAAATTTCTATTGATGAGATTGAATTAAAAGTTGTCCCAAAAGTTTGTGTTTTCTTATTACTTGGCGAATACTATTAGTACGATTAATACATAATAATACCTAATACAATTACTTTATACATAATACAAAGACATTATACATAACGGAAATAATATTGGTATTTCAATTTTTTTGCAAGTGTTTACGAACTTTTGGAACAACCTTGTATCTTGGAGATGAATATCTTCCAGTCGTTTCTTGATGTACCATTTTTAGTTGAGAAACAGAAGATCTGTCGTAAATATAATTTGGTTAATTCCGGGATTTCAAAATATAAAAATTAACTCATTAAATTACTGTTAACAAGCAATTATAGCTTACTTGAATTATCTAGGAGTGTGTTAATAATAACTCCACGGGATTTATTTATTCTCTCTAAAAAATACTCTAATTGAACCAAAAGTATTAAATGCGATCAATTTGATAAATAAAAATAAGTTGTGAACCTTAAAATCATTGTGTTTTGAATATGATTTAGCGTTAAATAAGTGTTAAACAATTAAAAAGGTTTCAGGAGATGGGTACTCCTGTAGAAGGGCAAAAATTCCCGAAAGCTTGAGACGGTTTTTAAATAAAAAGAAACTCTTCTCCATAAACCTTTGTAATTGTTTATTTAATGTTGTTGTTGTCGTGTCCAATGAAGAGCCTCAGATGTCTCCATGCATCTCTATCACAGCAGCAGCAATGTCCACTATCATGGGTGTGTATACTGTATTGTTGTTGTTGTCGTGTCCAATGAAGAGCCTCAGATGTCTCCATGCATCTCTATCACAGCAGCAGCAATGTCCACTATCATGGGTGTGTATACTCTATTGTTGTTGTTGTGTACAATGAAGAGCCTCAGATGTCTCCATGCATTTCTATCACAGCAGCAGCAATGTCCACTATCATTGGTGTGTATACCCTATTGTTGTTGTTGTGTACAATGAAGAGCCTCAGATGTCTCCATGCATCTCTATCACAGCAGCAGCAATGTCCACTATCATGGGTGTGTATACTGTATTGTTGTTGTTGTCGTGTCCAATGAAGAGCCTCAGATGTCTCCATGCATTTCTATCACAGCAGCAGCAATGTCCACTATCATGGGTGTGTATACTCTATTGTTGTTGTTGTGTACAATGAAGAGCCTCAGATGTCTCCATGCATTTCTATCACAGCAGTCGTTCTCTATCTTGGGTGTATATACTGTATTGTTGCTGTTGTCGTGTCCAATGAAGAGCTCCTATGTCTCCATACATCTCTATCACAGCAGTTGCAAAGTCCATTATCTTGGATGTGTATACTGTATTGTTGTTGTTGTCGTGTCCAAAGAATAGCCTCAGATGTCTCCATACATCTCTATCACAGCAGTTGCAATGTCCACTATCTTGGGTGTGTATACTGTATTGTTGTTGTTGTCGTGTCCAAAGAATAGCCTCAGATATCTCCATACATCTCTATCACAGCAGTTGCAATGTCCACTATCTTGGGTGTGTATACTGTATTGTTGTTGTTGTCGTGTCCAATGAAGAGCCTCAGATGTCTCCATACATCTCTATCACAGCAGCAGCAATGTCCACTATCATGGGTGTGTATACTCTATTGTTGTTGTTGTGTACAATGAAGAGCCTCAGATGTCTCCATACATCTCTATCACAGCAGTCGTTCTCTATCTTGGGTGTGTATACAGTATTGTTGTTGTTGTCGTGTCCAATGAAGAGCCTCAGATGTCCCCATACATCTCTATCACAGCAGTTGCAATGTCCATTATCTTGGATGTGTATACTGTATTGTTGTTGTTGTCGTGTCCAAAGAATAGCCTCAGATGTCTCCATACATCTCTATCACAGCAGTTGCAATGTCCACTATCTTGGATGTGTATACTGTATTGTTGTTGTTGTCGTGTCCAATGAAGAGCCTCAGATGTCTCCATACATCTCTATCACAGCAGTCGTTCTCTATCTTGGGTGTGCATACAGTATTGTTGTTGTTGTCGTGTCCAATGAAGAGCCTCAGATGTCCCTATACATCTCTATCACTCCAGCAGCAATGTACACTATCTTGGGTGTATAAAGCTGCTGCTCTGGGTCCATCTCAATTTTCTGCAAGGCCGCGGCCATTTCAGGGCATGAGAATATGTGGGTAGGTGTTAGTTCCATACCAGGACAGTTTTTGCATGTCCTGTAGGTTTTTGTGCCATATGGATGTATTGTCATTCCTTTATAGTGTTTTGTTCTGAGTCTTGTTATAGTTTTTGTAATTTTTCTCTCAGAATTTATTTCGCATATTTGATCTTTTCTTATATTTTGTTTAATTATCTTGTATTTTGCTAAAGAATCAGCGTCAAATACTGTTTAATTAATATTCAGGATATTTAAAACAATCGATATTAAATATGTGTATATGGTTTCTTTTCGATTACTAGAATTAAAATAAGATAGCAGTGAACAGGTCAAAGATTTGTAAGCTATGAGAATTTTTCGATAGAAGTTTTGTCTAATTGTACTCTACAAGTTCCACAGTTCGGTTGAGAAGTTGAAGATAATTGTGATTAAAGGAAAAAGGACAATGGTTAGAAAACAAACTGCGGTTATTCTGTTTCTACACTAATACTCTATATACAAACAAAGACAAAACTTAGGAAAGTTTTATATTTTGACGTCGCCGGTAGTCTGTTTTTTTTTTATAAGGAGACAAAGACAATTTTGTTCACACTTGGTTATTTCGTGTGTCTTCAATAAAGATCACTGTATTATCTTTCTGAGTTATTGTCTGAATCCCAATATATATGCGAAAAGGTACAGCTTCCTTATTTTTTTCAATGAGTATGTCTTCAATAAATGCCACTGTGATATCTTTCAGAGTTATTGTCTGAATCCCGATATACATGCGAAAAGGTACAGCTTCCTTAAGTTTTGTCCATGAGAATCTTTTCAATAAATGCCACTGTAATATCTTTCAGAGTTATTGTCTGAATCCTGATATACATGCGAAAAGGTACCACTTCCTTAAATTTTGTCCATGAGTATGTCTTCAATAAATGCCACTGTAATATCTTTCAGAGTTATTGTCTGAATCCCGATATACATGCGAAAAGGTACAACTTCCTTAAGTTTTGTCCATGAGAATCTTTTCAATAAATGCCACTGTAATATCTTTCAGAGTTATTGTCTGAATCCCGATATACATGCGAAAAGGTACAGCTTCCTTAAGTTTTGTCCATGAGAATCTTTTCAATAAATGCCACTGTAATATCTTTCAGAGTTATTGTCTGAATCCCGATATACATGCGAAAAGGTACAACTTCCTTAAGTTTTGTCCATGAGTATGTCTTCAATAAATGCCACTGTAATATCTTTCAGAGTTATTGTCTGAATCCCGATATACATGCGAAAAGGTACAACTTCCTTAAGTTTTGTCCATGAGTATGTCTTCAATAAATGCCACTGTAATATCTTTCAGAGTTATTGTCTGAATCCCGATATACATGCGAAAAGGTACAACTTCCTTAAGTTTTGTCCATGAGTATGTCTTCAATAAATGCCACTGTAATATCTTTCAGAGTTATTGTCTGAATCCCGATATACATGCGAAAAGGTACAACTTCCTTAAGTTTTGTCCATGAGTATGTCTTCAATAAATGCCACTGTAATATCTTTCAGAGTTATTGTCTGAATCCCGATATACATGCGAAAAGGTACAACTTCCTTAAGTTTTGTCCATGAGTATGTCTTCAATAAATGCCACTGTGATATCTTTCAGAGTTATTGTCTGAATCCCGATATACATGCGAAAAGGTACAACTTCCTTAAGTTTTGTCCATGAGTATGTCTTCAATAAATGCCACTGTAATATCTTTCAGAGTTATTGTCTGAATCCCGATATACATGCGAAAAGGTACAACTTCCTTAAGTTTTGTCCATGAGTATGTCTTCAATAAATGCCACTGTAATATCTTTCAGAGTTATTGTCTGAATCCCGATATACATGCGAAAAGGTACAACTTCCTTAAGTTTTGTCCATGAGTATGTCTTCAATAAATGCCACTGTAATATCTTTCAGAGTTATTGTCTGAATCCCGATATACATGCGAAAAGGTACAACTTCCTTAAGTTTTGTCCATGAGTATGTCTTCAATAAATGCCACTGTAATATCTTTCAGAGTTATTGTCTGAATCCCGATATACATGCGAAAAGGTACAACTTCCTTAAATTTTGTCTATGGGCGAATATATGTAATGGTCTTATTAAAAAATTCTCCAACGTTTGAAGAATTGTTTTCTATGAAAAAATAAACAGAGGACGAGTGGTACGATTGTATTTGAAATGTAATTAAAAAACAACACGTATTTTAGACTAGAGCGAGATAAAAAAATTGGATCTCACAGGCTGATAGCAGATTCCTCCCTCCCAACAGGCGGACGGGGATTTATGGACAGTCATGGAAATTTCGAGAACAATTCTTCGTCGAATTTTCTCGAAAGAAAAAGAAAAAAAAAACTATCGATATAGAAAACATCATTATTACAAGTATAATATGAACAAATTAAAGTTTTTGTATTGATGTTTTACAATATCCTGTTACAAATAACTTTATTAGGTACCGCTCAAAAAGAGCAATCTAGCTTATGTTATCTACAATGAAAAATATTGCCACGTGGAAAATTAGGGAAGACAAACTTCGTGATGAGACAGCAATTTATTTAAGGCAAGAACAAACTATGAGTGATAAACAAAAGATAAGCAAAAAGAGAGAAGTGTACAGAGTATAGCAAAATATAAACATAAACAATGATACTCTGCTAATAAAATAATAAATACTTTGTTACAATATAAAAAATTGAACAGTCGATATCCTAATACTAGTCTCTCTTCATTATATAGTCACATGTTTTTAGCCAATTACAAACCTACCATTTATTTGTCAACCGGCATTACAGGATTAGCATAGTTACATAAATATAGTATACAATAGCTTAGATTTGCAAATATTTTTTAACTAAATTGTTTATTAGCCGTCCTATATTATTTTTCTCATATGTAAATATATCTTAAAAAACGGAATCCTATTTAGGGCCTATTGCCATCATGTATCATTACCAGTTGAAGGGCGTGACTGCCCGAAAGCTCGTGTAGTCGATTATTAAAAATTATTTTCTCCTAACGCTTTATTCTATAGTATTTATAATCCAAGGAGAGAGTTTCCATGTTTATAAAAACAGTTTCTTTACAGAAAAAGGTGTACAATGCAGGTTACGATCCCGGTTCATGACTGTCGGGAACCGAGGTTTTTAACCACTCGTCCCATTTTACAATATTTTTACATTCATTCAATTTATTAACAAATTTAATTTATTATATTCAAAATGAAATTTACCAAAAAGGAAAAAATAGTTATATTAAAATATACAATACAACAAATAAAAAGGAAAAATACACCCATAGATAAAACTTAAGAAAGTTTTACCTTTTAGTATGTATATCGGGATTCAGACAATAACTCTGAAAGATATTACAGTGACCTTTATTGAAGACACACGAGATAACCAAGTGTGAACAAAATTGTCTTCTGTCTCCTTAAAAAAAAAACACATACATACAGACGAACGAAGCTATCAAAGACATTCCACTTGCTTAAGATTTATCTACGAGTGCAGTATTTTTTAAAGATATAAAGATGTATTTTTATGCCTAATTAACATATAAAATATTTAGTTTTATAAAAGATTATGCAAAAATGTAACATATCGGTTATGAGGAAATAGCACGTTATCTATACAGGAAAATGGGTATATCTAGCATGAAATTTCATTTTCAGATGGAAATTATTTATTTTAAAAAGAAATATCCGCAAAATTTTTTTTAAATTTTATTTACCCAGATTGAGTCGCTTTTTAAATTGAATTTTGGAGGTTTCGTTCAACGAAATCTTCAGTTATTTCTGGGAAATGGGGGACTCGTGGAAGTTTCGCAGCCGATCGTCATTGGCAAGTTGTTGAAGCTATCTTCACAGCCGAATGTGCAAACTGCTGATAGCACTTTATCTCTCTCTGTAACCTGCGACAATAACAAACTACTTCAGTTAACTCTAGGTAACTACAGTACTTGGTAGTTCCCACTAGCTCAGGGGGTCGGCAATCTTTTGAGTCTAAAGAGTCAAAAATTACAATTCCCAAAATTTCATTTTTTTAAAGATCCACAATATTTTTTTCTTGCCAACAATAAATAGTACTCGCATAAATAATATTTGAGTATGGAACTATATAAAGATCTGCAGCTTCACATCCAAAGAGCCGCATGTGGCTCGTGACCGCAGTTTGTCGACCCCTGCGCTAGACACATCCTAGCTGAGGTAACTTGAAGATCTTCAGTTATTGCTATACCCAATCAAGGTGAAACATATATAAAAAGAACAAGTAGTCTTTTTGTATTTGCCTTCTTTTAACATTCTTAAAGTTGCGCTAGTTGAAGGACCGCGAGGCTTAAATACTTGTGAAATATAAAAAAAAAAAAAAAAAATAGCAAAAGCTTTAATAAAAACATTTCTGTTCAACAAGAAAATTTGCCATTAGAAATATACAGTAGAACCTCCATAAGATGACAATATCGCTAGAGGACATCTCTCTACAAAGAACAGTTTTCATTGCCAAAATTACCATTTTTACTACTTGGAAACTCTCCGTTAAGAGGACACCTCTCTACAAAGAACAGTTTTCATTGCCAAAATTACCATTTTTACTACTTGGAAACTCTCCGTTAAGAGGACACCTCTCTACAAAGAACAGTTTTCATTGCCAAAATTACCATTTTTACTACTTGGAAACTCTCCGTTAAGAGGACACCTCTCTACAAAGAACAGTTTTCATTGCCAAAATTACCATTTTTACTACTTGGAAACTCTCCGTTAAGAGGACACCTCTCTACAAAGAACAGTTTTCATTGCCAAAATTACCATTTTTACTACTTGGAAACTCTCCGTTAAGAGGACACCTCTCTACAAAGAACAGTTTTCATTGCCAAAATTGTCATTTTTAATACTTAGCAACTCTCCGTTAAGAGGACACCTCTCTACAAAGAACAGTTTTCATTGCCAAAATTGACATTTTTAATACTTAGCAACTCTCCGTTAAGAGGACACCTCTTTACAAAGGACAGTTTTCATTTACAAAATTGTCATTTTTAACAGGTAGCAACTCTCCGTTAAGAGGACACCCCTCTACAAAGAACAGTTTTCATTGCCAAATTACCATTTTTACTACTTAGCAACTCTCCGGTAGGAGGACACCTCTCCATAAAAGAAACCGTTGCTCTGAAATTTGGTGCCCTTTACAGGGAGAATATACTGTATTCAGACTTGATGAACTTGTAAATTATAAGTTTTGCCAATTAAAAAAACCTTCGTTTTCGAACTTATTCTTCTTGTAACAAGTAGTTTCGTCGGATTTATTCAAAATTAAATTTTTCTTAATATTCTTTATCCATTTACCTTTAGAATCTTATCCTACTTGTAATATTGAAGATATGCAGTAACCATGGTGTTTCTTGCCATCCTGCATTGCCATCAGTCTGTTACAGCATTAAGAATGCGAAGATTTGCAGAACGGCCATATTCGACCGTTAAAGGATATAACCAACATGTCAATTTGTACTTTATTTTATTAAGTCAGCACACGTACACGGAATCCCGTACAAATCTCTTTGTGTTTTCTATCTATTGGTTGCCTCAAATATCAGACACCTTAAAAGATAAACTTTTGATAATTTCAACAAATCTTTTTAGCACGTACAATAGATGAATTTATTATAAAATATATTAACTAATCTTTAGCACAAACCAACACCCTATGTATATCCTTTCATGAAAAATTTAAATAAAAAATAAAAGATAAAAAGATCAGGGTTGAAATCAAAAATAAAAATGGTATATCCTGACCAGGAGCACATGTGCTTTACAGAAGGCAGAGCGTCATCTCTGTGTTAAGCGTATTTACGCAAGTTTGACCTTAAATACCCATTTCTTGGTTTTTCAAGAAGCCTCTGGGACCAAAAAATTCTTTTTGATCGCAGTGGTACAGCCTACTCCACGCTGACGAGCGCCAAAAGCGCGAAACGCGTTCGTGGATGGCTTTTCTTGATTTATCAAGAAATTGGTTTGGCCAAATATCATGGAACAGGCTAAATCAATGTTTAGTTGATTTCTGTTCCACCAGATGGCGCTCTGCCTTCTGTAAAACACATGTGCTCCTGGTCAGGATATGCCATTTTTAATTTTATATACTTTTATATTTAGATAAGCCTTCTCTTCCTTAATGCAAAATATACATATTCATCAAACAAATGCTACATATTTCTGGAAATGAGATTCTTTATCTTCATTAAACGTGATCTCACACACACACATCCCCAGAAACCTGTAGCATTTGTTTAATTAATATAAAGGAGATTTGAATCAATTGATAAATATATTTACATATTTACGGCATTTTATTCTTTAAAGAAAGGGGTCAGTGGAAGGCTGATTAAACCGTTTGGTTTTCGACCACTACGACCCGGGTTCGATTCCCACATTGGACACTTTTTTCTGTTAAAAAAAATGCTCCAATGGCCCCCGATTCTTTCAAAAGTCCAACCCAACCAGCGAGTGAAAATAACCAAACTGGACTCTGGCACATTTGTAAATGCAAAGTCGAACTGCTTTTCACATATGTAGACATGTGGTGCGCTTATAGTAAAAGAAGTCGCTAACTACCCACCATGATTATCATGGCCTCTACCACGTGTACTAGGGATAAGCAAAAAAAATCTTTGAATAAAGAACAAATCAGCAAATGGAATCGCTACAGTAATCTATCTAGATTTTCCTTCAAATCTAAATCTATTTTACTTATTAACATGGCAAGTGAAGGTCCAATTCATGATGTAGAGAAGCCATGATAGGGTCAATAAAAGCTAGATGGAAGTTTGCTAGATCTATCTCCACGTGACATTTATTATTAACCTAACCTAATTAATAATTTCTCGCTGGGGAAAAGGATATTAATTACCTGATTCCAACTACCCGTCAAAGGGTAGAAACTTGGCTTGCTCTCTCTCTCTCTATTGATTTCATTTCTCTATAGGATGTAACGCGGAGATGTTTATATACAGCAATATAACGTGACAGCTGTATATAAGAAATGAATGTATTTAAACATGAATGTTTCTTTTTCACATAAATTAAACTTCTACTGTCCTTACTGCGATGAAAAAATATTGGGAGGGCTTAGCTCATCAGTGGTGAATAAAACTGCATAATGCGGGATTCGATTCCGGGCACTGTTGTCGAATTCCAGCAGTCTATATCACAATAAACCTATATGTATAGTAAATGAATACATTGAAACTTGAATGTTTCTTTCACATATATATCAAACTTCTACTGTCCTTACTGCGATGAAAATATATTGGAAGGGCTTGGCTCATCAGTGGTGAACCTTCAGAGGTTTCGCCAATTTAATCTACCAGACCGCTTTTTAGAGCTCTAATACTGTATTGAACGATTCTGCTTAAATATGCTGCAATGAAGAGTGGAATCTTAGAAATGGTTTTCAGGCAAGCTATGGACGTAATCTTTTAGGACAGTCAAATTACATATATATATTTGCATCGAGCAATGCTCTTCAGCAAACTATAAAGACAAGGCCAGTTAGGCATAAATTAACACAAAACAATAACGCGCCATCTATACATATAAAATGAAAGGATTTGAAAGCACGAATGTTTCTTTTATACAAAATACAAACTTCTACTGTCCTTACTGCGATAAAAACATATTGGGAGAGCTTGATTCATCAGTAGTGAACCCTCAGAGGTTTTGCCAATTTATTCTACCAGACCGCTTTTTAGAGCTCTAATACTGTATTGAACGATTCTGCTTATATATGCTGCAATGAAGAGTGGAATTTTAGAAATGGGATTCAAGCAAACTATGGACATAAGCTTTTAGGACAGTCAAATTACATTAAAATATTTGCATCGAGAAATGCGCTTCCGCAAACAATAAGGACAAGGCCAGTTAGACTTAAATTAGTATAATGCAATAACGCGCCATCTATATATAACAAATGAAAGTATTTAAACACGAATGTTTCTTTCACACAAATTAAACTCTACTGTCCTTACATGCTATAACTGTAGATGTGATGTGTGCCGTATTTAAAGATATCTCACAAGACTTCCAAGTAGAAATCAATATTCCACTATAGGAAAAGAAAACATTAGATCCAGGTTAAGATACTGGATATCCTACTTATTCGATATAGGAAATGAAACCATGGTTCAAGACAAGACATTCGGGTTTCTTAATTGTGTCCTCTATAGGAAAAGAAACCAAAGTCTAAGTCAAGGCACTTGAATTCTCATTTGTGACCTATAAGGAAAAGAACCAATGTGCAAAAACCAAGAAACTCTAGTTTTCCAATTATCCGCCATAAACAATAAACCATGGTTCAAGTCAACACATTCGGGTTTCTCAATTGTCCTCTATAGGAAAAGAAACCAAAGTCTAAGCTTACGCACTTGGATTCTTAGTTATACCCTATAAGAAAGAAAACTAAGGCAAAACCAGAAAACTCTGGTTTTCCTGTTATCCGTTATAAAAAAGAGAACCAAAGTACAATCCAAAAACTCAGATTTCCCAGTTATCCGCTATAAAAAATAAACCAACGTGCAAGCTATTTGGGTTTCTCAGTTAATCTCTACAGCAAAGGAAACCAATGTCCAAAGCCATGATTGAGTTGGCTTTTATAGGAAAAAAACTGTCCAAATTTAGAAGAATAACTTAATCCTCCAAAGTCCAGAATCCCTAAGCAGTATAGTCCATTTTTATAGAAAATATAAATAAACTATAGGATGCCGAGAAGAAACATAAAAATAGTTAAATTGCATTCTACTAGGCACAATATTAAATTGAAAGATCAATTGTGCATTACTAGAAGCGATGACCGAGTTCAGAAAGATCGAAAAAGCCTTGTTCATGATGTCTAAACGACATTCTGACAATTTAGCTGTCCACCATTGTATGCAAAGCCAGGAAAGCCGAGGAGGCACAGTTCATAGAAAAAATAAAAAATAAGTGGGTCAGGTGTTAATATTAAAAACATGTGTACAGCCAACAGTGGTACAGCCTACTCCACACTGACGAGCGCCAACAGCGCGAAACGCTTTCGTGGATGGCTTTTCTTGATTTAACAAGAAATTGGGTTTGCCTAAATATCAGCGAACAGGTTAAATCAATGAATAGTTTATTTCTGTTACACCAGATGGCGCTCTGCCATCTGAAAAGCACATGTGCTCCTGGTCAGGATATGTGTCTATTTTGTTTTTTTACCTAGTAAAATATGTTAGAAGGTTTCATTAAGTTCACTTATCCACTATTGGATACAAGGTCAACAGAGAGAGAGAGAGAGAGAGATGGAACGCTTCACGATTTTGAGTGTCATCCTTGCGCAGGGGCCATGCTAATCTTCTCTGTATCGTTCCAATTTTAGTATATGTACCGCCGAACAAGCCGAGAGAGAGAGAGAGAGAGCTGAGGAAATCTAGTCTAAGGTATTGAAAAGAAGCATTTAGACCATTAGGTCATATTCAAGAAGAACAAGAAGGCCAGGTCAAGGTGGGCGCTGGGATAAATTCTATCCAGAAGAAAAGTCCGGTTACAGGAGAATCCACGTTCATTAAGACCTGGAAGTTCAATAAGAGGAGATTAGAGAGTTTTCCAGATCTCAAAGAGATGACAGGTCCAGCAAAGCTTTCTATAAGTCCAGGTACAGGCGAGTAGTCCAGAGTGACGTCTGCCACAGAAAGTCAAGGCCGCATTGAGACATCCGGATAGCTCACGTGGCGACAGGCAATTATAGCATGTACCGACGACATCTATTTCAGCCACCTTCTCCTATAACAACTGAATCATCCTAAGCAACAGTTTGGTTGGTTGGCATTGTGTTTCCCATTCAATATTTAATTAACCTTGTTGGACCCAGCTAAGTTTCGAATGTATGAAGGAAGTGATCGATTTATATTTCAACATTCGAACAAATTGACAAATTTTTCCTGCAGGTGTGTTGGAGTTGTTAAAATTGATCTATTTTTAGTTTGACTTTATTGCCTTTTCTAAATGCTATGTTGTATTGTGTATTTGTTTACCGAAAATATGGGAAAGAACGGATGATATCTTTATATGATGATGTGGGACTTGTGGATGTTAGGAAATAACCTTTTTCTCAACCATATTGGCTTTGATAAGGTAGAAGTAGTAATGGATTGCTCCATTGTTGAATCTGATAACTCTAAGCTATAAGATGGATGCTGCCCTATTGGTAAATTTATGTGATGATGATAATGACGAGGGACTTTGTGGATGATAGAAAATAATCTCGTTCTCAACTTTATTGGTTTTGATATGGTAGAAGTAATGATTCGATAGGTTTATTGCTGAATCTGATAATTCTAAGTATCAAAGATGGATATTGACCCTCTCTGGCTGGTATTCTTACATCTTCAAGTATAAAAATAACATCATATAGCAAGATGAAATGTTTATTTTATTGACTTCCTTGGATTTGCTTGAACCAACTATTGGGAAATCTGAGGCAAAGACAACACCTATATGGCTACAGAGAGGTCTACCCGCATTTTGGACTTTACTATGTTCTCATGGCTTAAAGGCTTAAATATCATAAACGGTTTTATTCTATTTTGTAATCATTTGATACTTGAAGTATATGTTTTAGAATTTTGTCAAATATTTGGTAGAAAATATAATTTAAATGTATATTTATTTACTAAGAGAATAAGAACATTCCGAACTCCGCCTTTGCCGGTCCCACGCCCGGATGAAAAAGGAGGAGGGGAAGCAGTAACAAGCTCACTAAAAAACCTGGGCTCAGCTGGCCCGGCTGATAGTACCCTGTAAGGGCTCCTGTTCCAGGGATACAGGATGAGCAGCGTTTGTACTCCATGTTGGGAGCGGCTGCACATGTCGTCTGTTCCTCATGTCAGAGGCGGCCATTTCTATTGGAGCTAAGTCGGCCTGCCAGTGAGTAGTGTTCCTAGTCTTAATGACAAAGGTAGACGCATTCTACTTCACCCAGTGTGGAGATAAGAAAGAAGAAGAACATTCCCGCAGCGGGTAATTTGGGATTGCACTTTAGTGATGTGAAGCGAAGTATTACTGTAATGTGCTACCAATGTATATTTCATTGTGCTTGGAGAGACTGTGATTTGCAGTTTTGCTGAGATAGGTTATCTTCTCTTCGTTAATGTCATTGCTGAGGAAGATAACGGTTTTAAACTGTCTACCCATAGAACATTGCCATAGTGTGTCGAACTATGACAGCGATGTGTGACCATGGAACATCGTACTGGTGTGACTTTCACATTCGACGATCCGTTATCTTTCCTTGGTTGATGTCATTGTTGAGTAATATAACGGTTTTCCCTGTCTGCACATGGAACATTGCCATAGTGTACGACCATGGCACATTGTACTGGTGTAACTTTCACATTCGTCTATCAGTTATCTTCCCTTGGTTGATGTCATTGTTGAGTGAGATAGCCGTTTTCCCCTGTCTGCACATGGAACATTGCCATAGTGTGTGACCATGGTACATCGTACTGGTGTGACTTTCATATTCGTTTATCAATTATCTTCCCTTGGTTGATGTCATTGTTAAGTAAGATAACGGTTTTTCCCTGTCTGCATATGGAACATTGCCATAGTGTGTGACCATGGTATATTGTACTGGTGTAACTTTCACATTCGTCTATCAGTTATCTTCCCTTGGTTGATGTCATTGTTGAGAGAGATAGCCGTTTTCCCCTGTCTGCACATGGAACATTGCCATAGTGTGTGACCATGGCACATCTTACTGGTGTGACTTTCACATTCGACGATCCGTTATCTTCCCTTGGCTGATGTCATTGTTAAGTAAGATAGCGGTTTTCCCCTGTCTGCACATGGAACAGTTCCATAGTGTGTGACCATGGCACATCCTACTGGTGTGACTTTCACATTCGACGATCCGTTATCTTTCCTTGGCTGATGTCATTGTTGAGTAAGATAGCGGTTTTCTCCTGTCTACACATGGAACATTGCCATAGTGTGTGAGCATGGCACATCTTACTGGTGGGACTTTCATATTCGTCGATCCGTTATCTTTCCTTGGCTGATGTCATTGTTAAGCAAGATAGAGGTTTTCTCCTGTCTACACATGGAACATTGCCATAGTGTGTGACCATGGTATATGGTACTGGTGTGACTTTCACATTCGACGATCCGTTATCATCCCTTGGCTGATGTCATTGTTGAGTAAGATAGCGGTTTTCTCCTGTCTACACATGGAACATTGCCATAGTGTGTGACCATGGTATATGGTACTGGTGTGACTTTCACATTCGACGATCCGTTATCTTCCCTTGGCTGATGTCATTGTTGAGTAAGATAGCGGTTTTCTCCTGTCTACACATGGAACATTGCCATAGTGTGTGACCATGGTATATGGTACTGGTGTGACTTTCACATTCGACGATCCGTTATCATCCCTTGGCTGATGTCATTGTTGAGTAAGATAGCGGTTTTCTCCTGTCTGCACATGGAACATTGCCATAGTGTGTTACCATGGCACATCTTACTGGTGGGACTTTCATATTCGTCGATCCGTTATCTTTCCTTGGTTGATGTCATTGTTGAGTAAGATAGCGGTTTTCCCCTGTCTGCTCATGGAACATTGCCATAATGTGTCGAACTATGAAAGCAATGTGTGACCATGGCATATCGTATTGACTTTCACATTCGACGATCAGTTGTCTTATACAAATGAAACATAGGAATCAACTATGGATATATAATAATTTTATCGAAAGAGTATTTTATAAAATAAATATCTATTCTTTTACTCTTTATAAGCTGTTTGACTCAGAATTGTGATTTTGAAAAAAATCTATTTAAAAATAGTAAACAATTTAATTAATTCAAATAAAATTTATAATAAATAATCAAGAGATGTGCTTTTTACATATATATTTCTAAAAATTGCTTTTTTTTTATTAAATAAAAAAAATATATAGTTTTATGTGTGTTCACACAGTGATTCAACTTTTGAAGTTTTTTATATAAAGGGCATACCTGTATCTGTAAAGAAAAAAAAAAACATTTTTTTCTCAAAATATTTCGAGAGATTGCTCCCTCTTTATAAATTTATTGAACAGTGTTGTTGTAAAGTTGTTAAGAGATTTTTTAGAGAAATGATCAGAATAGCAATTCACAGTCAAACAGCTTATAGAAAGTGGTAATGGAATCCATAAGACAAAGAAAACAATGGCTCAATGCCAACAATTAACTACTGGTACAAAGCAGAAGTCTTTGATTTCCAGACTTAAGTCTGGTCATCTACGAACATGGACTTTCCACAAGGTTCAAAGTGTATCGACCATCAATCAAAACCGCATTATTGACTGCATTAGCTTATCCATAGCTCTACCTATTCCTCTACTTATCTACCTATCCCAGCGGACACCATCAAAACCTTCAAGTGTGTGTCCTCTTCCATATCAGGATCAAGTTGCAGATTTATCCCTGTCTCTGTTCTCTCCTGGCTTATCCTCTCTAGGACGTTGTTACCCTCGGCAAAATGGAAGCGCCAAGTAGAGATTTTCCCTTCTTAGGAGATTCGACAATATACTGAGGCTATTTCTCACATTTCTACAGTACTCTAGGGAACAAAACATGAAGAGTCTACGACATCCAATGTTACCAAGTGGTTGCACCCTCAAGAACGTACTGAGAATGGCATTCCTTCGATGGTTCAATGAGGTAGGAGATAAGAAAAGAAGAGGCCTAAGAAACCAATGACTTGAGGGACAAGGAAGAATACTTTAAGAGTCACACTTGGGGATGATCTACTTTCACTTCCTGTTGAAACTGTCTGTCAATCTCGCTGACTCACTGGGTAGTGCGGTCTATTGACTCATTGGACAAATGTGTCTCAGATATTTCTGTCTTTTTTTTACATGTGTATACACACGTGTGTCTTACAATACTAACGGTCCTCTATCTACCCCGAAGTTCATGGAATGGTGTTTCTTGGTAGATACTACCTACGGTTGTAGAGCGAGTAGAGATACCGTGTAGACATTCTTTATTCCTCACATTTCTCTTTCTTAAATTTAAGCGACACTTCGGTCAGAAAATATTTTTATTTTCTCAACGATTCGACAAAAATCTTTTGTATTCGTCAAGACAAAATAACGCCTTGGCAAATATTTAATTTTTATTTTTATTTATGAGGACGAAAATTTTTGTCGAAAACTTTGAGAAAATTAAAATATTTTGTGATCGAAATGTCTATTAATTCTAAGAATTATAAATGACAGCCACGTAACCTCAATCTTTAAGATCCTTACATTTGTTCAGCACTATCTTTATGTGAACAACGGGATATATTCTTCTTTCTTATCTCCACTCAATCATATCAGGGTATCAAGCTTGTAGAGCTCCATAATGATTGGGCGAAGTAGAAGAACGAGTGGATGGTTTCATTGTTGTGTTAGAAAAACCTTTTTTTTGACAGAATAACATAATTTCCTTGGAATATTACCAATTTATAGTTAAAATGGAATATTTTTATACTAATTATTATTATCAAGGGTTAACAATGACTAAAGAACAATGAAGTCACCATGGAAAATACTTGTAATTTTGTGTATAATAAAAGTTGTGATTAAATAACACCGTAATAGGATACCAATAATGGTTTCCATGGAGACTGATCAAATGACCTTATGGAAAATAAACAGTCGTTAATTTGATATCGCTCTATCTCATATAATTCCAAAAATATCTAAATGTTATGATAACAGTGGTTATATTTAAATTTCGAAAATCATTTATTTATTATCAAACTTGTGCGAGGTTTGATAATAAAAAGGATAAAAGGTAATGCTGGAACTGTTTAAAGTAAATATATAAACAATTGAGAAAGTTCTTTGTTAATGGACAAAGTAGTTAAATAGAAAAGTAGTAAAAATGCACTCATTGACGATACTTATGGAGCGTCTTTGAAGTCGCCTGTCGTCTGTTTTTTAAAGAAGACAGGCAAAATTTTGTTCATACTCTTGTTTCAAAGTTACGGATCTACCGCCACTTTGTTCAGGTTGGACTCGGTGGAGTGGAGGACCCGCTCATCACCTGGAGGAGAACACTCGCGCGCCGAGGATGCCTCCCCTCATCCTCTATTATATAATTTTTGTACATATTTTAATTTTCCTATTTATTATTATATTATTTTACTATTATAACTCTCTTTAAGTGTAAATATTGACAAGATGTCAATAAAAGTTGTTTTAATTGTCACACTTGTTTCAAATCTTTGTATGCTTTTGTGGATGGTATCTTATCTTGGTATCAAATATTTGTACCCTCTTGCATGTTATAGTCTATACTTATTTAAAATTCTTGTAACCGGTGTTGTGGCTTTGTCACCGATCCGAAGTCGCTTGTTTGCGGCGAATCAATGAAATATTCACAATCTGTCAAAGAGGTGTTTGGCTCGTAAAGTGACTGAGCCGAATCTTTGTGTACAACTTCCTTAAGTTTTGTCCATGAAGGTATTATATTATTTATTCATTAAAGTTGATTAAGTTGCTTGATAGAATATATGATACCTGAGGACATGAATTTTATGTGAAATTGTTGTAGAGTTTTGTAAATTCGAAGTGAAACACAAAAGTTGCTTAAAGGTTTGTTCAAATTATGTTCAAACTTGAATATTTGAAAGAAATATAGTTGGTGAAACAACTTTGACTAAAGTTATTTAAATTTAGGTTTTCGATAAGGTTCGAGTGAAACAAATATACTTCTTCAATTTGTAATTGTCATATTTACATTAATGGACAAAACTTAAGGAAGTTGTATCTTTTAGCATGTATATCGGGATTCAGACAATAACTCTGAAAGATACACTCATGGACAAAACTTAAGGAAGTTGAACCTTTTAGCATATACTCGTATATCAGGATCAGACAATAACTCTGAAAGATACACTCATGGATAAAGCTTAAGGAAGTTGTACTTTTTAGTATGTACAGGGTGATCCAAAAGTCCCGCACTATTTTAAAAATTAATAACTCCGCGAATATTTGCGCTAGAGCAATGCGGTAAACACCATTGTGTTCAGGATGCAATGGGATTTTTTATGGCAAATAATGAAAAATTCGAAATTGATTTTAGTTACAATTTTATTCGCCAGATGGCGCTCTACCAGAATCGGAGATTCAGCGGCCAAATTGTTTGATAAATTGAAAAATACAACTGATCGACACATATTTTTCCTTTTTGAATACCAGGAAAGAACCCTAATAATATCAAATAACAAATTAATAAAACACCACTTCGCCAAAAGTATGAAGAATTGGTTAACGATTTTCAAATACAATCAGAGATATGTAAAATAGGTAAATGCAAATTAAACATGTAGCAAAAAGAAAATTGATATTTCAGATACGGTTTGTTTCCGAGAGAAGATAATAAATTTCTAATATTTTTAATTCAACTCTCACTCAGTATCGATTATATTTATTTTAATTCATTTGAAAAATATGTATCTATCTCTGATAATTTATTTTACTCTGGAATGCCGTTGTTGTTGTCGTGTCCAATAAAGAGCCTCAGATGTATCCATGTATCTCCATCACAGCAGCAGCAATGTCCACTATCTTGGGTGTGTAAAGCTGCTGCTCAGGGTCTATGTCTAATTTCTGCAAGGCTGCGGCCATTGCTGGCTATGAGAATATGTGGGTAGGTGTAAGTTCCACACCAGGACAATTGTTGCATGCCCTATAGGTTCTTGTGCCATCTGGATGTATTGTCATTCCTTTATAGTGTTTTGTTCTAAGTCTTGTTATAGTTTTTGTCATTTTTCTCTCAGAGTTTATTTCGCATTTTGATCTTTTCTTATTTTTTTTTTGTTTAATTATCTTGTATTTTGACAAAGAATCAGCGTCAAATAATCACATTTGTTCTTTCCTTTGGCTCAACTTTCTGGCTTCCTTTGCCAATTCGAATGCCATTTCATTACCCCTGATCCCAGCATGGGCAGGAATTCAATGTAGAATGGCAGTTATTCTCCAATGGTTCCAGTTGGGTAAGTAACGAGTGTATTTTCTGTGTGATTTTAGTATTGCTCTTCTGAATTGCTTCTAGAGCGGATATGGAGTCGCTGTATATTAAAATTCCTTCTGCTTGATGCAGGGATGGTTGGTCAAGGCATACATCAAGGTCTTTCCAGATAGCTGTCAGTTCACAAGTGAAGTTTGACGAAATCTGTCCTGCTCCTTCTTTGATTTTGATGTTTGTTCCATCTTGCAATATTATGTAAATTCCGGCCCTTCCATTACTCAGGGTAAGGTCTGAAGATCCATCTGTATATGCTGTTGAAGTGCGTGGCCTAGCATTTTTAATCAAGAATTTGTACTATGAGGACATAGCTGTTGCTATTACAAACACATTAAACCTCGAAGCCCAAGGTATCAAAGTCTACCTCAATCAAAACAAAGCCATCCACATATACAATATGTATCACCCTCCAAACAATACATTTATTGACGATGGAACAATGGCTCAATTTCTTACAGACAACACTATTATTGTAGGTTACCTTAATGCCAAACATCAACTATGGGGATGTTCTACGCCAAACCCAAGAGGCAAAATACTATCAAACATATTTGACGACAATGCCTTCATGTGCTTAAATGATGGGAATCCTGCCCATCATTCCAACAAGCTATAATACTGCACAAGCCCTTGATATAAGGTTTTACTATCCTGACATTTTCCACAAATGCAAATAGCAAATATTAAAAAGTTTTGGAAGTGATCATTTGCCTAATTTGATGGAAATTAGCACCAAGACCAAAACTAGCTCAATTATGAAAAATTCTGGAACTTCAAAAAGGCTAATATGATATATTTCGAAAACACCATCATTAAAGCAGCCAAAGTTTCAATACCAAGAGGTAATATTAAGAAATGGATTCCAAATTATACACACCAGGTAAAAAATATTCAAACACTTATAACTAAAAGAAATGAACTACAAAAAAGTGCACCCAAAACCAAAAATATTGTTGAACTGAACTGAACATTGTGATTGCAAAAATAAAAAAGATTATACGTAAATGTGAAAAGGAAAAAATAGAAACAAACTTGTGAAAACCTGAACCCAAGAAACCCAAATACAAAACTTTGGAATTTGGCAAAACAAATTGACAGAGTCCAGCCACAAACTGAAAACACAAATATGATTAAGAATACAGATGGTACACCAGCAACTAATGACAAAATTGCTGCCAATCTTTTAGGTAATTCATATCAAATAAGTAGTAAAATCAAGGTTGAAAAAAGGCCCGAAAGATTATTCATAACTGTAAAAATGTCACCAGCACTCATAATATTTTCCATGAAAAAAATCAATATGAAAGAGCTAGCTTATGCATTAGAAAACACTGACCTAAACAAGACTCCTGGGCCAGATGGAATCCATGGCCGAATGATATCAAACTTGGGCAAAATTGGCAAAGAAAGACTTCTTAATATTTCCAATAACTCCTGAAAAACTGGAAAATTGCCTCAAGACTGTAAAAATGCAACAATAATCCCCATTAAAAACTGGACAAATCTGCTGATGACCCGAAAAACTACCGACCTATCTCCCTAACAAATATTTGCTGCAAATTAATGGAAAAAATTATACTCAGACGACTCACCTACCACCCCGACACAAGAAATCTCTTACCAGAAGAACAATATGGATTTAGGAAAGGACATGGAACAATAGACTAACTCTTAATTTTCACACAAAAGGTAAAAGATGCACAAAACAAAAAAAAAAACTAACCACACCATAGCTGCTTTTTAGACCTTACACAAGCTTTTGATAAGGTATGGAAAAACAAGTTAATTACAAAATTATACAAACATTTCAAAATTGATGGAAAAGCTATCACTTGGATAAATGATTCTCTTAAAAATATACAAATCAGGGTCAAATATAATGGCACACTATCTAAAACCTTCAAATTGTACCAAGGATTACCACAAGGATCAGTCCTTAGCCCAACTCTCTTCACCCTATTTATTGCAGGCATAGAAGAAATATTTTCACATAAAACCAATATTGGACTTTTCGCTGATGACATTATTCTATGGAGCAGCAACACTAACTGGAAAAAAGCTGAAAGAGATTTGAACAAGACTCTTCTCCACCTAGAAAAATTTGCTAATAAACATAAATTAGAATTTAACCCCCAAAAATCTGAAACCTGTCTTTTTACTACCGATAAGAAATTATACAATATAAAACCAAATATTATTCTGAAAGAACAACAATTGCAATATAATAAACATCCTAAATATCTTGGCTACACCCTGGATCCAGAAATTAACTCCAGTAAGCATATTGAAGGAGTTGTTAGAAAAGGAAGAGACCGACTAAAAATCTTGAATAATATTTCAGGAAGAGTGGGAAGCTGAAGCAACAACACTAAAATTAACTTACACATCTCTAATGAGACCAATCTTGGAATTTGGATATCAAATCTATGGTACAGCATCTGAAACAAATCTAAAAACACTGGAAAGGATACAACTAAATGCAGCTAGAATTATTGCAGGTCTTCGAAAAACCTGCCCTAATGATATTGTACTTTACGAGGCAGACATTATGCCCTTAAAGAATAGAATAAGCTACAATCTGCCAAAATATATAAACAAAATCAAGAGTTATGAAAACAAACACAGAACCTTCAATTACATACTTAATTGGGAACCCAATCTAAGACTCAAAAAAGAAGGCCCTCTCCACCTGGCCAAAAGAAATGGATTTTTAAAATATAAAGTGGAAAAATATTATTTAGCTGAAAAAATTTCTCCATGCGAACCACTAACAAAATATTATTTTTAATGCCACTTTAAATGAACCCACCAACAGACAATACCAAAATCCAGAATAATTAAAACAATTATCATTAGAAATAATTAATAAAATTCCTAAAAATGCAATAACTATCTATACCGATGGTAGCAGAGACGAGTTGGGATACACTGGTAGTGGCTCTCTCATTAAAACCACAAATGGCAATGAGAAAATAAACAGAAGAAACCCAGAATTTTGCTCAGTCTTCAGATCAGAACTTATAGCCATCTATGAAGTCTTAAAATCCATCAGAAACATTAAACATCACGATATATGGATTCTTACTGATAGTAGAAGTGCCATACAACACTTGAGTCACACAGGGGAACTTAGAGACAAAGTAAGCAGGAACATAATTGGTTATCTCCAAAAACTCTCAATACCTCAAAAATTCATCTTCAATGGATACCCTTACATGTTAGCATTGAAGGCAATGAAGCTGCTGATGCGCTAGCGAAAAAAGGCACAAAAGAACCCTTGTTACAGAAAAATAAACTTACTTTTAAAGAAATAGAAACAGTAGCCAAAATAAACAAGAAATGGAGGATCCCACCTAAGCACAGTTGGTATACCCTAGAAGCAGATGGCCACCCAGACCTTTCGGTCCACAAGCCGGCATGCGAAGCATGCCCTTCGCTGCTATTCTGTTCAACTCATAAGCCAAGTAACGGTATCCAAGCTAGTGCTTGGACATTGTACCTTGAAACACCACCTCCCAGACAACGTGTCTGGAAGGATTTCTATACCGGTGGCCTTTAATCACAGCAAAATAGGAAACTATCTACTGTGTCCAGCAGGGACCGCGGGGAGGCAGCCCCCGGTCGACTCTGTTCACTCACAGCTGAGGAAAAGCTCAGCTGCCACGTCGTGGGCTTTCTCAAGAAGCTTGCTGTGATTTCTCAGCAGCTTACTCTCGATCGCATCCTCGCCCTCCTTCTCTCTTCCTGCACACCCACTACCCGTGGTCAATCCAAGACGTAGTGGCGTGCATTCACATCCCTTTCTCCATAGACGCAATCAGGGTTTCTCTTAATTTTAAATCTGTGGAGACTTGGGGAAGAGCCCATGTCCCGAACTACCCTAATGAGTTTGTGGGACATAACCTTACAGAGGTACTTCGGTGTTGTTACCCCATTGAATACCTCTCTCCCCTTCACAATGTTCCTCCATCTGTCCAACCATAAGTCCTGGACGTGCCCCCTGATCCTCCTATAAACTTCTTTCTTGGTCACTGGGGTCCTCAGTGATCTACCTCTTAAGCATCCTGCCTTAGCGATCCTGTCTGCGAACTCATTACCTTCGATGAGGCTGTGCCTCCTAAACCAAGGGAGCTCCGGAGCCCGCGTCATCATCTCCAGCTCCTGGATTATTTGATGCGCGAGTTGCCCTTTCTCCAGATTGATGGCGACGAGGGCCAACATACAATCTGAATAGAGGCGGTCCGGGCTAAAGTTCTTCTCGGCACACACTCTGAGGGTACCCTGATCGCAACCAGCTCGGCTGAAAAGACCAGTTCGTCCACTCTGAGTGTTAAACTTTCTTTGAAGATCAGCTCTCCATTAGTGAAAATCACTACCCCAGCTCCAGTATTGGTTCCAGACCTACTCCCATCAGTGAAAACCTCCGTGCCATTCCCTATCGGCTCTCCAGGACTCCAATTCCACTTTGGCAACCACTGCGGAGGCTTTCTTGGGTCCCTCTTCCATTCCAGGGCACCCGCTTCAAGACCCAGGGCATCTTCCTTGTTCTCCCAGATCTTCTGTCTGATGGTCTCCTCCTCTAGTTTCAATCCCAGGGGAATAAGACCAGCGAGGACCAATAAGGCCTCACTGCTGGTAGTGCGTTATCCCCCTGTGATTCTGAGTGCCGCTGTCCTCTGCACTCTCTCTAGAGTAGTCGCCACCTTCTGATCCCTGTTTCGGCGACACCAAGCCCTGGAAGCCCTGGCTCGACACAGGAGAGGCAGAGGTTCCTAAAAATAGTACCCTCCTTCTCCCTCCCCTGTTGAGAGCCAACCAGGACAGGCCTGCACAACGCCTCCCTGCCTCTCGCCACCATCTCCTCCGCCTGGTATTGCCAACCCATCTTGTCATCAATGACCACCCCCAGGATGGTCATCCTATTGACCAACGCTACCCTCCGTCCTTCGATCCGGATAGCCGGCTTGTGTTCCCATTTGATCCTTTTCCTTTTATTTCTTATGTCCCTAGGCTTAAAGCTGAGGGCTTTAGTTTTGGAGACATTGAACTTAAGGCCAGAGTCATAGGCCCAGTTCGAGAGAATTTGGAGAGAAGTTTCACCACACTTCTCAGCCTTCGCTCTCGAAGCAGCCTCAATGATGAGGAACTGGTCGTCAGCATAGAGAACCAGCCTGGCTCCCTCAGGGAGCTCCTCCTGGAAAACGGTGTTTACCAGGATATTCCACAGAATAGGTCCGCAGCAAGAGCCCAGGGGGCAACCCCTAGCACAGTTTCTTTCCAACTTCCGCCCACCAAAACTGAGGCTAATCCGTCTATCTCTCAGAAAGTCACGAACCAAGCTGCACAAATTATCAGGACAACCTATGTCCATCAAATTTCTCATCAGCTTGTTCCAACTCATGGAGTTGAACGCGCCATCAATGTCCAGGGCCACGAAAAGAACCCAAGCACCCTTATTTAAGCCCATCTCAACCTCCTCTAACACCTCGTTCAGAGCTGTGGTTGTGGACTTCCCTTCCCTAAAACCATGTTGGAAAGAGGAAAGGAGCTCATTACTCTCTAGCCAGTGCTTCAGTCGCTGAGCTAGTAGGCTATCCAGGACCATACCTAGACACACTAGTAAAGAAAGCATACGATAATCATTAGGAGAATTACCCTTTCTACCAAACCTTTCGAGAAGCACTACTCGGGTAACCTTCCATGCCTCAGGAAATGTACCTGTGTCCAGACACCTATTGAAAAACCTGGAAAGAAGCGATGGGTGCATCCTTACCAGGGCTTTCACGACCGTGTTATCGATCCCTTCGGGACCAGGAGATTTCCATTTCCCGAACTTGAAAGCCGTCAGTTTCACCTCATTCTCAGAAAAGGGCGGATCTACCAAACCACAAGTGGTCAGAGAGATCTCGTCCTCTGGTTCCTCGTTTCCGAAGTGCCGATCCAAGTTGTTTTTATTTTGTCTTCTGCTTTCGAGCGAGTAGGTCTATAACACATTCTCTCTGAATTTTCTCATTGTTGGTGGATGAAACAGCACCAGTGATTATTTTGGCCGCTTTTGAATGAACACTGTCTAGTCTTACTTTTAGTGATGAGCTTGAGGGAGCCCAGACCGGTGTTGCATATTTCATTATCGGCCTTATTAAGGTGGTATATGTTGTTCTGAGAATTCTGGGTTTTGCTCCCCAATTTGTTCCACATAGCCTTCTCAGAATGTTTAGTTTTCTGATATCTCTATTTGAGGTGCTAATTATGTGTTCTGAATATTCCAATTCCACATCAATAATGATTAAAATAATTCTGTTGACATATTGTCAATACATGCACAGTCTGCACTATTAAAAAAAGATAATATGCATTATATACACTATGTACAATGAATATGGCGCCTCTTCCAGCGCTGCAGAGTTTGGTGGAGAATCGCCAGTGGGTCTCCAGCGACATCACGCATTTTGCGATCTACGATGAATAAGTAGATCGCGTACTTCGCCGCTTAGGAGATGGTGATGGCGTGGTCCTCGAGACCAACTTGAAAGATCCAGGACTGCAGTATCACACTTAGGTATTATGGATTTCTAATTTTATCAATTATTTTTTTGTTTATGCTTATTTTTTGGTTATATTTATGCCTTTTTCCCTGTGAGTGGAGAAGACGCATAGGTTTGGTTTTATTGGGTTTATGCTCATTTGGAGTTCCATTGCCCACTTCTCCAGTCCTCTCATTGATGTGTTCAGTATTTATTACGAATTTTCTATGCTGCTACTTGTGTGCCATATGGCTATATCATCTGCATAACAGGCAACCTTTGTGTCTTCAGTGAGGTAAGGATGGATGTCGTTAATATATAGCAGATAGAGTAGAGGACTGAGCACCGATCCCTGAGTTACACCAGCCCATGTTCTTCCTTCCTTGGAAAATTCTCCATTAACCCCGAATCTTTAACCTTCTTCCCCTTAAGAAGTCTGCAATCCATATTAAGGTTTTTCTCTTACTCCGATGTTGTGCAGCTTTTCACGTAATTTCTCCCTCCACACTCGATCAAAAGCTGAGGTCATATCAAGGAATATAGCCGTGGTCTTCTTTGGCGGTTTTTCCTGGAAAGAATCTATTATTGATTGACAGAAGTAGAACAGTTGATCAGTCGTACAGTGCTGGGATCTATAGGCAGTTTGGTAGAGGTTTATTTTATTATTGTTAGTGAGCCAGACTATGAGCCTAGAGTGGATAATTCGTTCTGGTATTTTACAAAGTTTGCTGGTGAGAGCAATTGGCCGATAGTTCTTGTATTCCTTGGCATCTTTGTTTGGCTTCAGTATTGGCACTATAATTGATATCAACAACAACAACAACAACAAAAAGCCTTTATTCAGGGTCACTGACCCTATACAGGATTCACCAGAGGTATGCATAAGAACAAAGCAGTGAGACAAAGGAAATAACGATATATACAGAAGAAAAAGAAAAAAAACAAGAAAGAGAAAGAAGGAAGCAAGAAAAACAACACAAAAAGAGTAGCAGTAAGAAAGTGAGGAGTGAGTGTCACTTGGCATTCTTCTGAGATACGGACTTGTGGAAACCATAAAACGCCGTAGCAATATACTTATTCTGGGTCATATTGTCAATTATTGATGGAAGTGAAGCACAGAGTTGCCCAGTTTTGAGCATAAGGGTTCTTCTTTCTTCTTTCAGAGCATAGCAATCAAAAATATAGTGAGTGATTTCCTTTTTTAGTTTTGAATTACAGAAGGTACAAATCGGGTCCTCACCGCAGAGCATCTTGGTGTGGTTTTCTCTAAAAAAACTTGAAAGTATTCTAACTTGTGCGAGTAGTCTTACAACCGGGAAAGGAAAATCCCCTAAAAGGTATCCCTCCGTCATGAAAGATATGTGAATGTCTTTGCAGTGAGAGTATAGCTTAGATTTATCCATTCTTGTAAGGTCGTTTTGTATAGATTGGTCTGCCGCTGTTTTTAAGAGCCCTGTAATCGCGCTCCTCAGCGTTTCAGGATCATCACAGGAAACAAGTGCAGGGTATCCATTATTGTTAAGCAGATTGGTGAGCTTTTTAATGAAACCGATGGGTGTGCCCGAAGCATTAGACAGTTCCCGTGTTCTATTAAAACATATACGCGGCAATCTGTCACTGCTCATATTATAATTGATATCTTCCAATTCTTTGGTAGTTTACCAGTTTGCCATGAAATGTTCAGTATTCGTAGGAGCTGATTATTAGCTTTGTCTTCAAAGTGTTTAATCATTTGACCAAAGATTAGATAATCTCTTGGTGACCTCTTGGATATTTTATTGATAAGTTTAGCTCATTCAGTGTGAAGTCTCTCGAGAAAATATCTTGTTGATGGAAGTTTCTTGCTTGTTTAACTAACTGGTTTATATTATTTTTAGAGTCCTGTCTTCATTCGTATAGTTGAGTATGGAAGTGCTTGAAAGATATTCAGCAATTATATAAGCCATCTGTTTGTTCTCGTTCGCGCTGTTCTATTTCTTGTTCTATTTTGTGACTAATTTCAATGAGTTCCTTTCTGTTTTCTTCTGTTTTATTTTTTTAAGAAGTTCATTGATATTGTCTCTATCTCTGACATAATTGCCTCGATATTGTGGTCCTTCCAATAAGGTATCCACAGGTCTCTACGTCTACCTCTAGGTATCGATACTTTTGCAGCTTTTGAAATGTTCGAAGAGAATTTTTCCAAGTTTTTGTCAAGCGTTCTGTAATTCAATTTTTCGTTGCACAGTTCTTCAAGATTTTCTGTGAATTTTTTTCAAGTCGGCTTTACTAAAGTTCCATGTTCTTTTATTCTAATGGACATTCTCAATTTTGAAGTTTAGGGTTGTTAAAATTGGTCTGTGGTCACTGATTGCACCTCTCAGGATTTTCCATTGTGTTGTGGGTGCGATGTTGTAATTTATCGCTGTGATGTCTATTGCGGATTCTGTGCCTGTGGACTTGGATAGATAGGTGTTCTCTCCGTTATTTAACGGTGTAAGGTCGAGGTCGGTTAGCATGTCCTCAACCTGCTGACCTTTGTTATCCTGGACAGGTGATCCCCAAATTGAACTTTTGGCGTTAAAATCGCCGAGTATGATTGTGATATCCGAAGACGCTTCACTTAATGTCTCTATTGTGTGTACCCATACAAAATTCAAAGATTTCACGAGCTGAAATTGGCGATTTTGAAATGCGTCAAGAATTCGCTGCATGGGTTTCCGGCAAATTGATATTGATGAAAACTGGCTGTCGAATGTTCTGTGTACAGATGATGCTCACTTTTCTCTAAACGGAGAATTTAACATTCAAAACAGCCGCATTTGGGCAACAGAAAACCCTTGGATTTTTACAGAAATGCCACTTTACCACCCTAGAGTGACAGTTTTGTGTGGGTTCACTTCTTTTATTATTGGGCCATTTTTCTTTGAAAAATCAATGGAAGAACTTTTAAAACCGTTTTTGTAACTGATGAACGTTATGTTCAATCTTTGAGAGAAAATGGTATTCCCATATTGCAGGGCAAAAGCACTAAGCGAAATAACATTCATGAAAGATGGAGGACCTCCTCATATCTCCCGAGGTGCCAAACAATTTCTGAAGGATACGTTCTGTGAAAATCGTGTGATAAGTCGCCACATTATATACCAGTGGCCTCCAAGATCACCAGACTTGACGCCTTGCGATTTTTGTTTATGGGGGTACATTAAGTCGCGTGTTTATCGATGCTGGCCTACCACATTGGCCATGTTGAAGGCTTTTATCAGATGGCACGTTTTATCAATTTCAACAGATATGTTATTTAATGCTGTCCATTCTTTCATTTATCGTCTGCAGGCGGTGATTGAGAATGAAGGGTGCCACATTTAGCAAGGATTGTGACCTAACACAAGAGAGAAAGCAGTTACCTCATGTGTTATATAAGCCGCCATGTATTATATTATCTACCAATATTTTGCATCTCTTTGTGTTGGGATATGGGGATAATAAATGCTTTTAATAGGTAATCCCATAATATTATGTTCAAATCAATAGGCTTGAGGGATAAGTCTCTTTTAAGTACATTTATTTCAAGCTTTCGGGCTCAACCGCCCTTCGACAGGAAAAATTATAATAGCTACTAAAGTTTTCAGATCCAATCTAAATATAAATTTAAATTTGTGAGACGCTTGTGTCTCGAGTGTAATGCGAGGCTTGCCGCGGGAGGGGGAGAGATCTTTGAAAAAGATGGCCGTTTAGCCCATTTAAATATCGGAAATAAAAGATTATTTAATGAATCGCTAAGTTCATGATACCGAGAGGGGTGTGGTGGCTGCAGGGAATATTACATTGTAAATTTCAGGTGAATCAATTTTTCTATTGAGGCTATGTAATTTGCTTGATAGGATAGATTCAATGATAAGTCTTTGGTGTTTGTTGGCAATATTGGAATAGTGAATTTTCGGTGATGTAATGTTGAAGGAATGGCCAGTTTCGTTTATGTGCTGTACTATTAAGGATCTATGGTCTAAGTTATCAATATTTCTTTTGTGTTCATGAATTCTAATATTGACTTGTCTCCCGGTTTCGCCTACGTAGACTTTTGGGCAGTTCAAACATTCTATGGAGTAAATAGCGTTTCTTGGTGTGCTGCTAGGTTCATTGAGTTTCATGATCTGGTTTCGGAGAAGGGATCCAGAGGTAGGTGCGCAGGTGAAGTAGGTTTTGATTCCAAATTTCAATAAGAATCTCGCTATTGTGGAGGATAATGGTGAATATGGCATATTGCAGATAGATCTGTATATTGGAGACTGTGTCTTTTTAGTTGGGTCATAAAAGTGTCGCAATATAAAGGAAATCGGGTATGCGCAGTCCCTGAGGTCCCTGAACGGAAATTGTTGCAATACCTAAGCAACAAAAAAGAAATCGTCATCACCCAAGCGGACAAAGGAGGACAGACAGTTATCCTTAATCGATCAGACTATAACAGCAAAATGCTCAAAATCCTAGAAGACCGAACCGCTTTCCATCCCATATCCGAAAGTGATAAAAAATCTGCTTATAAATCACTCAAAAAAGAACTGAAAAAGATGAATACCGACCACAAGATCTCAGACGATGAACTTAAAGAATTCCTATCTAACATGTCCGGCCCACACAATGAGCCCTATATTTATGGTCTCCCAAAAACACACAAACCTGAAACTCCATTGCGTCCTATAGTGGCCTTTTTCTCTTCTCCAACAGCCCCTCTTTCCAGATTTATAGCCAACTTCCTAAAACCGTTCCTCCAATTACAGAATGACCCATTCCCCATATCCAACACCCAAACCTTTATAGGAGAAGTACTAAAGATCAAACCTGAAGCTGACCGCATCATGGTGTCTTTTGACGTGCAAGCCTTATACCCCAGCCTTCCACATCCTCTGATCATAAGTGATACAATAGAACTTCTGCAGGAACAGCATATTGATACAGATATCATCCAAAAAATCACACAACTAATTTACATATGTCTAGATAACTGCATATTCACATATAACTCCGAATCATTCAGGCAAGCAAAAGGGTCCCCAATGGGAAGCCCTCTATCGACCACAATTGCTGAGATCTCTATGCGCGCAATAGACCGAAGGATTACCGCCAATTTCGCCCATGATATATTCTTTTGGCGCAGGTACATCGATGACATCTTTTGCATTTGCACCACCACCAAAACCGATGACATCCTCTACAATCTAAACAATTATCACCCTGATCTTCACTTTACTGTTGAAAAAGAAACCAATAATACTCTTCCATTTCTCGACGTTAAAATCATCCGGTACCAACATGAATTGCAAACCACCGTTTATTATAAACCATCCTTCCGTCCTAATTATGTTCAATACTCGTCCTTCTGTCCTATCAGTCACAAAATCAACACAGTCATTGCTCTATCAAAACGAGTACATACCCACTGCTCCCTCCAGATGTACAAGAACCTCGAAACACAGAACATATTAGCTAACCTCAGGGACTGCGCATACCCGATTTCCTTTATATTGCGACACTTTTATGACCCAACTAAAGAGACACAGTCTCCAATATACAGATCTATCTGCAATATGCCATATTCACCATTATCCTCCACAATAGCGAGATTCTTATTGAAATTTGGAATCAAAACCTACTTCACCTGCGCACCTACCTCTGGATCCCTTCTCCGAAACCAGATCATGAAACTCAATGAACCTAGCAGCACACCAAGAAACGCTATTTACTCCATAGAATGTTTGAACTGCCCAAAAGTCTACGTAGGCGAAACCGGGAGACATGTCAATATTAGAATTCAAGAACACAAAAGAAATATTGATAACTTGGACCATAGATCCTTAATAGTACAGCACATAAACGAAACTGGCCATTCCTTCAACATTACATCACCGAAAATTCACTATTCCAATATTGCCAACAAACACCAAAGACTTATCATTGAATCTATCCTATCAAGCAAATTACATAGCCTCAATAGAAAAATTGATTTACCTGAAATTTACAATGTAATATTCCCTGCAGCCACCACACCCCTCTCGGTATCATGAACTTAGCGATTCATTAAATAATCTTTTATTTCCGATATTTCAATGGGCTAAACGACCATCTTTTTCAAAGATCTCTCCCCCTCCCGCGGCAAGCCTCGCATTACACTCGAAACACAAGCGTCTCACAAATTTAAATTTATATTTAGATTGGATCTGAAAACTTTAGTAGCTATTATAATTTTTCCTGTCGAAGGGCGGTTGAGCCCGAAAGCTTGAAATAAATGTATTTAAAAGAGACTTATCCCTCAAGCCTATTGATTTGAACATAATAAATGCTGTCCTCACATCTTGACTCTTTTTTTTTTTTTTTGTGAACAGTAATATTTTGTTTGTCATTTGCTCACATATTATGTCGTGCAAACCAGAGTGTTATAACTTCTCGAATAACACTGGTACACACAATTTTTCCCCTTATGTTTAGTTTTCGCTTTTCGCTCATTAGAGGAAATAGCATAAGGAATATTTTCTGTAGACCAATAACTTTAGAAATTTTGTGAAAAAAAAATAATACAAAATGATTTTACTACCACGTTTTTCAACGCAAAAGGTCGATTTAAAAATTATTTTTATTTGAGGGGAAACATTTCTTAAAATTGTGTACAGTATAATAAACAATGATAACATTTGACAAGCCCATAGGATATTTGGAATAAAGTACGACAAATGTATTTTGTCACTCCCCTCTATATTTCATTTGTTGGATCAAGACAAATATCCAGTTAAATAGTCAAGGGTCGCCAATCAGTCAAGAAACTACACATTTCTTAGAGCAAGAAATCCTATTAATAGTGCCATCATAATTTTTGGTACTATATTAACATTTCAAAAATTCGTGTATTGATATCAGCAGTGTTTTTCAAACATTCAATCTATTTCACAAAACCCCATATAAAATATAAATATTTTTGCTACATGTTTTAATTTGCATTTACCTATTTTACATATCTCTGATTGTATTTGAAAATCGTTAACCAATTCTTCATACTTTTGGCGAAGTGGTGTTTTATTAATTTGTTATTTGATATTATTAGGGTTCTTTCCTGGTATTCAAAAAGGAAAAATACGTGTCGATCAGTTATATTTTTCAATTTATCAAACAATTTGGCCGCTGAATCTCTGATTCTGGTAGAGCGCCATCTGGCGAATAAAATTGTAACTAAAATCAATTTCGAATTTTTCATTATTTGCCATAAAAAATCCCATTGCATCCTGAACACAATGGTGTTTATCGCATTGCTCTAGCGCAAATATTCGCGGAGTTATTAATTTTTAAAGTTGTGCGGGACTTTTGGATCACCCTGTATATCGGGATTCAGACAATTTCTCTGAAAAATACACTCATGGACAAAACTTAAGGAAGTTGTACCTTTTAGCATATATATCAGGATTCAGACAATAACTCTGAAAGTTACACTCATGGACAAAACTTGAGGAAGTTGTACCTCTTAGCATGTATATCAGGGTTCAAATAATAACTATGAAAGATATTTCATACAATTTTGAGAGAATCCATGGTAAAATCCATATAATAATAAATTTATTTTCCTCCAATTTACCCTGATTAATCTATTTATTAGCTTGATTGTCTTAATTGATTTTTCCTATATATAAATTTCATATTAACTCTATGGTACTAATACTGTTTTTCCTGCATGTACCTTCCATTCTGCTTGGTGAATCTGTATAAGACTAAAATGTCTTAATTAGCTTTTTGTTGTTGTTGTTGATATTTGAAACACAGTGACCTTTATTAAAGACACACGAGATAACCAAATGCAAACAAAATTGCCTCTATCTCCTTCAAAAATAAATAAATAAATAAATAATAATAATAAATAAATAAATAAAAACAGACGATAATCGACATTATTGACATTAAACTTTCTTAAGTTTGTCCGCGAGTGCAGATTCAACGAAAAATTCTATTTTTACCTTACCCCAAGTACATATGGTAAAGGTAATGATAATCAGGGTGGATAGTTAGCGACTGTCTTTTACTGTGTATAACTCCAAAGTTTACCCATGTCAAAAACAGTTCGGCTTTCGTACTTTTTATTTATTAAAGATGATTGAGGATTCCAACAAATTATAACAAAAATCATAAGATGCTGCGATTATTTTTATCTACTTGATTAAAGGAAGCTTTCAGGAAAGCTCTTCTTCAGCTAACTAAGCTGAAGAAGGGATATCTCGCAAGCTTTCTTTAATCAAATAAATAAAAAGATTTGCATGGGGTATTAAGATTTATTTATGTAATTTTGCAATGTTCTTTCTGTTTTTCATCACCCAGTCTCCCAGCGGTCCTTGCTGGTCACAGTAAATATTTTATCTATTTTGCTGCGACTAAAGGCCATCGGAATATAAATCCTTCCAGACACATTGTCTGGGAGGTGGTTTTTCTAAGTACCATATCCAAACATCAATTTGGATACTGTTCCTTGGCTTATGAGTTGAACAGGATAGTAACGAAGGGCATGCTTCGCATGCCAGATTATGGACCTAAAGGTCTGGAAGGCCATCGGGATAGAGATCCTTCCAGAGACATTGTCTGGGAGGTGGTTTTTCCAATTAGCATATCCAAACACCAGTTTGGATACTGTTTTTGGCTTATGAGTTGAACAAGATAGCAACGAAGGGCATGTTTCACATGCCAGATTATGGACCTAAAGGTCTGGAAGGCCATCGGGATAGAGATCCTTCCAGAGACATTGTCTGGGAGGTGGTTTTTCCAATCAGCATACCCAAACACCAGTTTGGATACTGTTCCTTGGCTTATGAGTTGAACAGGATAGCAACGAAGAGCATGCTTCGTATGCCAGAATATGGACCGAAAGATCTGGAAGGCCATCTGCTTCTAGAATGTTCATCAGCACCGCAATGGTAGTCTCCAATGGAAAACAAACTCCATTCATCCCGACAGATAAGTCTTATCAGCTCTAGCCGTCATTGCAAGGGCTCGGCGCAAGTGCTACGAATCCCTGCGTATCAGCAAGACCTTGGCCCGCATGTCAAAACAGGATGCTGCTTACAGGTGGGCTGCGTATCTCTCAGATACGTAGGTGTGGTGGAAGATAAGTTATGGCTAGCTAGAGACTTTCTCTTTCTCACAACTTATGGAATCCTCGGTAAAAACATACCTTTACACAAAACTATGGAATTTGTAATAAAGTTTTAACAATACTTCAATAGATATACTCTGGTTATTTTCCTATATATATGTCATAATATATGCTCTTTCAGGATTATTAAAACATACCAACAACCAACGAGAGAGAAATGGGCCGCTAAAGCGAGACACTTTAGACAACTAACTAACGACCATTTTTTGGCCACATTCCTGAGGGGGGCGTCACCACCTGGCGACTATCCTGGTTAGCCCCCCCCCCCCCGGTTGTGTACACAGGAAAAACAGTCGTTCAGTTGATAACGTCTCGCTCGCTCTCTCTCGGCTGGCTGCCTGGATGATTGCTCTAACAACTCGTCGTGTGATTATTTCTTTCCTCAACACATTTACCACTATATTGCCACATTGAAAAGTCGACAGGATAAGACCTGGCCGGGAAGCGAATCCCTCATATACCGGAGTATGAAGAAACAAGAAGCCAAGCCACGATGATCGACCAAACCCAACTCAACTGTAACCACTCCTCTTCGAGCCCTCAACCCCTTCCTCGCCAACCTTTGAACCGTGATTACGAAGAAGTATTCACCTACGACGGAGATGGAGCTGACACGCACTTCTTCCAGCACTAGATCTACTCAAGAACGATCGCCGTGCCAGAGCAGGACACCTCCCGCCATCATGGACAAGACTCCGCCATCTCCCTACCGCTACTGTGATGTACAACACTGGTACGCACAGTGTCACAGACAGAACTCTCCCGAAGCTCAATGAACTTACCTGCGCCCTAAACCAACATAACTCGTGAGTGTAATTGTCTTAACTCCTACCATTCATTCTTTAAATAAGTCATTCCTTGTAGATTGTCCCAATATTTCCATAATTAGCTCAATATGTGTGAATATGTAAAAATATTAAATATTTCCATTTATCTCTCCACCCCTATTAACAGTGATCTTATTATCCATATTATACCTAGCTATGTGAAACCCATTTAATTAGTTACCTTACCAGTAGATGTAACAATCGTCATTTTAATTAAATAATTTCCATTTTAACGTAACTCTTAAAAAAAAAAAATCATAAAAAAAAAAGGAATTCTACCTATTAACGCTTTACGATTTTTACTATTAACAATAGATTTTTCATAATCAAATTATTTATAAAAATATGCCTCCAGCACCTAAACTTTTGTATAGACCTCTCCTACTTGTAAGCACGGCTCACGAAAAATAATTTCTTTCCCTAATCGATTCAAAATTCACCCTGTAATTCAGGCGTCGAAGAATTCCAACCACCACGTGAGCCTTTCTTACAACCAACCCTTGGTGACTCTTATCTATCTTCCCCTTAATGCCCCTCTCATTCTTACAACTTTGTTAACTTTATACCAGCTCAGGACCTTTATAGATAATTATTGATTAATCAATTATCGAACTTCTATATTGTCATTTCAAAATCCTAACCTTCGCCCTTCATTTATGATAAATTATTTCGTAGTTCATCTCTAGCCTATCCACCGACCCACACCATCTAGTCAATGGCGTGTTCGTCACAGGGTGCAGATTGACTAACTGCTAGATATTTATCAATCCCTTTTTGTTCGCACTTGAACAATCTGCATCGAGCGACACAGTTAGCCTCTTCTCCTCGCGCCACACGTTCGCCACACGGACCCTGTCTTCAAAACTATGTTTGTCCATTGTCCAAACCAGCACGATATAGCCTACCTCCGATATTTCCCACGGAGGTACGTTAAACATCGTCGCTGATTCTGTCCGGTCCGTCATCATTTCGCGCAGACATGGGTCTTACTTTCAACCCACCGCGAAATCATCGCCTTGCACAAGCTCCCACGACGATTCAAACACCTCGTATCCGAGCAGCTTGTCACTTGTAACGGACAACGCAGTCCTCGTCCCAATTTTCGGCACTGTGCGCACATACTTCCCGCAAATTAAATATAAGTCCATCCGACTTCCTCACCTACACACGGGACTTTCCCCCTCGGACTCGCTACACAAGTAGCTGCATAGATAAGTTAGATTGGCCCAGGGCAAGTCTCCCCTCGCTCTGTTCGCCCAGGTTCTAACATTGTATGTAGTTTTATATTTACCTCAGTCCTGAGCTCACACAATTGCCAACCTCAATCTCATTTCTCGTACTCTACACTTATAGCATAGAAAGCCCATGACAAGTTTCCCCTTGCCATGTCCGCCTGAAAAATATCTTAAAGTGTAGAGTTCCCCAGTCTTAATGATCTTCAGAATTTCACCATATGTATGTGACTCTTCTTCTCGTTGTTCACACTCCTCCATATCACTTCCCTTATAGCACATTAGATTTTGTTGTATATAGCCTTTTATAACCTTGATATTTTCAAAGATTTCCTTAAATGTCAAACTCCCCGGTGTTGTAAAACTGCTTGTAAATAATATTTACTTGTGTACTATACAATATTTTATTTACATAAAACTATGTCACCATTACCTTAACTAATTTTAACTGCAAAATTATTTTCTCTATTCCTGGCTTCACCAGCTTTAAATATACTTAAACTATGTTCAGCTTTCTTCAACGGGGGCCATATGTCATAATATATGCTCTTCCAGTATTAATAAAACAAACCAACAACCAACGAGAGAGAAATGGGCCGCTAAAGCGAGACACTTTAGACAACTAACTAACGACCATTTTTTTGGCCACATTCCTGAGGGGGGCGTCACCACCTGGCGACTATCCTGGTTAGCCCCCCCCCCCCCCGGTTGTGTACACAGGGAAAACAGTCGTTCAGTTGATAACGTCTCGCTCGCTCTCTCTCGGCTGGCTGCCTGGATGATTGCTCTAACAACTCGTCGTGTGATTATTTCTCTCCTCAACACATTTACCACTATATTGCCACATATATATATATACTCAAAAAGACACTCAGAATATTAAAAGAAAGATTGTTGTTTTATAATACAATATAATGTGGCTATGATTATAGAACGACGTTTAACAAGTTTTAACGCAAATGTTTCTTTTTACAGAGCGAAAAATGGTAATTTTCATTATTTTAAGGAGAAATAATGACTATTCCTATCCTTAAAGATGAAGTATGAAAGGATGAATCGTGAAGAGTAATGATAAACGGAAAAATAAAAGTGTCCAAGTATAGAAAACGAACCCACAGTGTTCCGCCTACCGGGCAGATGCCATGTCCACTAGGCTACCCTGGACATGGCATCTGCCCGGTAAGCGGAACACTGTGGGTTCGTTTCCTATCCCTGGACACTTTTATTTTTCCGTTCATCATTACACTTCACAATTCATTCTTTCATACTTCATCCCTAAGGATAGGAATAGACGTTATTTCTCCTTAAATAATGAAAATTACGATTTTTTCGTTCTGTAAAAAGAAAAAATTGCGTTAAAACTTGTTAAATGTCGTTCTACTGTTGTTTTATAATGTGAAATATTCGTAAAGGAAATTCAAGATATCCAATTAGGAGGAAGATAGGTACAGATAGGTGTGATGGAAGATAAGTACTGGCATTCTCACTAGAGACTTTCTCACAGCTTCTGGAATCCTCATTCAAGGTAAAATATATAGATACACAAAACTATGAAATTTGTATTATAGTTTCAACGCTACATCAAAATTTCCTTCCAAAAAGACATTCAGAATAATGAAAGGAAATTGTTTGAAATGTGAGTTATGAATGAAGGAAATTGAAGATAAAATATCCAATTACATACATTCTTCATTGTTTCAGACTTCAGGGGTTTTGGGGCTCCAAAATAACTTTACTAGGTACCGCTCAAAAACAGCAACTTAGCTTATGCTATTTACAACAATGAATAATATATAAAGGTTATTCACATATTAAAATAAAGTGTCCAATGTGGGACTTGATCCCGGTTCATGGCTGTCAGGAATCGAGGGATTTAACCACTTTAACCATTCAGGGGTAAAGACAAAAATGAGCAACTTTACATGATTATCACAGTAGCAGAGATTCAAAAGCTTCCTTTTGGCCGATAGGAGCTATATCCACTTGTACTAGCAGTAAACACTTCATCAGAAAACTACAACAAGGCTTTTATTAGGGACCTATACTCTAGACAGGATTCGTACAAGTGCATAATTGCTTAGAAAAGATGAGTTAATTATTTACAGGTGATCGTTTATTTATATATCTATTTACATATGGCTTTTCTTAATGCTTCTTAATTTGCGCAGCCCTGTAAAACTTGTACAGGGCTAATGTATTAGATTTATTCTTTATCGTCAGAAAACTGTGAATATCGTTAGAAAAAGAAAAGCAAGATGAATAGAAGACACGCAGTGTTTATCGTCTCTCTCCACCAAGACTTTATAAAGCTGATTTTTGATTCTTTCTATCATTATTTATCATTATCAATTGATTATTTACTCTATCTTTTTTTTTTAAATTCTAGGATGAGAGTATATATAAAACGAAATGGATTAATCAAAGACTTTGTTATTCTTTTAAACGATACTTTAGTCTATGTAGAAATAATAACTCTTTCTACAGAAGTTATACTGTAATGATAACAAATTTCGGAAATAAAAAGTACACCAATAACTCGCCTTGCGTCGTTTCGTTTTGGCGTTTTTTTTTTCGAAGTTACGTCGCTGCTTAATTTTTACTGATTTTCACTGTGCGTCGTTAGAGTTTCGAAATTGCGTTGTTTTGGATTCAAGTCTTTAATTTTTTTTGCATTTTCCCCCTAAAATATGGCAACACCTTTGTTCTTGATTGCGCCTTCACATATTTTCACTTTGCGTGGTTTCAATTTGCGTCGTGTTTTTTTGGAACGTAACCCCGACGCAAAGCGAGGTATGGGTGTATAGTTCATTATTGAGTAACACTTTCAGCGGCTTCTTTGACAATAGGTCGATGACAACTTGTTTGAAGTTTCCATAAAAATATTTGTGTTTGATATATTATTCAATATTTTATCAATATAATCATAAATGGAAACTCTATTCCTGTTGTTATTGGCCTACCATTACCAGTTATAAGGCTCTGTAAGCTAATTTCGTCTTATGTTTATCCATCATACACAGAAGATCAATCAAAACAACTTTGCTCTGAAGTCCAAATAGCTTATCAACTATGGCCAAGAATCGATAAGATATTTACAATAAGATAGACTTCCAGTCACTTTTGTAAATACTTATAACTAGCTATAACTAGAGTTATTATCTCAATCACGATATAAATGCTGAAAAGTACAAATTCCTTAAGTTTTGTCTATGAATGTAACTTTTATTTCTTGGAAGTTTAGATGGAAATTTTGTCGGAGGATATTGATATATAACTATAAAGGTCACCTTTCCTGTCAAAATAGATGTCAAAGATAAATGCCATCTAAAGACCGTTGCGGCAACTAGCGGCCTCGGGTCGGTGAAAAACCCACAACACCAGCTATGAAAATCTGAGAAGCGTCCACCTATAGACCATAGTTTCGGGCTAATGGCCCTCGTCAGCCTAGGACGGACTTTATTCCATGAGATCCACAAGGGATCTAATGGAATCTTCACAATCTGCCAAATAGGTGTTTTGCTGGCAAAGTGGCTAGTCTAAATCTATGCATAAAATATAGATGGAAATTTTGCCATGAGGATATTGATCTATAGAGATAATTGTTACCTCTCCCTTCAAAATAGACGTCAAGCCTGAATGGAATCTATTGACCATCTCCGCAATTAGCGGTCTCGGGTCGTTAACAAAGCCACAACACCAGCTTTGGCAAACTTTTATTTCTTATATAAAATTTGAACATATTTTTTTGTATGACCATAGCTGAAGATAGAGGCTGCCTGGCCGGCATTCATAGTTTTCAAAATAAAGATACTTCTGCCTGTAAATCTTTTTTTATTATTTCAAATACCTCGGGACCAAAATTGGTCTTGATTATCTCAAAGATAGAGGCTGCCTGGCCGGCATTCATAGTTCTAAAATTAAAGATACTTCGGCCAGTAAATACTTTAGTATCTAAAATACCTCGGGACCAAAATTGGTCTTGATTATCTCAAAGATAGAAGCTGCCTGGCTGGCATTCATAGTTTTAAAATTAAAGATACTTCAGCCAGTAAATCTTTTTTATTATCTAAAATACTTTGGGATCAAAATTGGTCTTGATTATCTCAAAGATAGAGGCTGCCTGGCCGGCATTCATAGTTTTAAAATTAAAGATACTTTGGCCAGTAAATACTTTAGTATCTAAAATACTTTGGGACCAAAATTGGTCTTGATTATCTCAAAGATAGAGGCTGCCTGGCCAGCATTCATAGTTTTAAAATAAAAGATATTTCGGTCAGTAAATACTTTAGTATCTAAAATACTTTGGGACCAAAATTGATCTTGATTATCTCAAAGATAGAGGCTGCCTGGCCGGGGCATTCATAGTTTTAAAATTAAAGATACTTTGGCCAGTAAATACTTTAGTATCCAAAATACTTTGGGTTCAAAATTGGCCTTGATTATCGCAAAGATAGAGGCTGCCTGGCCTGCATTCATAGTTTTAAAATTAAAGATATTTCTGTCAGTAAATTTAAATTTAAGAACATAGATGAATATTTTTCATTATCAGTAAGAGAGAAAAAATAACATTATTAGACAGACTGAATATGTAAACTATTGAGAAATGTTACAAAGGAAGGAACAATGATGCCCAAAGAAAATAACAGACGAACGGGAATAAAAATGGCGCCAGTGTTGTGTTTTTTATGTTATATAATCAATCGTTCGGTTTTTTTTTATCTTGTTACGTTCCTAAATATGATAAATGGGAATATAACACGATGGATCTACAATGGAATGTGTAGACACAGTTTGAAGGAGATTGAGGCTTCTCCCTATTACAGCTTTTTCATATAAGAGATTAAACACAAAACGATAACAAGCCATCTATATATTCCTTTCATTATATATGTTATAATAAATATTATATTGAAATAGAGATTAATTGCTGGTTGAGTACATGAGTACTTAATGTTTGTAGTCGTGTCATCTTGAAAGAAAAGCAGAAGAATAATTATTTACTATCAAGTAGCTTTATTTTAAATTACTTGAGAAGAAAATTACAATAAGACATTTTTCACAGTTATATAGAATTTTGAATTATATATTAGTGAATTTCAAAAATAGGTTAGATAACTATATATTTACAACAAGTATTAAAAGTTGGCGTATTCTAAAACTATAGTCAAAAACAAGTAGAATTATCAATGAGAATTAAAATAAAATACATATTTTTAAAATATAGAATATTAAAATTATATAAAATTCATCCTATCATACTTCATCCCTAAGGTTGGAAATAATCGTTATTTCTCCTTAAAATAAATTTAGATTTTTGTTCAAAAGAAACATTTACGGTATAGTTGTCAAATTTCGTTCTATAATATATAGTGTTTCTTCAATTGTGTGTGATGTCTTCTACTGCGGGAAAGACTTCGCTAACTATGGACCATAAGAGTTCTTTCCCACAGAGTGGATAGGTCTGTATGGTGGCTGGTATTGCCCACCTCAGACCAAGAGATGGTACCTGAGTAGAAAAAGCATCCGAAAAGCCAATTATAAAATAGGTTCGTCAACGTCGAATAACAATTAAATTATATTTAATAGATTTTACTGATAATGAGGAAGTTGCCAATATTTCAAACCCACAAAATAGAGCTGACTGCTACAGGACACGTCCCCAGGTGGCGGATAGGGGAACTACATTCAGATATGAAGGCCAGCTGTGAAACAAGCAGAATAACACTGACGAATAAGCAGTCGCGGACCAAAAGCAGCATTGTTAGAAGAGAGAGAGGAGAAATACCTTTTTAAAAATCCTGAGTTCAACTGACCCGGTTGATGTACCTCAGCAAGAGTCCCTCTCCAGGGATACAGAGGAGCTGCGTCTGTACTTATGTAAAAGTCGGCAGCAAAGGCGTCTGCTTCCATGTTAGGAACGGCCTCAAACTACAGGCAAAGTCAGACTTTTACCAAAGTGTGCTTGGATCATGGTGCCATGATCAATGAAGGCTGCACTCCTAAAACCCATTCCATGAGCTCATGGAATTCGTATAATCTTTACGCAAGGGGATAAGAAACAACAATAACAAAATAGAATAAGAATGTATTGTCCTTCAATATTTTAATTGTATATTGCATTTGTTTGTGCAGTCAGGAGTTTATAACTTATGTTTATCACACAACTATCACCTTAGGAGTTTATACAAATTATAGAAGTTACTATGATGCATAAGATGCATAACGAGGCTCTGGAACATGTGTAAGTGTAAAGTTGAACTGTTTTTCACATGTGTAGACATGTGGTGCACTTACAGTAAAATCAGTCGCCTACTACTTCTACCCACCATGATTATCATGGCCTGTACCACGTGTACTTAGGATAAAAAAAAAACTATGATGCATTAACACGCTACATCTGTTATAATAAATTTAAACTCTTTTTGACGCGTATGATCCTTTTTGTAATAAAACAATTTTTATACTGTCCTCACTGTAATGATAAAATAATGGAAGGACACCTTGCTAATCAGTGGTGAACCCTTCCAGCGGGATAGGTTTGATCTACCATTAAACTGGTGAAACCGCTGGCAGGGTTGACCACTGATGAGCCAAGGGATCATTATTTTATCATTGAGATAAGGGAAGTAGAAAAATGGTTTTATTTCAAAGAGAATCGCGTGTCAAAATGATTTAAATTATTGAGAGTTTTCATACTTTGATTATTTCACTGCCGTCCACATGTCTGAGTGTGATTGTGCCTCAAGAGCCTATAACATGCTTGAGCGTGTTCTATGATCCAATATTCAATCTTCTGATTCATTATACATTGTATTTTAACTGTATTTGATGGTTTTGAAAAAAAAGCAATCTATAAATAAATCTTTAATTAAAAAGACATATATTGGATCAAAATATCATTTATTTTACCTTTTGAATACCAGAATTAAAAATTGCCACTATAATCTAAACAAATATCGATTAAATTTAGAAAATTCAACTCCAAAATTGAAAGCAATTTTAAATAATGAATTAATTGATGGATTAAATCAATATTTAGATTCCAAATGTCAAAACAAAGTTACAGGTAAAATATATGATATTTTGATCCAATATATGCCTTTTTAATTAAAGAATTTGATGTTAGTAAATTAAATTTAATTGCCATCTATCGTTAAAATTTTACACAAATAAATTACTGGCATGGAGTTTCTTTTAAATATCATCAAATATTATCTCTACAGACCTATAAGCTTATGTCCATAGTTCACTAAACACCTCTAAGCTGCCTTCCATAGAAAGGTCTGTAGAGATAATATTTGATGATATTTAAAAGAAACTCATTGCCAGCAATTTATTTGTGTATTTGATGTTATCAAGGAGAATTAACGTTGATACCTATTTGTAAATGAAGGCATCATAGAAAGGAATGGCTACTTAACCTAGTATTTCTTGTACGCCTGTTGTGAATAACGGCAGTTTTGACTTTTTAAAATATAGATTATTTCAATATAAGTCAATATAACAACAACAAGAAGCAATATTAATACCTCTTAGTCTTAGATTATCCAAGCAGAAATGTATGATACATACAGGAAAAAAGTAATAGTATCTTAATGGTAATATGATATTTATATACAGGAAATATTATATAAAGACAATCAGCTAATAGATATTCTGGGTAAATTGGAGGAAAAGAAATATATTATACATGGATTTACCGCGGATTCACCGCAAATGAAGGTAAAAAAATATAAGGCAATAATGCATCATCTATAGGAGTACATAAAACGAGTAATAATAAACGCCGTTTATTATTATTCGTTTTATGTACTTCTGTGGGAAGGGCTGAGATGTCCGAAACTTTGAGATTCCATTAATAACACACACATAAAAGTCTTTATTAGGGACTTGCCCCATACAGATTCTCCCAATTAGGTTAGGTAATAATCATCTTGTGTTATTTACATAGAAATTGAACTGGCTTTACTCTTCGTCTCAAAGTCATTTACTTGTTGACTGGTCCTTACATAATGATGATCTAAAAAAAGTATAATAAGCTATTGCCTTAGATTTGTTTGCTGGTATTTTTGAAATCAATACGTAGGGTGAAGTGTTGGTACATTTAATTTGTTGATATAGGGCTTTCCTCTTTGCATCAAGGGCTGTACAATTAGGTAGGTAATGGGGGGGGGGGGGGGGGGGGGGGGGGGGAGGAGATTCTATTAATAAAGGAAACTCATATCCAGAAAGCTACTGGAAGAGTAGATGAGAGAAAGACCAAGGTTGGACTTCAAGGAAAATTTGGGAGAAGAATTTACGATATCATTAAGAGACTAGCCATGATCTATAGATCTGAGAAGACAAAAAGGCAGCCACATATTGAGGATACATAGATAGACCTTTTTATTATCCCTAGTATACGTGGTACAGGTCATGATAATCATGGGGAAGTAGTAGTATATTTATTTAGGATATTCGAATCAAGTAAATTCAGGTCATAGTACCATGATGACTGGATAAAGTTCGATGAGAGAGCATTTACTCAGCAATAATAATTGTTGACTCAGCTAAGGTCCATGATCTAATGATAAATCTTTTTTTACCTAAAGCTTTCATAGTAACCTTAATAAATATAGAATACATAACACAATAGACATCCAAGCTATTTCACCTTAACCAGACATAGGATGGTGGTTGACAGCATTTCTTGCTTCTCAGAAAATTCTTTCTATGATCATTCTTTTTTAGAGACTTTCACGCTTTTTTCTTGGAGAAAGTAATGTGATGGGAAATGAAGGGAAATCTGGAAGATAAAGGCAAAAAATGGAATTAATGGAGACCTTCCGATACCATGAAAATTCAAATCTTAAGAAAGAAAGCTCTGAAAGGACAGGGCTACTGTCATATATCAACCTAGGGATAGTTGAGGAGAAATGAAGAAATTACACCAATACCTCGATTTGCGTCGTTTCGTTTTGCATTTTTTTCGAAGTTGCGTCGCTGCTTAATTTTTACTGATTTTCACTGTGCGTCGTTAGATTTTCGTAGTTGCGTTGTTTTGGATTCGAGTCTTTACTTTTTTTTTGATTTTTTTTCCTAAAATATGGCAACACCTTTGTTTTTGATTGCGCCTTCACATATTTTCACTTTGCGTGGTTTCAATTTGCGTCGTGTTTTTTTGGAACGTAACCCCGACGCAAAGCGAGGTATGGGTGTACTTCAAATATGGAGGTTGGATGCAGTATAAGGAAGTCTGAACTTTTGTTGTTTTGGCGTATTAGTAGTCGTTGAATAGAATTATATTTTGCAGGATATAAAGAAACTGTTGTCTCTATAAAATGGCGAATAAACACAAGACGATACTCTAAAAACGTAGGAATTGCCACCGAAAGCCAAAAGTCAAGACATAAAATATTTAGTCAAAATTGACACACTTAGCTAGAAAGTAGTTAACGAATATTATTACTTGGGTAAGCACTTAATGCATATTTATATTTAAAGGCTAAATAACATGCAAGATTTCGAACGAACAAATGGATTTTTGATCGCTAAAATGGGACAAATCTGTTTTGTAAAGTAGAGATATAAGTCAAATAACTTTTATTTTTCCGTCCATCATTGCTCTTCATAATTCACCCTTTCATACCTCACCCAAAAAGGTTAGAAATAGTCAATATTTCACCTTGAAATAAGTTTTGATTTTTCATTGAAAAGAAACTCTTGCGGTGTAACTTCAAGTGTTGTTTTACAATAACAAGCCGCAGTGTATTATATTGTATTATAAGTAATTTAAACTTATACCCCAAGTTTCGCTAACAGCTTTTTGCCATCTTGAAATAAAGATAATGAATCATGAATATATCATACACAATCGTACACATTGTTGTAATTTGGTCTGAAGATGGTAAAAAAGGTCATTATCGACCGCCACCTATAAATAATACTTAACGTAAAAATACCTATTTGGGATTCATTGTTACCTTGTGTTTCCTAGCTACATCCAAATTGTACCAAAGCTTAAATTCGGATCGCCTCTTAAGCAGGTTTACAATTTGTTCCTCTAAATATTCCAAGCCAGACAGTGTGTGTCGAATGTAATTGCTAATCGATTGGTAGATTGAGCTAACGGAAAAACCTCTTGTAGAGCTCAGCACTTGCAAGTCATGACCTTTCAACATGGACATTTTTCATATTGTAGTAAGGATTGAGGAGGTCTTTCATTAAAAATAGCTAAACCAACACTAAAAACTATGAATTTTGATAATTTTACCATTTATATCATTATTTCTCCAACTAAATTTGTCGCTATACTCAATCAGCACTTGCACACACAAGTCATGACCTACCAACATAAATATTTCTCATATTGAAGTAAGGATTGAGGAGGTCCTCCATTAAAAATAGCTAAAACAACACTAAAAACTATGAATTTTGATAATTTTACCATTTATATTCATTCTTTTCCCACCTATATTTGTCACTATACCCAATCAGCAATTGCACACACAAGTCATTTCCTACCAACATAAACACTTTTCATATTGAGGTAAGGATTGAGGAGGTCTTTAATTAAAAATAGCTAAAACAACGCTAAAAACTATAAAATTTGATAATTTTACCATTTATACTCATTCTTTTTCCACCTAAATTTGTCACTATACTCAATCAGCACTTGCAAGTCAAGACCTTTCAACATAAACATTCCTCATATTGAAGTAAGGATTGAGGAGGTCTTTCATTAAAAATAGATTAAACAACACTAAAAACTATGAATTTTGATAATTTTACCATTTATACTCATTATTTCTCCAACTAAATTTGTCACTATACTCAATCAGCACTTGCACACACAAGTCACGACCTACCAACATGGATATTTTTCATATTGAAGTAAGGATTGATGAGGTCTTTCATTAAAAATAGCTAAACCAACACTAAAAACTATGAATTTTGATAATTTTACCATTTATATTCATTCTTTTTCAACCTATATTTGTCACTATACACATTCCATCAACTGGAGGAGTAGATAAGAGAAAGGCCAAGGTTGGAATTCATGGACAATTTTTGGAGAAGACCCTACGATACCATTAAATGACTAGCCAAGAACTATAGATCTGAGAGGACAAGAATGCTATCCACCTAACAATGTTACATAGATAGACTTTTTTTAAAATTATCCCTAGTACACGTGATACAGGCCATTAAATCATGGTTGTAGCAGTTGACTACTGCTTTTACTGTATGTGCACCACATGTCTACATATATAAAAATCCGTTAGACATATGCACTTACAAATGTGCCAGAATTCCGTTTGGTTACTTGCACTTCCTGGTGAGGTTGGAATTTTTCAAGAATCGGGGGCCATTGGAGCAATTTTCTTTTAATTAGAAAAAAGTGTCCAAAGCGGGATTAGATCCCGGGTCGTAGCAGGCGAAAACCAACGGTTTATATTACCCTTCTATCGACCCCCTTAGGGATTGTAGATAGACTGAATACTTAACATGAATGATTCCATTCTCCAAAAGAGCCAAATCTATTCTTGAAGTAAGAGTTGAGAGTTTAAAAATATTCTTCCTCCAAATATAGCTTTCCAAATATCAAATTACTTTAAAGAAGGTACAATTTCAATGCCATAATAACTGCGATTACGAGTAGAAATACATTCCTGAAATGGCCCAAATGCAATTCCCAACTAGCCAATTCTGAACATCTATTGAATTGTACAAAATCCTCCAAAAAAGACCTCTGGGAAAACCTCAGGACTATAATAGAAAAGTAGAGACAATAGAACCTAATGGAGATCGTTTTAAACGACTTGAGGAATAAGTAGCCACAACACGAGTAGAAAGAGATTCAGAACTTAAAGTCGGAATATATCAAGATCAGACATAAGGTAATTCAAGATCAAAACTGGACAGAATGTGAAGTGAATGACGCAGTTAAAGAAGTTTCAGCCACCAGGCGGCAGAAGGATACCACAATCAATAAATTAATCTCGAGGTGGCAAATTGTAAAATATTTATCCAACCCCTCCTATTTTTTGTCTAAGTGAAAAAAAAACTTTCAGACGAGCTAAAAAGAAATGTAAATCTAAAAAGGTCAACAAGAACAATTTCGACGCCGTTTATTTCATCTTCATTTGCAATTAGCAATCTATTGTTGACTTATTTGGGAACTTCAAACTGCTCTCTAGGCATATTTCCGAGTTTACAATATAAATTTACGGGAAGATGATATTCATATATATGTATAAAATAATGTTGGAAAATATTTCTCCTATATGTGAAAATATACTTTGCTTTCTTCTATATATGTAAATAGATATTTTGTATATGTGACCCCCGCTCCTTAATATACCAACACATGTCTTCCACAGGCCACACATTCAACCTCAGCCAGCCGACCATTCACTACCATCACGTTCCAAACCAGCACCAAAGATTGGTGTTGGAAGCTATAACCTCTGCCAACCTGAACAGTTTTAATAGAAAAATAGACATACCAGATATTTATAAAGTATTCCTGTCATGATGTGTTTAATCTGTTTATTCTGTCTTCCCTTCACAGTGATATTCCGGTCTTCCCTAATGTGTCAGATTTAGAATTTACCTCATTGTCTTTTTTCCCTATATTTGCATATCTTAATTTGTAATCATAGTTGTTTTTTGTTTCTCCGTCTATAAGAAAAAATGTAAATATGCTAAAATATTGCTTACCATAGTATAAATAGGGTTGCATCTCTTTGAATCTCTTAGCTTTTTGCCAGTAGAAGGGCGTGTGGCCCGAAAGCTCGCTCGTGTTTTATTAAAAAGAAACTCATCTTCCTTCGTTCTTTACTTTACTTGATATTTTCTTTTGTTTGTATTTTTGCCTTTATAAAAGGAGATGCTGCCGACAGAAGAGCTCGTGGCTAGAGGAGAGCCGCTACTAGCTGATACAATAAACTTGTCTCTTTTACAAGGCTTTTAAAACTCGTCAAAGTTATTTCTGGAGTCTTCAACTTCTTGAAGCATTACAGGGAAAGTTTTCTCATTGGTACAGCCATATCGGGGTTTTACCTCCGCGACAAGGTACATCTCCATTGGTGTAATGACATATTTTTAAAGGTGGAGATGCCTTATATGGTACATTTTAGGTATTGTAAATATCGTGAAGTGAGATGCTAGAGTTACTTTGAGTTTTATATTGGCGATGTTTATGTTGAGTGGTAAGGAATTACAAGTGATGAGCTATGACAGAAGTTTTTCCGTTAATTCAATCTACAAACTTATTCGCGATTATATTCTACAAAACTTTCTGGATTATACAACAGGAATATTTAGAGAAGCAATTTGTAAATCTACTTATCAGAAATTCCAGATATAAGCTTTGGTTTTACCATAATAAGATACAATTTTAATTCTAGCTAGGAAATACAAGGAGACAATGTACCCAAAAAAGATATCTTAACAGAAATTCGATTATTCGTTTTGCTTTTAGACTAAAAGGTCATTAATAGATATTTTTCTTTTTTGTTTGTTTTTGTCCATGAAAACTAGTTAATGTTTTAGAGACGAAAACAAAAAGGAACATCATTTAAAGAACTCTTGGTTTAAAGTGAGATGTTGTCCATGAAATCATTTATTGTTAATTTTTTATATAAACATTTACAACGGATCGCCTTTTGCATTAAACTAAGCATTGTCTGTTATATAGATTATAGTAGAAGTTTATTTTATCTAAAAAATAAAATTTTGTGCTTTAATGATTTATTTTCTTATATATAGATGGCGCGGTATTGCCCTATGATTGATATAGATAATGTTTAGGTATTGTCTGAAGAAGATCTTGTAACGTGAAAGCTAGCCATATTTGAAAAAAGGGGAAAGTGTTGTGGTTGTTGTCGTGTCCAATGAAGAGCCTCTGATGTCTCCATGCATCTCTATCACAGCAGTCGTTCTCTATCTTGGGTGTGTATACTGTATTGTTGTTGTTGTCGTGTCCAATGAAGAGCCTCTGATGTCTCCATGCATCTCTATCACAGCAGTCGTTCTCTATCTTGGGTGTGTATACTGTATTGTTATTGTTGTCGTGTCCAATGAAGAGTCTCTGATGTCTCCATGCATCTCTATCACAGCAATCGTTCTCTATCTTGGGTGTGTATACTGTATTGTTGTTGTTGTCGTGTCCAATGAAGAGCCTCTGATGTCTCCATGCATCTCTATCACAGCAGTTGTTCTCTATCTTGGGTGTGTATACTGTATTGTGGTTGTTGTCGTGTCCAATGAAGAGCCTCAGATATCTCCAAGCATCTCTATCACAGCAGTCGTTCTCTATCTTGGGTGTGTATACTGTATTGTTGTTGTTGTCGTATCCAATGAAGAGCCTCTGATGTCTCCATGCATCTCTATCACAGCAGTTGTTCTCTATCTTGGGTGTGTATACTGTATTGTGGTTGTTGTTGTGTCCAATGAAGAGCCTCAGATGTCTCCATACATCTCTATCACAGCAGTCGTTCTCTATCTTGGGTGTGTATACTGCAGTGTTGTTGTTGTCCTGCCAATGAAGAGCCTCAGATGTCTCCATACATCTCTATCACAGCAGTCGTTCTATATCTTGGGTGTGTATACTGCAGTGTTGTTGTTGTCGTGTCCAATGAAGAGACTCAGATGTCTCCATACATCTCTATCACAGCAAACGTTCTCTATCTTGGGTGTGTATACTGTATTGTTGTTGTTGCCGTGTCCAATGAAGAGCCTCAGATGTCTCCATACATCTCTATCACAGCAGTCGTTCTATATCTTGGGTGTGTATACTGCAGTGTTGTTGTTGTCGTGTCCAATGAAGAGACTCAGATGTCTCCATACATCTCTATCATAGCAGACGTTCTCTATCTTGGGTGTGTATACTGTATTGTTGTTGTTGTCGTGTCCAATGAAGAGACTCAGATGTCTCCATACATCTCTATCACAGCAAACGTTCTCTATCTTGGGTGTGTATACTGTATTGTTGTTGTTGCCGTGTCCAATGAAGAGCCTCAGATGTCTCCATACATCTCTATCACAGCAGACGTTCTCTATCTTGGGTGTGTATACCGTATTGTTGTTGTTGTCGTGTCCAATGAAGAACCTCAGATGTCTCCATACATCTCTATCACAGCAGTTACAATATCCACTACCTTGGGTGTGTCTACTGTATGGTTGTTATTGTTGTCGTGTCCAATGAAGAGCCTCAGATGTCTCCATACCTCTCTATCACAGCAGTTACAATATCCACTATCTTGGGTGTGTATACTGTATTGTTGTTGTTGTCGTGTCCAATGAAGAGCCTCAGATGTCCCCATGCATCTCTATCACAGCAGTTGTAATGTCCACTATCTTGGGTGTGTCTACTGTATGATTGTTGTTGTTGTCGTGTCTAATGAAGATCCTCAGATTTCTCCATGCATCTCTATCACAGCAGTCGTTCTCTATCTTGGGTGTGTATACTGTATTGTTGTTGTTGTCGTGTCCAATGAAGAGCCTCAGATGTCCCCGTGCATCACTAACACAGCAGTCGCAATGTTCTCTATCTTGGGTGTGTATACTGTATTGTTGTTGTTATCGTGTCCAATGAAGATCCTCAGATGTCTCCATGCATCTCTATCACAGCAGTCGTTCTCTATCTTGGGTGTGTATACTGTATTGTTGTTGTTGTCGTGTCCAATGAAAAGCTCAGATGTCCTCGTGCATCTCTAACACAGCAGTTGCAATGTCTATTATCTTGGAAAGGGTCGCAATAATAAATGTTGAATATTTAATGCACACTGATTGTTTGAACTCTTTCGTGAATATTATGGTAACCTTGTGTAACTTAAAGAGTTGATGGTTAAAAAATGAAAGAGTTGGGAGAATGCAAAGACTTGTAGGAAGACGTAATGGTGGTGTGGTCATTAACATCTTTGTCACAGCGGTCCATTAGTGGCGGATCTTCTTAATGCATCTGGACTTAGAGACCTCCTGGCTTGGTAGACGCACACCAGGACTGCTGTCGGTATTGTATAATGGTTCACCATATATGTTACTAAAAGGTTGTCCCAAAAAGTTCATGTTTTTCTTGAAACATTGTTTCAATTATTACTTGGCGAATAATATTATAGCAAAGTATTCACTTTTTTTAATTAACAGAATATCAAAATTCGAAACTATTATAGACGCGTATGGTTCTTTTTGAAAATAAACAATTACTACTGCCTTTACTGCAATGAAAAATTAATTGAAGGGCCTGTCTCATCAGTGGTGAACCCTCCCAGCGGTTTCGCCAGTTTAATCCACCATACCGATGTTATATTGCATTTTTCGATCTTCCTTTTATAGTGATATATACTGATGCTAGACTCTTAGAACTATTATTTTAGATGAACTATGGACATAAGCTTTGAGGACAGCAGAATTATATATAATTATAAATATATGATATGCTTCGAGCAATCGCTCTTCCGCAAATATCAATTTTATCAAATATAACGAGTATCATCTTTATGTTTATACTTTGCTACTCTGTAAACTTCCCTTATTGCTTATCTTTCGTTTATCATTCATAGTTTGTTCTTGCCCTAAATAAATTGCTGTGTTATCCCGAAGTATTTGTCTTTCCTAATTTTCCACGTGGCAATATTATTACGGCGAATATATAATAATACACATAATACAACTACTTTATACATAATACAAAGACATTATACATAACAATGAATAATATTATGGCGAATTATATTGGTATTTGAATTTTTTGCAAGTGTTTACGATCCTTTGGGATAACCTTGTAATATAGACAGATTAAACAATTTTATCGATTTACAATGAATATGTGAGGAATGTAAACAATTCTTAATTGATTTTAACAATGTGTAATCGACAAATTTGGCATATTTACAATAGTATTTATCACTAACTCCCACCGCATCATGATTATTTATTTATGCTGAGAATGGAGTGCAGACGAGTATCACTAGAAATTACCATCATTAAACAGATTTTGAGATTTTTGGGTGAGGATCATGAAAATGGAAGAGAGCAGTTTGCCTCGCGTATGTTTGGCACACCTCTGGACATTGCACAACCACCAAAGAGCAGGCTGTATATTTGTTGAAAACCTGTAAACTATTTTAGATTCAAAGGGCTTTTCATTTTTGAAGGGCTGTACCGACTACACTGTTATACAGGCCGAAATACCCGGTATTATTCTAATAGCAATTGAAGAAAGCATTCAAAATGACATTATAGTCACTTTAAAAACTTAAAAAATTCAATAAGAGAAGAACTATATCTACTCACAAATACTCCTCTGGCAATTAAAAGACTTATTGTGCAACTGATACTCCTATGGGTGTTATTCCCAGAAAATCGATCAAAGCGCTGGAAGAATGACTGTCCTTTAACTTGTGATCTATGTATTATCAGAATACAAGACGAAATCATCCATACAGTATTTGGCTGCTCTTGCCTGGAGAAACAAAAAAGGGAACTTTTGAGTAATTTATCCTTGTCACACAATCCGATAGTCAACAAATATATAACTGGATGAATGCAACGATGTTTGATTAAGGTATTTTCTGTGGTTAATATAAATTCTACAAGGCCGCAGTCACCTTTCGGAGGAGATTAATAGAATCGCCGAATGTCGTGGTCTATTTAGATGAAGAAAGCGAAGACTAGAACGCGGCTGATTCAACACTAGCCTTTCAGTGATTCGCTAACCATGACGTATGCACGATGTGACCACTGGACATGCGTCGGACCTGTAGGATGTTGTTGGGTGCTGCGCTGCCTGGAGTATAGGAGCTCCATCTATGATTCCTTTCTTACTGTGGTGAATCTGTATAAGACCGATAGTCTTAATAAAGCTGTGTTGTTGATGTTGATTATCAATATATGTCTATATAGCGGTTCTGCTCTATGCCGTTCTAATCTGGGCACATGAACAGAACTTAATACTAAATAGAATTAAGGATACCTTTCAAGCTATACTCCGGGTTATATTCTGAGGGCAGAGATAGGAAGAAATCCTCACGATGTCATGGTGAAGAAATTGACCTCAAAATTCTGGACTAGAATACTGAAAATGGACCACAACAGGCTACCTTCAATTTGTCTGGCGTACTTATTGGACATATCAACCTCTTCAAAACAGAATATCGGTTTGGTAAAAAGCGTGACGGAGATACTAAATAACACCGGTTTCTCGTGGCTTGTTGGATGTACAGATTCTAATACTTTACAAAGAATAATTCCTCTAGTTATTTGAACTAATATATACTATTCTACACACAGTTCGTATATATGCAAGATTAAGAAATTCTGTACCATATTCTCACTATAAGCTTTTCCATACATCAACTACTATGGAGTGTTACCTTATATATATGTTATATAAAAAATGTTTTTCAAATATATTTCATAGATTAAATGACTCTGTTAAATCGACCACTAAAGTTCGCCGTTTTCACTATAAAAACTCATTGTTGTTGTTTCCCGATGGCTGGCTCAAATCTTTTGTACATTATGTAAATAAGTTTTTAATGTTTTTTAGATTCTTACGCATTAAGCCACGCATTACTTTGATGTTTTTATGTTTTTTTATATATCCCATTAGCTCAATTAAAGCTATTTCTAATCTTCATTATTTTAACTAATTTTATTTTCAAGATTATAACCACGACTGCATTACAATAGCATAATCCTCAAGATAATCAAAAAACAACAGAAATATTATTATTTATAATCTACTAGACGGGTGACCCGGGCTTCGCCCCGGGATTGACCCGTGTGCATATCTACCCGAGTGATATATATTTAGATTAGATTTTTTAAATAATTGTTTGTTATTAGCATTATCTATTTGTTTGCATCAGCATAATTTAATCTAATCTTTGATAGAGGGCGCTGTTCGTGAGCTAAGTAGAATAATTTGAATAAATAGTTTTAATAATTGATTTATATTTTTTTAAAATAGCCTATCGTCTTCCCCGTATTTTTTTTACCTATGTATGTAAATTTTGGTTTGAATTAGTGAACTACTGCGAATTTGTATGCTGGACATACAAACAAACAAACATACAAACAAATAAACATACAAACATTGATTTTTATATATATAGATATACCATATCTTCTCTAGGTTTATTTTTTGTAATCGCGTGATAGCCTGTTGAAGGACTTCATTATCCAAAAGCTCGCCATAAATAAAGAATCTTGTCGCCTTATCTTTGTTTCCTTCTTATAAATGGTATCCGACTATCCCTTCTCTTGAAATCTCCATATTTCTTTAAGGATAAATTGTGTGGTTAAGCGGAGTATTATGAGGACATTAGAGACCATGGAGCCGCTAGATGAAGGTACAAAAGAGGAATGTATTCTTGGTACATGTGGTGGTGGCTGCAGGTGGTCTTTGTCAGAAGCAAGGCCGCGCTGACCTTCTTGCCATTTGGCCTAAGTCTTGTTCCAGCCATCTGCGACTGCCTGCTTTACAACCTCAGATATATTTTTGCTGACAGAATCTGGAATTAAATGATACAGCAGGTTTGTGGAGATGTGTTTCTCTTAATTTTTTAATGCAATCTCAAGCTTTCGGGCATTACCGCCTTTCTAAAGGAATACATTGCGTGACGTCGCTGGAGACCCACTGGCGATTCTCCACCAAACTCTGCAGCGCTGACAGAGGCGCCATATTCATGTACATAGTTAATATAATTTATATTATCTTTTTTTAATAGTACAGACTGTGCACTTTGCATGTATTGACAAGTTGTCAATAAAATTATTTTAATTGTCAAAAAATTGTCTACAGGAATATAAAATATACAATAATGAAACACCTTTAGATACTAACAACGTTTCATTATTGTTCTTTTTTTGTACTACTGTAGAAGGGCGATAATGCCCGAAAGCTTCAGATTGCAATAAAAATGAAAAGAAAAAAACTCATCTCCAGAAACCTTTTATCATATACAATTCATATACAGGAGATTTCGATCAATTTCATTGATACGAAAATCTGGAATTAGCTGATTCTGATATCCTTTCTCTGACAGAATATGCAAGTGGCTGATTTCCTAGATAGGAATTTTGCTGTAAATATCTGGAAATAGTTGTATACCTAGCTAGAATCTTGTATTCTCCTGAATCTGAGAATTCTTTGTTTTATAAATTAGATTTTATTCTTGAGAAAAAAATCTGCAACTAGATATTTACCTAGCTTGGATCTTGTTATCCAATTCACTATAATTGAATGTTAAAGAAATAGAAATGAACCAAGCCTTGAAGTGTCTACCATTGAAAATGCCGAAGACAGCAAGAATATATCTAGGGATGCTAAATTCCCTAAAATTCAGTTTTTATGAATATAAAGGATCCAATCCTAAAGTAACCAATGAATTAGACTGTAGATACATGTAAGGGCGATATATTCGTTATAAAAGAATAGAAAAGAGCCAATCCTTAAAGTAACCAATGGAATTACCCTGGATTAGACTGTAGATACATATGTAGGGGCCTTTGATTCGCTAAAAATAAATAGAAAAGAGCCAATCCTTAAAGTAACCAATGAAATTACCCTGGCTTAGACTGTAGGTGAATATGTAGGGGCGTTAGATTAGCTATAAATGAATAGAAAAAAGCTTTCCTTAAAGTAAACAGTGCAATTACCCTGACTTAGACTGTAGGTACATATGTAGGGGCCTTTGATTCGCTAAAAATGAATAGAAAAGAGCCAATCCTTAAAGTAACCAGTGTATTTACCCTGGCTTAGACTGTAGGTACATATGTTGAGGGGTTATATTCGCTATAAATGGATAGAAAAGAGCCAATCTCCTTAAAGAAACCAGTATAATCACCCTGACATAGACTGTAGATACATATTTAGGGCGCTATATTAGATAAAAATGAATAGAAAAAACCTTCCTTAAAGTAGCCAGTGCAATTACCCTGGTTTGGACTGTGGGTACATATGTAAAGGGCTTTTGATTCGTTATAATCGAATATAAAAGAACCAATCCTTCAAGGGTCCCAGAAAAATTCTCATGATTAGAAAGACTGAACTCTCAAACAATAAAAAAATGTCAGGAGGTATGTGTATGGAACATGTAAGGGAGTTATATTAAACAATCAAAAATCTTCCTGAGTTTAAAAATCTGATAGATTAAGTACTAGAGTTGTTGATAAGGAGTTTTTGGAACATTACTTTGTTTATCGCTAAAATCAATTACTGCGGTGGCTAATTTAACCTAACCTATCTTAACCTAACCTAACTCTATTTAAACCTACCCTAAACTGACATATATAACCTTGCCTAACCAAACCTTTTCCAAATAAAATATTTAAAAAATCGTATTTATTAGGTAGAAAACAACAACATAATATCAAACAAGTAATTGCCGCTGGACAGTAACGTAAGAAATTAGGAGAAAAAAAAAGGCATTTCTTGATCGTGAAAATAAATGTTGTGCTGATGGCTTGTGCCATCTAACGGAATACCAACTAATCGTTGATTTTTTAATTATTCCAGAATTGGCCGAATATCAATTCTTTATTGATCAAGAAAAGCTAATCATGTACGTGTTTCGGTGTGTTGGTTCTTATCAGCGTGCATTGTAAGCAATTAAGTTTGCCGGAGAGTAATGATAGATCTTCTACAGCCGAGACACCTTACGCTCTAATCAAACAAAAAATACCAAAAATGTGAAATAAACTCCGAGAGAAAACTGACAAAAACTATAACAAGACTTAGAAAAAAACACTATAAAGGAATGACAATACATCCAGATGGCACAAGAACCTATAAAGCATGCAACAACTGTCCTGGTGTGGAACTAACACCTACTCACATATTCTCATGCCCAGCAATGGCCGCAGCCTTGCAGAAAATTGACTTAGACCCAGAGCAGCAGCTTTACACACCCAATATAGTGGATATTGCTGCTGCTGTGATGGAGATGCATGGAGACATCTGAGACTCTTCTTTGGACACGACAACAACAACAACAACCCTACGCTCTAGACGGTCTCGTCACGACCATTCTATAATGGCCAATTAGACGAGTAAAAGAGTGAAGCTCTAGACGGTAAGGAAATGTCAACATGGAAGTAAAGAACAGAGAGAAGCTGCGCTGGACCCAGTGGCCCTTCCTGATCAATATCCATCCTGGTGTTGGCATGGAAACACCTGCGGAACTTTTGCATTAAAGATCAACTCCCGCTCTACAGAGAATGAAGTAATCCTCATTGATTTCTTCCTCTTTGAGAGTCGCTGAACCATTTTACAGAAATATTCATGCACAGTTTCAACCAGTAGTACTACCGAAGGAAACACTGCCCCGTGTGAATAGCGAAATATCTTGAAAGATTGTCTTTAACTTAAATAAAAGGAAAATGCTTTAAAATATATATATATGGTAATAAGAGGTGGGGAAAATAAATAAGGACATCAGAAGTTGAAAGAGGGACCTAGACAACCAGGAGAGGGAGACGGTACCGGCACAGCCGGGCGGCCGTTCGTGTCGCACACAATCCCCAACTGTCTTAAAAGTCCCGAGGTGTTAACTAACCTGTGGTCGCCCCTTGGAATGTCGCTGGTGTCTCAAGTGACCGGAATTTACCCTCCTGTCTGGGTTGTCTGTAGGTTGGCTTTATTATTCCTGGAAGAGTATATATTATGACATATATATATTCATAATTTAGGAAAGGCATTTTCTGAATCATGTAGAGTAGAACCTCCTTGTAAAGGACACCTAGTTGCAGAGCCAAAGTGTCCTTTAGGGAGATGTGTTATCTTACCGGAGAGTTGTTAAATAGTGAAAAGAAGGTCATTTTGCCGATGAAAACTATCCTTTATAGAGAGGTATCCTCTAGCGGGAGTGTCCTCTCATGGAGGTTTTACTTGTAACTGAAAGTTGCTGATGGCTTTCGCCATCTTTCGGAATAAATATCTCTCCCTATCTCTCTCAATGATTAGTTGATGTTCAATTGATCCAGAATATTAGCCAAATATCACTACATAGTAAATCAAGAAATGCTAACCAGCTATGTGCTTCGGGCTGTTGGCCCTTGTATACGTGGTGCAAGTCTGTATCTCAACGACCAGAAAGGCTGGTCCAAGAAGCTTTTTGAGATATCCTGGGATGGGAATTTGAGGCCAAAAGAGCGTTAAAACGCATAACTAAATGAAAAAATAGAACAAAAGTGAAATTGTACTGGGATGAGTTGATGAAAAAGGAATCTCTTGATCATGCAACTGAAGGTTATTGATGGCTTGCGCCATTATTTATTCATCAACAAAATTAGTTGATATTTATTCCGATAGATGGCGCAGGCCATCAGCTACTTTCAGTAGTACGATTATATATTTTTCTTAATTTATCGTCTGAAACCATAACAATTTCACTTTGTACTATTTTAAAAAGAATTTACACTAATGGATAAAACTTAAGGAATTTATATTTTAATGTTGCCTTTTGTCTGTTTTTTTTTTCAATAAGGAGACAGAGGCAATTTTGTTCACAATTGGGTACCTCGTGTGTCTTCAATAAAGATCACTGTATTTCAAATAACTTTCAAAGTTATTGTCTGAAATCCGATACATGATAAAAGGTACAAATTTCTTAAGTTTTGTCTATGAGTGTAATTGATAAGGTCTGGTAGATTGAATTTTTCAAACAACAGTGAGGAGGTTGAAAACTAAGTTGCCAATCCTTTTCAATATTTTTATTTTACAACTTATTAATTGTAATATTAGCCGTGTGAAATTGAAAAATGGTGAAAAATAAACTTTTCTTCAATAATATTTCACTCTGGACAATTCCAAAGAATATGTGCACCCGGGGGATAATTTCTTGCGGCATCCATTTCATTTCCTTTCCACCCTATCTATTATATTTTCTAATTCTTGAAACTTATTGATTAAACCTTGAACTATAAGATATTAGGGAGTTTCAAAATTTGTTATTTTGGTATCAACAACAACAATAAAAAGTATTCATTAAAGACACTCGTCCTTTACAGGATTCTCCCAGATGGGTAAACATTTTGAAAATAAAGCAATCCATAAATAATTATTTAATTAAAAAGTCTTATATTGGATCAAAATATAATTTATTTACAAGCATTTTAGTTGGCTGAACGCCAACCTTTTTCAAGGTGTTACAATTTGGTATTACAAAATGTTCAAAAAGTCTTATATTGGATCAAAATATAATTTATTTACAAGCATTTTAGTTGGCTGAACGCCAACCTTTTCCAAGGAATTACAATTTGGTATTAAAAATTGTTCAAAAAGCCATATATTGGATCAAAATATAATTTATTCATCAATATTTCAGTTAGCTGAACGCCAACCTTTTTAAGGTATTACAATTTGGTATTACAAATTGTTCAAAAAGCCATATATTGGATCAAAATATAATTTATTCATCAATATTTCAGTTGGCTGAACGCCAACCTTGAATTGTAGTACCTTGAAAAAGGTTGGCGTTCAGCTAACTGAAATATTGGCGAATAAATTATATTTTGATCCAATATATGATTTTTTAATTGAAGAAGTGAACATAGCAGTTATTTACAGAAAGTGGAGATTAATACGGACCTTTTTGAAGTTGGATCCCATCATCTGTGTTACGCCTATTATCTTTGCTGTTTTCCAGAAAAAATGAAAAGCTAATGCATTGGGTTTCCCTTTACTACTTCTAATGGCAACATTAAAACATATGGCGACTTGTTTTTATAATCAACTAGACGGGTGACCCGGGCTTCGCCCCGGGATTGACCCGTGTGCATATCTACCCGAGTGATATATATTTAGATAAGATTTTTTTTTTTATAATTGTTTGTTCTTAGCATTATCTATTTGTTTGTATCAGCATAATTTAATCTAATCTTTGATAGAGGGTGCTGTTCGTGAGCTAAGTAGAATAATTTGAATATATAGTTTTAATAATTGATTTATATATATTTTAAAATAGCCTATCGTCTTCCCCATATTTTTTTACCTATGTATGGAAATTTTGGTTTGAAATAGTGAACTACTGCGAATTTGTATACCGGACAAACAAACAAACATACAAACATTGATTTATATATATATAGATATATATAGATATAGATATTTTGACGGAGAATTTCTCTCTTCTACTATAGAGTGCCGGACAATATAACGTGCAGTGTGGAAAGTCCTGGTTAAATTCGCTATTGCAAAAAGTGCACTTTAAGGTCTTTGATATCAATAATAGAAGATGATTATGTTTGAATAGTGAATAAATGATTTCTCACTTTGGCCACGCATTGCTTTACAGTCATTGGAAAATTGTCTATTTGGTATCTTCAAGATTATTACACTGGCTAACATATACACTCGTGGACAAAATTAAAGGATGTTAAATATTTTAAGCATAAACCACTCCTTATTTGCTTATATAACGGTTGATTTCACATACATGTAAAATTGAACGTTCTCCTTTGAAAAATAATGAAAATATAATAATAATTATTATCCCTAGTACAGGTGATACAAACCATGAAAATCATGATGTGTAGAGGTTAGCGACTGCTTTTACTGTACGTGCAACACATGTCTACACATATGAAAAGAAGTTCGTCTTTGCACTTACAAATGTTGTACAGCTCCATTTTGTTACTTGCACTCGCTGGTGAGTTTGAAATTTTGTAAAATTCGGAGGCCTTTAGAGCATTTATTTTAATTAGAAAAAACAAAGTGCTAAATGCGAGATTCAATCTCGGTTCGTAACGGTCTAAATCCAAAGGTTTA
>CP092873.1:17534004-17566730 GCA_030710605.1 Cordylochernes scorpioides | reverse complement strand
ACCAGCTTTGGCAAACTTTTCTTTCTTACATAAAATTTGAGCTTATCTTTTGTATAACCATAGCTTAAGATAGAGGATGCCTGGCCTGCATTCATAGTTCTAAAATTAAAGATACTTCGGCCAGTAAAAACTTTAGTATCTAAAATACTTTGGGTTCAAAAATGGTCTTGATTATCTCAAAGATAGAGGCTGCCTGACCGGCATTCATAGTTCTAAAATTAAAGATACTTCGGTCAGTAAATACTTCAGTATCTAAAATACTTTGGGTTCAAAAATGGTCTTGATTATCTCAAAGATAGAGGCTGCCTGGCCTGCATTCATAGTTCTAAAATTAAAGATACTTCGGCCAGTAAAAACTTTAGTATCTAAAATACTTTGGGTTCAAAAATGGTCTTATTATCTCAAAGATAGAGGCTGCCTGGCCGGCATTCATAGTTCTAAAATTAAAGATACTTCGGCCAGTAAGTATTTTTTATTATCTCAAATACCTCAGGACCAAAATTGGTCTTGATTATCTCAAAGATAGAGGCTGCCTGGCCTGCATTCATAGTTCTAAAATTAAAGATACTTTGGCCAGTAAATACTTTAGTATCTAAAATACTTTGGGTTCAAAATTGGTCTTGATTATCTCAAAGATAGAGGCTGCCTGGCCTGCATTCATAGTTTTAAAATAAAAGATATTTCGGTCAGTAAATACTTTAGTATCTAAAATACTTTGGGTTCAAATTGATCTTGATTATCTCAAAGATAGAGGCTGCCTGGCCAGCATTCATAGTTTTAAAATTAAAGATACTTCGGTCAATAAATACTTTAGTATCTAAAATACTTTGGGTTCAAAATTGGCCTTGATTATCGCAAAGATAGAGGCTGCCTGGCCGGCATTCATAGTTTTAAAATTAAAGATACTTTGGCCAGTAAATACTTTAGTATCCAAAATACTTTGGGTTCAAAATTGGCCTTGATTATCGCAAAGATAGAGGCTGCCTGGCCGGCATTCATAGTTTTAAAATTAAAGATACTTTGGCCAGTAAATACTTTAGTATCCAAAATACTTTGGGTTCAAAATTGGCCTTGATTATCGGAAAGATAGAGGCTGCCTGGCCGGGGCATTCATAGTTTTAAAATTAAAGATACTTTGGCCAGTAAATACTTTAGTATCCAAAATACTTTGGGTTCAAAATTGGCCTTGATTATCGCAAAGATAGAGGCTGCCTGGCCGGCATTCATAGTTTTAAAATTAAAGATATTTCTGTCAGTATATTTAAATTTAAGAACATAGCTGGAAATATTTTTTTAAATCAGTAACAGAGAAGAAATATCATTATTAGGCAGACTGAATATGTAAACTATTGAGAAATGTTACAAAGGAGGAACAATGTTGTCCAGAGAAAATAGCAGAGGATCGGGGATAAAAATGGCGCCAGTGTTTTTTTTATGTTATATAATCAATCGTTTGGTTTTTTTTATCTTGTTACGTTCCTAAATATGATAAATGGGAATATAACACGATGGATCTACAATGGAATGTGTAGACACAGTTTTGGGGAGATTGAGGCCTCTGTCTATTATAGATTTCATATAAGAGATTAACACAAAGAAATAACTTGCCATCTAAATATTCCTTTGATTATATATACAGTATATATCGTTAAAATTTACATAAATACATTTACTGGCAATGCGCTTCTTTTAAATATCATCAAATATTATCTCTACAGATCTTACTGTAGAGATAATATTTGATGAAATTTAAAAGAAACGCATTGCCAGTAAATTTATTTGTGTAAAATTTAACGATAGATAGCAATTAAATTTAATATATATACAACAACAACAACAAAAGCCTTTATTGAGGACCTCTCGTCCTATGAAGGATTCGCCAGTTTACAGAGTAATTGAAGAGAAGAGAACTAAGAATACAGAGATATATGTAGTAGGTATAGTATAGTATTTTCTACACTGTGACTATATACAACAGCAGCAACAAGCCTTTTACTGGAATCAAAGTCCCATACAGGATTCGTCATTCTAATCCTGACAAAGATTATTTACATATAATTATTTACATCAATTAGATTATGTGTATAGCTTCCTCTTCTCTTCAGCCGTCTTCCAAAATTTGAACAACGCAAACGCTCCAGCTCTGTTTCTCACCACCTCCTTCAACAGGAGCTCCAGAGTCCCTCAAGGTCTATTTCACTGAGGAGCACTTCTCGTTCGTAATATATATATATATATATATATATATATATTATATAATCTAAAATGCAATTTCATTTTGGGGACATACATATTCTGTTTTCATTCATTGACTGTTCTACATTTTTTGACCATAGATTTAGAATACTTTTTGAATATTTGTTGTAAATATGTATAGTTAACCTACCTATTTTTTAAATCACGAATATAGGATTCATTTTATAAATACTATATTACTTTGAAAAATACTTAATGTGTAATTCTTTTCAAGAGTAATTGAAAATAGAAAACTACTCGATAAGTAAATAACTATCTTTAATTTTTCACAACTGCACCTCCAATTCTTTATAATTCCAACATCACAGAATTATAAACATAACATATATACGGATGGCGTGTTATTGCTTTGTGTTAATTTATGTCTAACTGTCCTTGTCTTTATTGTTTGCGAAAGAGCATTGCTCGATGCAAATATTTGAATGTAATTCTACTGTCCTATAAGCTTATGTCCATAGTTTTCTTGAAAACCATTTCTGATATTTCACCCTTCAGTGCTGCGTATAAAAGCAGAATCGTCGAATTAAGTATTAGAGCTATGAGAAGCAGTCTGGTGGATTAAATTGGTGAAACCGCTGGGAGTATTCACCACTGATGAACCAAGCCCTTCCAATATATTTTTCATCGCAGTAAGGACAGTGGAGAAGTTAGTATTGTGTATAAAAGAAAAATTCTTGCTCAAATCATTTCATATTTTATATATAAGTGATTATAAAAGATAAAAGACACATAAAGCCTTTATTTCAATCAAACGAATAGAAGCCGTCGAGACCTACCTTTACAGAAGAATTCTCAAAATTCCTTGGACAGATATGGTGACCAATAATCAAGTCTTCAATCGAATGGGTACAGAACGCCATCTGATAAAGTTCATAAAACAAAGAAAACTGACGTTTGCTGGACATGTGATGCACGGATCAGCAGGAGAGGCATTGCTGACAGTGTTGGGGGGAAAGCTCCGGGGGAAGAGATCGAGGGGAAGGAGTCGACAGGGATACACAGACGAAATAAAACAATAGAATGGACGACACACCTACGAGGAGATGAAGATAATGACGGAGGAAGTATGGAGATACCATGTGGCCCACCCTCAGTAGAGGAAGGCATTGAAGGAAGAGATATGAAGAGACCATGTGGCCTACCCTCAGTAGAGGAAGGCATTGAAGGAAGAGATATGAAGAGACCATGTGGCCTACCCTCAGTAGAGGAAGGCATTGAAGGAAGATATATGAAGAGACCATGTGGCCTACCCTCGGTAGAGGAAGGCATTGAAGGAAGAGATATGAAGAGACCATGTGGCCTACCCTCAGTAGAGGAAGGCATTGAAGGAAGAGATATGAAGAGACCATGTGGCCTACCCTCGGTAGAGGAAGGCATTGAAGGAGGGACATATGGAGAGACCATGTGGCCCACCCTCAGTAGAGGAAGGCATTGAAGGAAGAGATATGAAGAGACCATGTGGCCTACCCTCAGTAGAGGAAGGCATTGAAGGAGAGAGATATGAAGAGACCATGTGGCCCACCCTCAGTAGAGGAAGGCATTGAAGGAGGGAGATATGAAGAGACCATGTGGCCCACCCTTAGTAGAGGAAGGCATTGAAGGAGGGAGATATGGAGAGACCATGTGGCCCACCCTCAGTAGAGGAAGGCATTGAAGGAAGAGATATGAAGAGACTATGTGGCCTACCCTCAGTAGATGAAGGCATTGAAGGAGGGAAGTATGAAGAGACCATGTGGCAACCCTCAGTAGATGAAGACACAGAAGGAGGAAAGCCTTTATTAAGATACCAGAATTAAATAGATTCTCCTCTCTCATTGCCGGCTTGCAACGATATTCTGATTATAGACAATCACATCATGTAGTGGAGAAAAAAACGATAAATCCATGTCCATATTTACTGCTTTGTAAAAGTTGTATATGGACAGAGAAACCATTTGACTTGATATGGCGGTAATTTGGCAGTCGTTTTAAAAGATTAATAACAAATATAAATGAATGAGATAATAATGGTAAATATATAGAGATAAAATAAACAAAAATATACAGTAGAACCTCCCTGTAAAGGACACTTAATTACAGAGCCAAATTGTCCTTTAGGGAGAAGTGTCCTCTTACCGGAGAGTTGCTAAATTGTAAAAATGGTAATTTTGCAAATGAAAACTGTTCTTTGTAGAGAGGTGTCCTTTAACGCGAGTGTCCTCTCATGGAGGTTCTACACACACTGTATATAAAGGTAATATAAAGTAATTTATAATTCAATATAATGCTGCTTATGATTGTAGAATGAAATTCGACAATTATACCGCAAATGTTTCTTTTGAACGAAAAATCGAAATTTATTTTAAAGAGAAATAACGATTATTTTAACCTTAGGGATGAAGTATGATAGGGTGAATTGTGAAGAGTAATGATAAACGGAAAAATAAAGTGACCAGGGATGGGAATCGAACCCACAGTGTTCCGCTTACCGGGCAGATGTCCACTAGGCTACCCTGGACATGTCTTTCCGTTCTTAAATATTATATAAAGTAATTTATAATAGTGGACCTAGTGGATATGGCATCTCCCCGGTAAGCGGAACACTGTGGGTTCGATTCCTATCCCTGGACACTATTTTTCCGTTAATCATTACTCTTCACAATTCATCCTATCATACCTCATCCCTAAAGTTATAAATAAGCGTTATTTCTCTTTAAATTTCGATTTTTCGTTCATAAGAAACATTTGCTGTATAGTTGTCAAATTCCGTTCTATAATATATCGTGTTTCTTCAATTGATGTCTTCTACTGCGGGAAAGACTTCGCTATGGACCATAAGAGTTCTTTCCCACAGAGCGAATAGGTCTGTATGGTGGCTGGTATTGCCCACCTCAGACCAAGAGATGGTACCTGAGCAGAAAAAGCATCCAAAAAGACTATTATAAAATAGACGTCAGCGATGTATAAATACTCTTTGATAGATTTCACTCGTAATTAGGAAGTTGTCAATATTCCAAACCCACAAAATAGAGCTGACTGCTACAGGACACGTCCCCAGGTGGCGTATAGGGGAACTACCTTCAGATATGAAGGCCAGCTGTGAAACAAGCAGAATAACTCTGACCAATAAGCAGTCGTGGACCAAAAGCAGCATTGTAGAAGAAAGAAATACTTCTTTAAAAATCCTGACTTCAACTGACCTGGTTGATAGACCTCAGCAAGGGTCCCACTCCAGGGATACGGAGGAGCTGTGTCTGTACTCATGTTAGAGTCGGCAGCAAAGGCGTCTGCTTCCATGTTAGGAAATACCTCAAAATACAGACAAAGTCAGACTTTCACCAAAGTGTGCCTGGATCATGGTGCCATAATCAACGAAAGCTGCACTCCTACAACCCATTCCATGAACTCATGGAATTCGTGTAATCTTTACGCAAGGGGATAAGAAACAACAACAAAATAGAATAAAAATGTATTGTCCTTTAATATTTTAATTGTATATTGCATTTGTTTGTGCAATCAGAAGTTTATAACTTATGTTTATCACACAACTATCGCCTTAGGAGTTTATACAAATTATAGAAGTTACTATGATGCATAAGATGCATAACGGGGCTCTGGCACATGTGTAAGTGCAAAGTCGAACTGCTTTTCACATGTGTAGACATGTGGTACACTTACAGTAAAATCAGTCGCCAACTTCTACCCACCATGATTATCATGGCACACTTGTAAGTGCAAAGTCGAACTGCTTTTCACATGTGTAGATATGTGTTCTACTTAAAGTAAAAGCAGTTCTCTTCTTCTACCCATCATGATTATCATGGCCTGTACCAAGTGTACTAGGGATTAAAAAAAAACTATGTTGCATTAACACGTCACATCTGTTATAAGAAATTTAAACCATTTTTGACCCGTTTATGATTATTTTTGTAATAAAACAATTTTTATACTGTCCTTACTGTAATGATAAATAATGGGAGGGCTCCTAGCTCATCAGTGGGTAGCAATTCTAGCGGGATAGGTTTGATATACCTTTAAACTGGTGAAACTGCTGGTAGGGTTGACCACTGATGAGCCAGGGGATCATTATTTTATCATTGAGATAAGGGAAGTAGAAAAATTGTCTTATTTCAAAAAGAATTACGTATCAAAATAGTTTAAATTATTGAGAGTTTTCATACTTTGATTATTTTACTGCTGACCACATGTCTGCGTGTGATTGTGCCTCAAGAGCCTATAACATGCTTGAGCGTGTTCTATGATCCAATATTTAATCTTCTGATTCTTTACACATTGTATTTTAACTGTATTTGATGGTTTTGAAAATAGAGCAATCCATAAATAAATCTTTAATTAAAAAGGCATATATTGGATCAAAATATCATTTATTTTACCTTTTGAATTCCAGAATAAAAAATTGCCACTATAATCTAAACAAATATCGATTAAATTTAGAAAATTTAACTCCAAAATTGAAAGCAATTTTAAATAATGAATGAATTGATGGATTAAATCAATATTTAGACTCCAAATGTCAAAACAAAGCTACAGGTTAAATAAATGATATTTTGATCCAATATATGCCTTTTTAATTAAAGTATTTGATGGTAATCAAGGAGAATTAACGTTGATACCTATTTTTAAATGACGGCAATTGGATGAAAGGAATGACTACTTAAGCTAGTATTGCTTGTACGCCTGTTGTGAATAACGGCAGTTTTGACTTTTTAAACAACAACAAAAAGCTTTATTAAGACTTTTTAGTCTTATAGAGATTCTCCAAGCAGAAATGTAGGATACGCTCAGGAAAAAGTAATAGTACCTTAATGGTAATATGATATTTATATACAGGAAAAATTATATAAAGACAATCAAGCTAATAGATTAGTCTGGGTAAATTGGAGGAAAATAAATTTATTATATAAGGATCTACCACGGATTTACCGTAAATGAAGGTAAAAAAAAAAAGGCAATAACGGCGCCATCTCTATAGAAGAAAATAAAACGAGTAATAATAAACGCCGTTTATTATTATTCGTTTTATGTACTTCTGTGGGAAGGGCTGAGATGTCCGAAACTTTGAGATTCCATTAATAACACACACACAAAAGCCTTTATTAGGGACTTGCCCCATACAGATTCTCCCAATTGGGTAAGGTAATAATCATCTTGTGTTATTTACATAGAAATTGAACTGGCTTTACTCTTCATCTCAAAGTCATTCACTTGTTGACTGGTCCTTACATAATGATGATTTAAAAAAATTATAGTAAGCTATTCCCTTAGATTTGTTTGCTGATATATTTGAAAGAAATACGTAGGGTTAAGTGTTGGTACATTCAATTTGTTGATATAGAGCCTTCCTCTCTCTGCATCAAGGGATGTACAATTAGGCAGGTAATGGGGGAGGAGATTCCATTAACAAAAGGAAACTCATATCCATAAATTTTGTATTATATTAATCTATGTTTAGGAGAATTAAATGAAGTAAATTCAGGTCATAGTACCATGATGACTGGCATATAGCTCGATGAGAGAGCATTTACTCAGCAATAGTAATTGATGAGTCAGCTAAGGTCCATGATCTAATGATAAATCTATTTTACCTAAAGCTTTCATAGTAACCTTAATAAATATAGAATACATAACACAATAGACATTTGAGTCATTTAACCTCAACCAGCCATAGGTTGGTGGCTGACAGCATTCCTGTCTTCTCAGAAAATTCTTTCTATGATCATTCTTTTTTAGAGACTTTCACGCTTTTTTCTTGGATGAAGTAATGTGATGGGAATTGAAGGGAAACCTGGAAAATAAAGGCAAAAAAATGGAATTAATGGAGACCTTACGATATCATGAAAATACAAAGCTAAAGAAAGAAAGCTCTGAAACAGGACAGGACTACTGTCATCTATCACCCAAGGGATAGTTGTGAAGAAATGAATAGCTATTTGCATACCCTAAGGATAGTTGAGGAGAAATGAAGAAAGTACTTCAAATATGGAGGTTGGATGCAGTATAAGCAAATCTGAACTTGTGCTGTTTTGGCGTATTAGTAATCGTTGAATAGAATTATATTTTGCAGGATAAAAAGGAACTGTTGACTCTATAAAATGACGAATAAATATAAGACGATACTCTAAAAACGTAGGAATTGCCACCGAAAGCTAAAAGTCAAGACATAAAATATTTAGTCAAAATTGACACACTTAGTTAGAAAGTAGTTAACTAATAATATTACTTGGGTAAGCACTCAATGCATATTTATATTTAAAGGCTAAATAAAAAGCGAGATTTCGAGCGAAAAAATGTCTCTTTGATCGCTAAAATGGGACAAATCTGTCTTGTAAAGTAAAAATATTAGTCAAATAACTCTTAAACTTATACCCCAAGTTTCGCTAACAGCTTTTTGCTATCTTGAAATAAAGATAATGAATCATGCATATATCATACACAATCGTACACATTGTTGTATTTGGTCTGAAGATGGTAAAAAAGGTCATTATCGACCGCCACGTATAATTGATACTTAACGTAAAAATACCTATTTGGGATCCATTGTTACCTTGTGTTTCCTAAGCTACAATCCAAATTGTACAGTAACCAAAGCTTAAATTCGGATAGCCTCTTAAGCAGGCTTACAATTTGTTCCTCTAAATATTCCAAGCCAGACAGTGTGTGTCGAATGTAATTTCTAATCGATTGGTAGATTGTGCTAACGGAAAAACCTCTTGTAGAGCTCAGTACTTGCAGGACATTTTTCATATTGTAGTAAGGATTGAGGAGGTCTTTCATTAAAAATAGCTAAAACAACGCTGAAAACTATGCATTTTGATAATTTTAACATTTATACTCATTCTTTTTCCACCTAAATTTGTCACTATACCTATTCCATCAACTGGAGGAGTAGATAAGATAAAGGCCAAGGTTGGAATTCATGGACAATTTTTGGAGAAGACCCTACGATACCATTAAATGACTAGCCAAGAACTATAGATCTGAGAGGACAAGAATTCTATCCACCTAACAATGATACATAGATAGATTTTTTTATTATCCCTAGTACACGTGATACAGGCCATTAAATCATGGTTGTAGCAGTTGGCGACTGCTTCTACTGTATGTGCACCACATGTCTACATATGTGAAAAGCCGTTAGACCTATGCACTTACAAATGTGCCAGAGTTCCGTTTGGTTACTTGCACTTGCTGGTGGGGTTGGAATTTTTCAAGAATCGGGGGCCATTGGAGCATTTTTTTAAATTGGAAAAAAGTGTCCAAAGCGGGATTCAATCCCGGGTCATAGCGGGCGAAAACCAACAGTTTATAATACCCTTCTACCAACCCCCTTAGGGATTGTAGATAGACTGAATACTTAACATGAATGATTCCATTTTTCCCAAAGAGCCAAAACTATTCTTGAAGTAAAAGTTGAGAGTTTAAAAATATTCTTCCTCCAAATATAGCTTTCCAAATCTCAAATTACTTTAAAGAAGGTAAAATTTCAATGCCATCATAACTGCGATTACGAGTAGAAAGACATTCCTGAAATGGCTCAAAAGCGATTCCCAACTAGCCAATCCTGAACATCTATTGAATTGTATTAAATCCTCCAAAAAAGACCTCTGGGAAAACCACATAACTATAATAGAAAAGTAGAGACAATGGAATCTAATGGAGACCGTTTAAACGACTTGAGGAAAAAGCAACAACAACACAAGTAGAAAGAAATTTAGAACTTTGAGTCGGATATATATCAAGATCAGACATAAGGTAATTTGATTTCAAGATAAAACTGGACAGAATGTGAAGTGAATGACGCAGTTTAAGAAGTTTCAGCCACCAGGGGGCAGAGGATACCACAATCAATAAATTAATCTGGAGGTGGCAAATTGTAAAATATTTATCCAACCCTCCTCTTTTTTGTATAAGTGAAAAATAAACTTTCAGACGAGCAAAAAAAAAAAAAAAAGAAATGTAAATCTAAAAAGGTCAACAAGAACAATTTCGACGCCGTTTATTTCATCTTTATTTGTAATTAACGATCTATTGTTGACTTATTTGGGAATTTCAAACGGCTCTTTAGGCATATTTTAGAGTTTACAATATAAATTTACGGGAAGATGATATTCATGTATAAAAGAATGTTGGAAAATATTTCTCCTATATGTAAAGATATACTTTGCTTTCTTCTATATATGCAAATAGATATTTTGTATATGTGACCCCCGCTCCTTAATATACCAACACATGTCTTCCTCAGGCCACACAGATATTTATAAAGTATTCCTGTCCTGATGTGTTTAATTTGTTTATTCTGTCTTCCCTTCACAGTGATATTCCAGTCTTACCTAATGTGTCAGATTTAGAATTAACCTCATTGTCTTTTTTCCCTATATTTGCATATCTTAATTTGTGCTTAAAATATGCTAAAATATTGCTTACCATAGTATAAATAGGCTTGTATCTCTTCGAATCTCTTAGATTTTTTCCAGTAGAAGGGCGTGTGGCCCGAAAGCTCGCTGGTGTTTTATTAAAAATAAACTCCTCTTCCTTCGTTCTTTACTTTACTTGATATTTTCTTTTGTTTGTATTTTTGCCTTTATAAAAGGAGATGCTGCCTGTGCCGTCAGAAGAGCTTTACTAGCTGTTACAACAAACAATCTCTTTTACAAGGCTTTTAAAACTCGTCAAAGTTATTTCTGGAGTCTTCAACTTCTTGAAGGATTACAGGGCGAGTTTTCTCATTGGTACAACCATATCGGGGTTTTACAACGCGACAAGAAACCTCTCCATTGGTGTAATGACATATTTTTATCATCATCATTATATATTTGTATTGATATGATAAACAAAATGAAATGTTTTGAAAGCATTTTTTTAAAGGTGGAGATGCCTTATATGGTACATTTTGGTATTAATATATACAGTTATCAGCGTCATAATCAAGCAACAATTTTTAATCGATTCTGTCACCGTTTGCTTTTGTGAATGGAATAAATACCCAAATATGGCCATTTCTCATAACCATCGGTGGTTCAGTGGTAGAATGCTCGCCAGTGGTAGAATGACATCCACGGCGCTAATTTATAATTGTAACGAATAGTATTTGAATAAAAGCATTTAATCGGGTAAAACCCGGGCGTTGCCCGGGTCATTCGGCTCGTTGTAAATATCGTGGAGCAAAGTGAGATGTTACTTGCATTTTACAAGTTTTACTTGTGTATTGGCGATGTTTATGTTGAGAGGTAAAGAATTACAAGTGCTGAGCTATGACAGAAGTTTTTCAGTTAATTCAATCTACAAACTGATTCGCGATTATATTCTACAAACACTGTCTGGCTTGTACCAAGGAATATTTAGAGAAGCAATTTGTAAGCCTGCTCTTATTAGAAATTCCAGATATAAGCTTTAATTACCATAATAAGATACAATTTGAATTCTAGGTAGGAAACACAAGGTAATAATGTACCCAAAAAAGGTATTTTAACAGAAATTTGATTATTCCTTCTGCTTTTAGACCAAAAGGTGATTAATAGATATGTTTATTATTATTTTTTTTATCGCAAAGGTTAATTTAATGGGATTTAGATTATTTAGTGGTTGGTTTCATTAGAAAATCAATAACGAAGGTGTAAACAGAAAGCAGCATTGTTGAGCTTTCAATCTGATCCTAAACAGCCAACAACATGTTTACAAAAGTATGTGAGAAAGGTTTTAAATAAATACTTATCTTCAGGCCTTTAAACAGTTGATTCTTTCAAATTTTTGTGGTCATAGTAGCAAAAATCAATTTCGTCCATGAAAACTTAACTAATGTTTTTAGAGACGAAAACAAAAAGGTACATCCTTTGGCCACATCTTTGTCTAAAGTGAGATGTTGGCCATGAAATAATTTATACAAACCTATAAGCTTGTGTCCATAGTTCACTAAACACCCCTTAGCTGCCTTCCATAGAAAATACAGGGTATACTCCAAACCAATCCAATACAATAGTAGAGCGGTCTAGAGATTAATTTGGCGAAACCGCTGAGAGGGTTCACTACTGATGAGCCAAGCCCTCTCATTCAATAACTCATATCATTGCAGTAAGGTCTGTAGAGATAATATTTGATGATATTTAAAAGAAACGCATTGCCAGTAAATTTATTTGTGTAAAATTTTAATGATAGATGGTAATTAAATTTAATTTACTAAATAATTTATTGTACATTTTTTATATAAACATTCACACACGCAAACAAATCACCTTTTGACTTAAACTAAGCGCTGTCTGTTATAGATGACAGTAGAAGTTTGTTTTATGTAAAAAAAAATGGTGCTCTAATATTTCATTTTCTTATATCTAAATGGCGCGTTATTGCCTTATGATTGATATAGATAATGTTTAGGCATTGTCTGAAGAAGATCTTGTAGCGTGAAAGCTAGCCATATTTAAAAAATGGGAAAGTGTCGTGGTTGTTGTTGTGTCCAATGAAGAACCTCAGATGTCTCCATGCATTTCTAACACAGCAGTTGTAATGTCCACTATCTTGGGTGTGTATACTGTATTGCTGTTGTTGTCGTGTCCAATGAATAGCCTTAAAGTCCCCATGCATCTCTAACACAGCAGTCGCAATGTCTATTATCTTGGGGAAAAAAAGGGAAAGTATCGCAATAATAAATGTGGAATATGTAATGCACTGATTGTTTGAACTTCATATCGTGAATATGATAGCCACCTTATGTAACCTAAGAGTTGATAGTTAAAAAATCAAAGAGTTGGGAGAATGCAAAGACTTGTAAGAAGACGTAATGGTGGTGTGGTCATTAACATCTTTGTCACAGCGGTCCATTAGTGGCGGATCTTCTTAATGTATCTGGACTTAGAGACCTCCTGGCTTGGTAGACACACACCAGGACTGCTGTTGGTATTGGATAATGGTTCACCATATATGTTACTATAAGGTTATCCCCAAAGTTCATGTTTTTCTTAAAACATTGTTTCAATTATTACTTGTCGAATAATATTATAGCAAATATTCATTTTCTTATTAACAAGAGTATCAAACTATTATTGACGCGTATGATTCTTTTCAAAAATAAACAATTACTACTGCCTTAACTGCAATGAAAAATTAATTGAAGGGCCTGTCTCATCAGTGGTGAACCCTCCCAGCGGTTTCGCGAGTTTAATCTACCATACCGCTGTTATATTGCATTTTTCGATCTTCCTTTTATAGTGATACTGATGCTAGACTCTTGAAATGGGTATTTTAGATGAACTATCGACATAAGCTTTGAGGACAGCAGAATTATATATAATAATGAATATATATAATATGCTTCGAGCAATCGCTCTTCCGCAAATATAAATTTTATCAAATATAACGAGTATCATCTTTATGTTTATATTTTGCTACTCTGTAAACTTCCCTCATTGCTTATCTTTTGTTTATCATTCATAGTTTGTTCTTGCCCTAAATAAATTGCTGTGTTATCCCGAAGTATTTGTCTTTCCTAATTTTCCACGCGGCAATATTATTACGGCGAATACATAATAATACATAATGAAATTACTTTATACATAATACAAAGACATTATACATAACGGCGAATAAAATTATGGGCGAATTATATTGGTATTTGAATTTTTTGCAAGTGTTTAAGAACCTTTTGGACAACCTTGTAATATAGACTGACGAAGAAATTTTATCAATTTACAGTAAATATGTGAAAAATGTACAATACTGTACTGATTGTAACAATGTGTAGTTGACAAATTCGGCATATTCACAGTAATAGTTATCCCTATTTCCCATCACATCATGATTATTTATTTATGCTGAGAATGGAGTGCGAACGAGTATCACTGGAAGTTGTCATAATTAAACAGATTTTGAGATTTTGTGTGAGGATCATGAAAATGGAAGAGCGCAGGTTGTCTCGCGTTTTTTTGACAATATCTCTGGACATTGCACAACCACCAAAGAGAAGGCTTCAAATTTGTTGAAAACCTGTCAGCTATTTTAGATTCAAAGGACCTTTCGTTCTTGAAGGGTTGTACCGACTACACTGTTATACAGGCCGAAATACCCGGTATTATTCGAATAGCAATTGAAGAAAGCATTCAAAATGACAGAGAGCAAATCTTAAATACCTCTCATTATAGTCACTTTAAAAACTTTTAAAATTCAATAACAGCAGAACTATATCTACTCACAAATACTCCTCTGGTAGTCAAAAGACCTATTGAGCAACTGAAACTCCTATGAGTGTTTTTCCTAGAAAATTGATCAGAGTGCTGGAAGACTGACTGTTCTTTAACTTGTGATATATGTAATATCAGAATACAAGACGAAATCATGCATACAATTTTTAGTTGCTGTTGTTTGGAGAAACAAAGAGGGAGACTTTTGGGTGATTTATCCTTGTCTCAATCCGATAGTCAACAAATATTTACCTGGATAAATGAAATGATGTTTGATCAAGGTCTTTTCTTTGGTTTATATAAATTCTACAAGGCCGCAGTCACCGTTCGGAGGAGATTGATAGAATCGCCGAATGTCGCGGTCCATTTGAATTGGGAAAGCGAAGACTAGAATGCGGCTGATTCCACACTAGCCTGTTCAGAGATACCCTAACCTTGACCTATGCACAAAGGAACGTGTGGCCACTGAACATGCGTCGGACCTGGAGGCTGTTGTTGGGTGCTGTGCTGCCTGGAGTATAAGAGCTCTATCAATGCTTCCTTTCTTCCTGTGGTGAATCTGTCTGTATAAGACCGATGGTCTTAACAAAGCTATTTTGTTGATTATCTTTATATGTCTATTCAGCGGTTCTGCTCTATGCCGTTCTAATCTGGGCACATGATCAGGACTTAATACTAAATAGAAGTCAGGATACCTTTCAAGCTATACTCCGGGTTATATTCTGAGGGCAGAAATAGGAAGAAATCCTCTCGATGTCCTGGCGAAGAAATTAACCTCATAATTATGGAATAGAATGCTGAAAATGGACCACAACAGGCTACCTTCAATTTGTCTGGCACACTTATGGGATATATCAACCTCTTCAAAACAGAAAATCGGTTTGGTAAAAAGCGTGACGGAGATACTAAATAACACCAGATTCTCGTGGCTTGTTGGATGTACAGATTCTAATACTTTACAAAGAAACAGTCCTCTAGTTATTAGAACTAATATAGACCAGTTTACATACACAGTTGGTATATATGCAAGATTAAGAAATTCTGTACCATATTCTCACTATAAGCATTTCCATACATCAAATACTATGGAGTGTTACCTTATATATATGTTATATAAATATGTTTTTCAAATATATTTCATAGATTAAATTACTCTGTAAAATCGACCACCAGAGTTCGCCGTTTTCACTATAAAAACTCATTATTGTTGTTTCCCGATGGCTGGCTCAAATCTTTTGTACATTATGTAAATAAGTTTTTAATTTTTTAGATTCTTACGCATTAAGCCAGGCATTACTTTGATGTTTTTATGTTTTTTTTATATATCCCATAGGCTCAATTAAAGCTATTTCTAATCTTCATTATTTTAACTAATTTTATTTTCAAGATTATACCCACGACTGCATTACAATAGCATAATCCTCAAGATAATCAAAAATAAACAGAAATCTTTTTATTTATAATATATATACCATATCTTCTCTAGGTTTTTTTTGTAATCGCGTGATAGCCTGTTGAAGGACTTCATTATCCGAAAGTTCGCCATAAATAAAGAATCTTGTCGCCTTATCTTTGTTTCCTTCTTATAAATGGTATCCGACTATCCCTTCTCTTGAAATCTCCATATTTCTTTAAGGATGAATTGTGTGGTTAAGCGGAGTATTATGAGGACATTAGAGACCATGGAGCCGCTAGATGAAGGTACAAAAGAGGAATGTATTCTTGGTACATGTGGCTGCAGGTGGTCTTTGTCAGATGCAAGGCCGCGCTGACCTTCTTGCCATTTGGCCTAAGTCTTGTTCCAGCCATCTGCGACTGCCTGCTTTACTACCTCAGGTCTCTTTTTTGCTGACAGAATCTGGAATTAAATGATACATTATTTTTTTATTGCAATCTCAAGATTTTGGGGGTTATCGCCTTTCTACAGGAATACAGATACAGAATACAGAGAATGCAGATTGTGCACTTTGAATGCATTGACAAGATGTCAATAAAATTATTTTAATTGTCAAAAAATGGTCTACAGGAATACAAAATATATAACGATGAAACATCGTTAGATACTAACAGCGTTTCATTATTGTTCATTTTGCATTCCTGTAAAGGGGCGATAATGCCCGAAAGCTTCAGATTGCAATAAAAATGAAAAGAAAAAAAACTCATATCCAGAAACCTGTTATCTTATCCAATTTATATACAGGAGATTTCGATCAATTTCATTGATACGAATATCTGGAATTAGCTGATTTTTGATATCCTTTCTCTGACAGAATATGCAAGTGGCTGATTTCCTAGATAGGAATTTTGCTGTAAATATCTGGAAATAGTTGTATACCTAGCTAGGATCTTGTATTCTCCTGAATCTGAGAATTCTTTGTTTTATAAATTAGATTTTATTCTTGAGAAATCTGCAACTAGATATTTACCTAGCTTGGATCTTGTTATCCAATTCACTATAATTGAACGTTAAGGAAATAGAAATGAACCAAGCCTTGAAGTGTCTACCATTGAAAATGCCGAAGACAGCAAGAATATATCTAAGGATGCTAGATTCCCTAAAATTTAGTTTTTATGAATATAAAGGATCCAATCCTCAAAGTAACCAATGGAATTACCCTGGATTAGACTGTAGATAGATGTAAGGGCGATATATTCGTTATAAAAGAATAGAAAAGAGCCAATCCTTAAAGTAACCAATGGAATTACCCTGGATTAGACTGTAGATACATATGTAGGGGCCTTTGATTCGCTAAAAATAAATAGAAAAGAGCCAATCCTTAAAGTAACCAATGAAAATACCCTGGCTTAGATTGTAGATACATATGTAGGGCGTTATATTCGCTATAAATGAATAGAAAAGAGCTAATCTGCTTAGAGAAACCAGTATAACCACCCTGGCATAGACTGTAGATACATGTGTAGGGTGTTAGATTAGCTAAATATTAATATAAAAGAGCCCATCCTTAAAGTAACCAGTGTATTTACCCTGGCTTAGACTGTAGGTGGATATGTAGGGGTGTTAGATTAGCTATAAATGAATAGAAAAAAGCTTTCCTTAAAGTAAACAGTGCAATTACCCTGACTTAGACTGTAGATACATATGTAGGGGCCTTTGATTCGCTAAAAATGAATAGAAAAGAGCCAATCCTTAAAGTAACCAGTGTATTTACCCTGGCTTAGACTGTACGTACATATGTTAAGGGGTTATATTCGCTATAAATGGATAGAAAAGAGCCAATCTCCTTAAAGAAATCAGTATAATCACCCTGGCATAGATTGTAGATACATATTTAGGGCGCTATATTAGATAAAAATGAATAGAAAAACCTTCCTTAAAGTAGCCAGTGCAATTATCCTGGTTTGAACTGTAGGTACATATGTAAAGGGCTTTTGATTCGTTATAATCGAATATAAAAGAACCAATCCTTCAAGGGCCCCAGAAAAATTCTCATGATTAGAAAGACTGAACTCTCAAACTATAAAAATATGTCAGGCGGTATAGGTGTATAGAACATATAAGGGAGTTATATTAAACAATCAAAAATCTTCCTGAGTATAAAAATCTGATAGATTAAGTACTAGAGTTGTTGATAAGGAGTTTTTGGAACATTACTTTGTTTATCGCTAAAATCAATTACTGCGGTGGCTAATTTAACCTAACCTATCTTAACCTAACCTAACTCTATTTAAACCTACCCTAAACTGACATATATAACCTTGCCTAACCAAACCTTTTCCAAATAAAATATTTAAAAAATCGTATTTATTAGGTAGAAAACAACAACATAATATCAAACAAGTAATTGCCGCTGGACAGTAACGTAAGAAATTAGGAGAAAAAAAAAGGCATTTCTTGATAGTGAAGCTAAATGTTGTGCTGATGGTTTGTGCCATCTATCGGAATACCAACTAATCGTTGATTTTTTAATTTTTCCTGAATTGGCCGAATACCCATTCTTTATTGATCAAGAAAAGCTAATCATGTAAGTGTTTCGGGCTGTTGGTTCTTATCAGCGTGTATCGTAAGTAATTAAGTTTGCCGGAAAGTAATGTTAGATCTTCTACAGCTGAGACACCTTACGCTCTAATCAAACAAAAAATACCAAATATGTGAAATAAACTCCGAGAGAAAACTGTCAACAACTACAACAAGACTTAGAACAAAACACTATAAAGGAATGACAATACATCCAGATGGCACAATAACTTATAAAGCATGCAAAAACTGTCCTGGTGTGGAACTAACACCTACTCACATATTCTCATGCCCAGCAATGGCCGCAGCCTTGCAGAAAATTGACTTAGACCCAGAGCAGCAGCTTTATACACCCAAGATAGTGGATATTGCTGCTGCTGTGATGGAGATGCATGGGGACATCTGAGACTCTTCTTTAGACACGACAACAACAACAACAACCCTACGCTCTAGACGGTCTCGACCATTCTATAATGGCCAATTAGACAAGTAAAAGAGTGAGGCTCTATACGGTAAGGAAATGTCAACATGGAAGTAAAGAACAGAGAGAAGCTGCGCTGGACCCAGTGGCCCTTCCTGATCAATATCCATCCTGGTGTTGGCATGGAAACACCTGCGGAACTTTTGCATTAAAGATCAACTCCCGCTCTACAGAGAATGATCCTCATTGATTTCTTTCTCTTTGAGAGTCGCTGAACCATTTTACAAAAATATTTATGCACAGTTTCAACCAGTAGTACTACCGAAGAAAATACTGCCCCGTGTGAATAGCGAAATCTCTTTAAAGTTTACTGTTAACTTAAATAAAATGAAAATATTTAAAAAAATATATATATATGGTATTATAAGGTGGGAAGAGAAATAATCACATCACAAGTTGAAAGAGGGACAATCAGGGGAGGGAGACGGGACCGGCACAGCCGGGCGGCCGTTCGTGTCGCACACAATCCCCAACTGTCTTCAAAGTCCCGAGGTGTTAACTAACGTGTGGTCGCCCCTTGGAATGTCGCTGGTGTCTCAAGTGACCGGACTTTACCCTCCTGTCTGGGTTGTCTGTAGGTTGGCTTTATTATTACTGGAAGAGTATATATTATGACATATATATATATTCTAAATTTAGGAAAGGCATCTTCTGAATCATGTAGAGTACAACCTCCTTGTAAAGGACAACACCTAATTGCAGAGCCAAAGTGTCCTTTAAGGAGATGTGTACTCTTACCGGAGAGTTGTTAAATTGTAAAAAAGGTCATTTTGCCGATGAAAACTGTCCTTTATAGAGAGGTGTCCTCTAGCGGGAGTGTCCTCTCATGGAGGTTTTACTGTAACTGAAAGTTGCTGATGGCTTTCGCCATCTTTCGGAATAAATATCTACGAATAGTCAAATTTTAATTGATCCAGAATATTAGCCAAATATCACTACATAGTAAATCAAGAAATGCTAACCAGCTATGTGCTTCGGGCTGTTGGCCCTTGTATACGTGGTGCAAGTCTGTATCTCAACGACCAGAAAGGCTGGTCCAAGAAGCTTTTTGAGATATCCTGGGAAGGATATTTAAGGCCAAAAGAGCGTTAAAACGCATAACTAATGAAAAAATAGTACAAAAGTGAATTTGTACTGGGATGAGTTGATGAAAAAAGAAATCTCCTGATCATGCAACTGAAAGTTATTGAATACTTGCGCTATTAATTACTCATCAACAATTAGTTGATATTTTTTCCGACAGATGGCGCAGGTAATCAGCTACTTTCAGTAGTACGATTATATATTTTTCTTAATTTATCGTCTGAAACACACCACACACACACACCATTACGATATTTCACTTTGTACTATTTTAAAAAGGATTTATACTAATGGATAAAACTTAAGGAATTTATATTTTGATGTTGACTTTTGTCTGTTTTTTTTTTATAAGGAGACAGAGGCAATTTTGTTCACACTTGATTATCTCGTGTGTCTTCAATAAAGATTGCTTTGTTTCAAATAACTTTCGAAGTTATTGTTTGAATCCCGATACATGATAAAAGGTACAACTTTCTTAAGTTTTGTCTATGAGTGTAATTGATAAGGTCTGGTAGATTAAATTTGTGAAACCATTGTGAGGGGGTTGAAAAATAAGGAGTCAATCTTTCTGAAATTTCCTTTCATCTTACAACTTATTAAATACAAAATTAGCTGTATGTGAAATTGAAAAATGGTGAAAAATAAACTTTTCTTCAATTATGTCACTCTGGACAATTCCAAAGAATATGTGCACCCGGGGCGTGATTTCTTGCGGCATCCATCTCATTTCATTTCTCCCTATCTATTTTATTTTCCAATTTTGCAAATTATTGATTAAACCTTGAAAAATAAAATATTAGGAGTTCCAAAAATTTAAGAGAGCATTTAAGGAAACTCGTCTCATACAGGATCCTCCCAGATACAGAAGTAAACATAACAGTTATATACAGAAAGTGGATATTAATATCGACCTTTCTTCAAGGTTTGAACTATCATCTGTGTTGCGTCTATTATCTTTGCTGTTTTCCAGAAAAAATGAAAAGCTAACGCATTGGGTTTCCCTTTACTACTTCTAATGGCAACATTAAAACATATGGCGACTTGTTTTTCTAATCAATATTTTGACGGGAATTTCTCTCTTCTACTATAGAGTGCCGGACAATAAAAACATGTAGTTTGGAAAGTTCTGGCTAAATTCGCTATTGCAAAAAGTGCACTTTAAGTTCTTAGATTTCAATAATATAATATGATTATAGAACGAAGTTTGACAATTATACCGCAAATGTTTCTTTTAAACGAAAAATAGAAATTTATTTTAAGGAGAAATAACGATTATTTCTAACTTTAGAGAGATGAAGTATGAAAGGATGAATTGTGAAGAGTAATGATAAAGGGAAAAATAAAACTGTCCAGGGATGGGAGATTCTAAGGTTGAAAATAATAGTTATTTCTCCTTAAAATAAATTTCAATTTTTCGTTTAAAAGAAACATTCGCGGTATAATTGTCAAATTTCTTTCTACAATTATAAGTCGCATTATATTGTATTATAGAATATGATTATGTTTAAATAGTGAAAAAATGATTTCTCACTTTGGCCACGCATTGATTCACAGTCATTGGAATATTGTCTATTTGGTATCTTCAAGATGATTACACTGGCTAACATATACACTCGTGGACAAAATTAAAGGATGTTAAATATTTTAAGCATAAACCACTCCTTATTTGCTTATATAACGGTTGATTTCACATACATGTAAAATTGAACGTTCTCTTTTGAAAAATAATGAAAATATAATAATAATTATTATCCCTAGTACACGTGGTACAGGCCATGATAATCATGGTGGGTAGAAGTTGGTGACTGCTTTTACTGTAAGTGCACCACATGTCTACACATGTGAAAAGCAGTTTGACTTTGCACTTACAAATGTGCCAGAGCACCGTTTTGTTACTTGCACTCGCTGGTGGGTTTGAACTTTTGCAAGAATCGGAGGCCATTAGAGCATTTATTTTAATTAGAAAAAACAAAGTGCTAAATGCGAGATTCAATCCCGGTTCGTAACGGTCTAAATCCAAAGGTTTAGATCATCCTTCCACCGACCTCCCTCAATATATATAATAATATATATTATTAGTAAATTAAATTATTTGCCATCTATCGTTAAAATTTTACACAAATAAATTTACTGGCAATGCGTTTCTTTTAAATTTCATTCAAATATTATCTCTACAGACCTTACTGCAATGATACGAGTTATTTTTAAATATCATCAAATATTATCTCTACAGACCTTATCCATGATATTTAACAATAACTCATACCATTGCAGTAAGGTCTGTAGAGATAATATTTGATGATATTTAGCAATAACTCATACCATTGCAATAAGGTCTGTAGAGATAATATTTGATGATATTTAAAAGAAACGCATTGACAGTAAATTTATTTGTGTAAAATTTTATATAATAATATATATATGTTATATATAGAAAATTATTTCATTTTTTTTTAAATTTATTTTCTAGATCAAACTAATTTGTAAAGTCGACCGCCAGATGTCGCGGCTTTACTTATATATTATTGTTGTTTCCTGTTGGCCTGCTCAAATCTTTTTGTAGGTATGTAAATACGGAATCTTTTGTTTTTTTAATTCTTCGTGTCATTAAATTAATAAAGCAAAATATGATTAAAACTTTATATTAACTTTTCCACGACTGCAATACCATAAAACACATGTATTCCGATATATCAGCTAAATATCGTCTAAACAAATTTCTCTCTTACCTTAAAATATATTTTTATAGCAAAAACAACTAATCTGGTTTTGCTCTTCATTGGAAAATGGGTGCCGTTGCCACGTTAGTCACCTTGGAAACGAACCAGAATTTGATCAGATATTCCAAGGGTCCAGGGGGGACCGCGGGGAGGTATGGTCGGACTCTTCTCCCTCCTTGAGAGAGAAAAATGACAAAAACTATAAAAAGACTTAGAACAAAACACTATAAAGGAATGACAATACATCCAGATAGCACAAGAACCTATAGGACATGCAACAACTGTCCTGGTGTGGAACTAACACCTACTCACATAGTCTCATGCCCAGCAATGGCCGCAGCCTTGCAGAAAATTGACATAGACCCAGAGCAGCAGCTTTACACACCCAAGATAGAGATCGACTGCAGTGATAGAGATGTATGGAGATATCTGAGGCTCTTCATTGGACACGACAACAACCACTAATATGGTATTGCTTTGTTTCTTATGCTGACTATACAACTCTCTCAAGTTTTATCGTAAACAAAAATATACTCATGGACAAACCTAAAAGAAGTGGAAAATCTTTGATGGTTATGGTCATCTTTTTTAGGAGACATAGGCAATTTTGTTCACACTTGGTTATCTGTTGTCTTGAATAAAATACAATGTAAAACGACATTTGAAAATTATCTTGCATGTGTTTATTTTGAACGAAAAAAATCTAAATTTATTTCAAGGACAAATAACGATAATTTCTAACCTTAGGGATGAAGTATGAAAGGATGAATTATGAAGAGTAATGATAAACGGAAAAATAAATTTCGATTTTTCGTTCAAAAGAAACACATGCGGGATAATTTTCAAATGTCGTACTACAATCATAAGCCGCATTATATTATAACAAAGTATTTATAATTTCAGCAGATTATTGTTTTTTAATGTTTATATTTTGCTATACTCTGTACACTTCCCTCTTTTGCTTATCTTTTGTTTATCACTCATAGTTTGTTCTTGCCTGAAATAAATTGTTGTCTCATCCCGAAGTTGGTCTTCCCTAATTTTCCACGTGGCAATATTGTATTATAAAAGGCAATGTGTATCAAATATCTTTCAAAGTTATTGTCTGAATCCTGATATACATGTTGAAATGTTTTACTGTCCGCGGCTTTGGAGGATGAAAGAAATCTCAGCTAAAAGATTGCTAATGAAAACAGTTAGTTCTATGCTTTATTGACAAAAGTAGTGAAAAGTAGAACCCATGCATTGACTTTTCACATATTCTGGAGAACAGCACAGTCCAAAGGCATAACACAGAATAGCGACCCAACTTGAGGATAGATTATGTTTTTCTCCACTTTCTGTAGTTATATATTGTGTAACAAAGTATTTATTATTTTATTAGCAGAGTATTATTTTTTAATGTTTATATTTTGCTATACTCTGTACACCTCCCTCTTTTGCTTATCTTTTGTTTATCACTCATAGTTTGTTCTTGCCTCAAAATAAATTGTTGTCTCATCCTGAAGTTGGTCTTCCCTAATTTTCCACGTGGCAATATTATGCTACTTCTGTTTACTCATCTAGGAAAATCCTGTATGAGACGAATGTCCCTAATAAAGACTTTATGTTGTTAATTTAAAATGTATAGATATCACAGCAGATCTTCATTTATCAACTTACCGAATGTTTCAGTGACTCCTTGTCACCTTTCTCACGGAAAGTATTTCTTGAATTCTATCTTCTACATATCTTCTTCTTTCTTATCTCCACTCAATCATATTAAGGTATCAAACTTGTAAAGCTTGTTGATGGTGTCTATCGGGGAAGATAAGATCTTCAAAGCAACTATCATGACTGGGTGAAGTAGATTGCGTCTGCCTTTGTAATTAAGACTGGGGCACTACTCAGTGGCAGGCCGACTTAGCTCCAAAATAAATGGCCACCTCTGACATGAGGAACAGACACCATGTGCAGCTGCTCCTAACATGGAGTACAAACGCTGCTCATCCTGTATCCCTGGATTAGGAGCCCTTACAGGGTACTATCAGCCGGGCCAGCTGAGCCCAGGTTTTTTAGTGAGCTTGTTACTGCTTCTCCTCCTCCTTTTTCTTCCGGGCTTTGGACCGGCAAAGGCGGAGTTGCTTCTACATATAAACTTGCTAAAGGGTACAACATCCTTAATTTTTATATATGAGTGTAAATTACGCGAAGGCTCCTATTATTATTACTTATATCATTAATTAACCTTTATTAATATTAATATAGGTTGGTCAAACATTCACTCGGGAAGATATTACGTGTAGACAGTTCATTCAGATGGTAGATTTGTAAAAATAACAGAACTTCAGATATCTCTCTAAAGCTCAGAAATAAAGATTAAAAAGTTAGGAATTCCAGTCAGCACACACGCGTGGCTATTTCCTGCGACTTGGTATAAACGCAATATTTCAATCTCTGGCGCCAATAAAAAGTTCAACTCAGGAGAATGACAAGTTAATAACATTAGTAAAAAGAGGAGTTGAAGAAAAAAAGCGGCTAATTAACCATGTTACAACCAGTAGGATCGATTCTGATGTTAAGCCTTGTTTGAACTATTTTGAGTAGGAGTTAACATATAGGTTTATTTTTCTTCTATTGCCATTGTTAGAAATTTATCGAGTGTATTTACACTATAGAATTATTTATTGCCATTGTTGGAACTATAATGTACACTCATTATAGTTCCAACAATGACAATAAATAATTCTATATGTTAACTCTACTCGCCAATATAATATTTACGAACGGAAAAATATGTCCAGGGTAGCCTAGTGGACATGGTATCTGCCTTGTAAGCGGAACACTGTGTGTTTGATTCCCATCCTTGGACACTTTTATTTTTCTATTTATCATTACCCTTCACAATTCATCCTTTCATACTTCATCCCTAAGGTTAGAAATATTCGTTATTTTTCCTTTAAAATAAATTTAGATTTTTCGTTCAAAAGAAACATTAGCGGTATAGTTGTCAAATAACCGTTCTACAATCATAAGCCGCATTATATTGTATTATAGAGTTTATCTATTTTAACCCATAGGTTGATGGCTGACAATATTCCTGTATTTTCGGAGCCTCCTTTCCATGGTTAGTCTTTTGATTGTCTCGTAGTGTTTTCTCACTGAATTTTCGATGAATTCTATTCTCAACCTTGCTCTTCCTTCTCGTACATATCTCCAGCAATACTTCAACCATTCCGAGTGTCGGGCAAGATGTCCAAACATGCTTCTCTTCTCGATCAACACCAGTAGGCTATATAGTGTTTCGATTATTTTAGAACCATTCCATTGCTCAATCTGTAATTCGACGGCAATCTGACCATTCGATGCTTGCAACAACTCCGCCTTTGCCGGTCCCAAGCCCGGATGAAAAAGGAGAAGGCGGAGCAGTAACAAGCTTACTAAAATAACTGAGCTCAGCTGGCGGCCTGGCTGATAGTACCCTGTAAGGGATCCAGATCTAGGGATACAGGATTAGTCTGTACTCCATGTTAGTAGCGGCTGAACATAACATCTGTTCCTCATATCAGAGGCACCCATTTCATATTGGAGCTAAGTTGGCTTGCTACTGAGTGTATGCGTGTGTTTAGTGTTCCTCCAGTCTTAATAACAAAAATAGATGCATTTTTACTTTACCCAATCATGATGGATATTGTAACGTAGAAATCAAGCCTTGAAATATCCTAAGATGTAAAAGTATTTATTGATGACGTCACAGCGACGAGTCGACAATTATTAACAGGTCAGCCCAAACTATCTACAGCTAGAGAATCTTAAGCAAGCAAGCAAAGAAATATTTTAAAGATGATTTCACAAATACACAGATTAATATATATTTTTATAATCTGTGAATATATTTTCATTGAATAATATTAATTTAAATAATAAAATATTTCTTCGTCACATAGCCTCCTCCTATAAAGAGCATCGACCCGATGCTCAGCAGGAGACTTACGTCGTCAGTCTTAAGAACTAGTACTATGGCCAGGGATATTTTCAGGTGACTGCGGTGGATGTCTTCTTTCAGTTGAGATATCTTCTTCATGAGGACTTGGTAGGTCTATGTTTACGTCAAGGTAGCTTTTTCTCATTCTACTGTGGTCGGTAAGGGGGGATTTTATAACTTTGCGGCCTCGCCTCCAATGTGGTCTATCATCTAGTTTTAATGGCGGGGCGTCCAGCTAGATCTTCTAGCAGGTGAGAAATGTTGTCTGCTTCGACCGCGATATGAAGTAGGGCTTCGGTAGCGAGTGAAAGTTTTCCTCGATGAATCGTCATTGGGGTCCTGAGATTCAGCTCGAGAGTTGTAGGATACCATTGCGTCTTGCTTTCTTTGGAAATAGTCATTTCTCCTTTCCTCATTGTGTCTCTTCCTGTCACGGCAATAGCGGACGACGTGACCTGGGCGTCCGCAGTAGAAACAGATTGGCCTTCCCTCAGTTGTACGCCAATCATTGGTGTCGCGTCTTCCTCCTTGTTTTGGGTATCGAGGTTCAGGGTGCGGTCTTATCGTTTCGGCCTCATATCTAGTATTTAAAAACTGTCGGGGTCTTTCCTTCTGAGGGGGACTTCTCCTAGACTTTGAGATTGGCGCCAGGGTTCTTCCAATCTCCTCCTTTACAATTTTTTCGATTATAGCATTTTTTGGTTCCTCCCGAGGAGAGCCTAATGCCCGCTGTACCTCCTCACGAACAATTTGCCTAATCATAGATGACAGATCTTCTCCGTCATCCTGGTAACAGAGAGAGGCTACATTTGGTAGGCGCTCGTACCTGGTTGGGGTAACTCGCCTACAACGGAGCGCTTCGACACGGCGACATTCTGTAATGAATTGCTGGCTCTCTGTACATCCCTCGGTAGGAGTGCTTGATAAAGCTCCTCAGCTATCCCCTTCATGAGGTGGGAGATTTTATCTTCCTCACTCATTTGAGGATCAACCTCTTTGCACAAGCACAGGAGATCCTGGATGTAACATTCGGTACTTTCACCTTTTAATTGTGCCCGTGTTTTAAGTTTCTTCTCCGCTTGCAATTTTGAATTTTCTTTTTTTTTCGAACACATTCTCTAATTGAGATGTGAATTCCTTCCAAGTCTGTATGCTTTCTTCGTTGTTCTCAAACCATCTGAGAGCAGTTCCAGACAGATAAAAATAAACTTTAGTAAGACAAAGGGTTTCGTCCCAATGGTTGTACCTTGCCACACGTGCATACCCTTTTAACCATTTTTGGAGATCTTCACCATCCTCCCCGGAGAAAATGGAAGGGTTCCTTGGCAGATGTTGAACAACGTAGTTGCTTACCTGAGTACCTTCCTTCTTTACATTCATAGAAGTTTCTTCTGGTTCAACAGAATCAATTTTTCTTTTATTTCTTAATGGGTATCGGTCCAGTCTCTCCACCAGTTGTAACGTAGAAATCAAGCCTTGAAATATCCTAAGATGTAAAAGTATTTATTCATGACGTCACAGCGACGAGTCGACAATTATTAACAGGTCAGCCCAAACTATCTACAGCTAGAGAATCTTAAGCAAGCAAGCAAAGAAATATTTTAAAGATGATTTCACAAATACACAGATTAATATATATTTTTATAATCTGTGAATATATTTTCATTGAATAATATTAATTTAAATAATAAAATATTTCTTCGTCACAATATTAAATATCCTTTGATGAGATCTATTTATCTCCAGCAGACCCCATCAAAAACCTCAAACTCTACAGGCTTGATATCCTAATATGATTGAGTGGAGATAAGAAAGAAGAAGACCATATCTATTAGACAGTAGCTTTACTACTTCTAAATTTCAAAGATTCTAAATCACAGAGATATATGTATACACACAGCACAAATGAAATTTCAATAAAATAACGTTTTTGATTTAAAAAGGTATTTTAATTCGGGTTTAATTCCATTTTTCTCCGGGCTATTCTCACCTTCACGTCTCCTAGACTTTCCTCTCTATCTGATGTGATTAGTTTACCAAGATAATCAAATAAAGTAATAATGTTAGTTATTTGTCCACCAGGTAAATTTGGGTTTCATCTCCTTCTCTATAGCACACACTTAATTATATTTATCCTTTTAGCAATAATGTAATAATAGAGAATGTGTAATTGATGTACATAGGCCACGATACCAGTATCCAGTAACTACATCTATAATGTGGTAATGGGAATGGAAAACGATACTTACTGTGGTAAGATGGTAGAATGACGTGAGATGTCTGTTTGTCAATGTGGAATATAGGATTGTATTGTAGAGCTTAGTACGGGTACAAAGTCTACTGTAGCAGTATTGAGTAGCCAAATAAATAATGTGGTGAAAAGGAATGGAATTGTAGTTTATTGTGTTAATATGGTCCATTTGTCAATATGGAACGTACAGTGGAGAGCCATTTACATGTACAGAGGCCAACTTACCTAGTATTGGGTGACTACATCAATAATGTGGTAATATATGGAAAGGGCAGCTTACTGTGTTAAAATAGCTAGCTATAGAGGTATCTGTTTGTCAATGTGGAATGTACAGTGAAGAGCCATGTACATGTACATTGACCACCCTGCCTAGTATTGGGTGATTACATCAATAATGTGGTAATTGTAATGGTAGCGTAGATTATACTGTTTTAAAATAGCTGACTGACGAGAGATATATGTCGATGTGGGATGTACAGGGTAGAGTCATGTACGTGTGCATAGGCCACCCTGCCTAGTTTTGAGTGACTACACCAATAATGCGGTAATATACAAGGAAAACGTAGATTATACTGTGTTAAGATGATTGATTGACTATACATGTCTGTTTGACAATGTGGGATGTACAGTGTAGAGCCATGTAGCTGTACTGAGAGAGGAGCTGTGACACCACCAGTATCAGTTGACATAAACAGTGTCATCGAACACAATGGCCTGGACTCTGGATGGATCAGGTTGTGTCCCATCAACTCTAGCTCCTGGGACTCTTGTCATCCGTTCTCTACTTCGCCAGGATTTGGTTGGGTTTCGACCAAACTTCTTGTTCATCATATTGTATATTTTACAAAGTACGATAAAAACTAAACGAACCTTTTAAAAATCAAGATTTAAAATCAAATATTAAAAAATAAATAGTTATTTTAGAAGAATAAAGCTTTAATAACAAATAAGACTGGCAACACTGGAAATAGCGCATGCGGAAATATCATTGTAAGAAGATAAAGGTTATTTTTTATCGCTCGCGTCGAATTTAGAAATATCGGATTTTGAACAAAGAACATAATTTTTTTTTAATTGAACAAATATTTTATTTTGAGACATTAAAATGGTTAAATGGGAAACATATGGAGAGGAAAAAAATTTCAAAACTCAAGTACAATTATGGTACAATAGACTTAAATATGAGACCGTCAATGTATCGAGAATGATCCAAGGTCAGGCTTGTGTAATATTTGAATAAATATATTTACTCCTTCTATTTATCTGCTCAAATCAGTGAATCTGTGAACAGAAGTCGAGTCCGTTCTATGAAGATTACTCTATTCAATAATGATTCACTTTTTACGTTCATCTTAATACAGAAAATTCTTACACAGTATCAACAAAAAGCTTTATTAAGACTTTTTGCTCATATACATATTCTCCAAGAGAATTGTTGGGTACATGTAGGAATAACATACACATAAATACAGCTTTATTAATACCACCGGTCTTATACAGATTTACCACAGGAAGGAAGCAAAGTTAGAGCTTATATGTAGGAATAACAGTAATGGTATCAATAATCAGCGCAATGTTATTTACAATGTATTAAATAAGGAGTGAAAAAGAAAGGAAGAGCTTAGCATAAACATATATACAAGCAGTAGAGAACAAGCAGTTCTTAAATCACAATAATTAGTAGAATTGACTGAAATAGACATAATTATCAGATATTGCTTTTCTCGAAAAAATACACACAATACTTTACAATTTGATTTCATTTAACTAAATATGCTTACCAACCCTTTGTACATATATTAATTGTGTTGATATATATATTTTTTATTGAATCAATAATCCCTTCACTAAACTTTAATAACGGACTACTCGATGAGGGAAGAGTATCTTTTAATATATAATATCAGATCACAAGCTTTCGGGCACAACCGCCCATCCACAGGTGTAAAAACGAGACAAAAAAAATTATTATCTTTTATTTATTATTTAAATCTTTATCTTTAATTTATTATTTTTTATCTTTTCATCTAACTAACTTGCATACTAATTCTGCACATATTTAAATATCTTTCTTTTCTTTCAAAATATTTGTTTATGTTTAAAGTTCAAGTGTCCCTAGGGGGACAAAGCGCTCTAAGTCGAAATAAAGAAATAAAGAAATCAGACATCTATACAGTTTTATACATGGATGGATCAAGGGTTGTCTAAAGTCGGAATATAAAGTCTTAGGAGTTGATTAATTTGTTCATTCACCCAGTTGTTCAGTAGAAGCCACCGATTTCATTAAGTTACTTCTTATATCATCCGCATCTACAGAATTCAGATAGTGGACATTGCTGCTGCTGTGATAGAGATGCATGGGAATATCTGAGACTCTTCATTGGACACGACAACAACAACAATTTAGTATATACACCCAAGATAGAGAACGACTGCTGTGATAGAGATGTATGGGGATATCTGAGGTTCTTCATTGGACACGACAACAACAACAATACAGTATATACACCCAAGATAGAAAACATTGCTGTGATAGAGATGTATGGAGATATCTGAGGCTCTTCATTTGACACGACAACAACAACAATACAGTATACACACCCAAGATAGAGAACGACTGCTGTGATAGAGATGTATGGAGACATCTGAGGCTCTTCATTGGACACAACAACAACAACATCTACAGAATTAATATACTATATATTGTATTCTCCAACAAAGAAAACCTAACGTAACCACTTGAAACAAATAAACAAAAAGTTTCCAAAAGTTGCATTCTCTACCAACACACATGTTTCAATGGTTATGATATTTGCGGGTTTTGACAATTACAAAAGAATAGGTAACACTGAAGAAATTTCATTTAAACTGATTACAATATCTCTTTTTCTGGAAATGTTATTATTAATCTAAAAAAAAAAGCATATCGACATGGTAAATAGAGAGTTTACATTGAAACATTATGAGAGAAGACTCCTCGTATATTGATATATGATCAGAAGAGAATTTTCAGCAAAAAAAAAAAAAGAGTTTTCTTCAATGTATCTATCTTGTCTGTACAATTTTACAAGATCATTCATTTTCTCAAAATATCCAAAGACAATGATAAACTTTGTCTTTACACATGCTAAAGAACAAAGATGCTTGAATCTTGCGCAGTTTGTCACACAGCATAAAGAAATTCTTTTAATGAAACATATCTTTCTCAATCATATAGACAATATATATGAACCAACCATGTCAATATGTACTTTGTAGATGAAAAATGGCTTGCCTGGAGTTCCTTTAACAAAAAGGTTGTGAGATTACAAACTCCTTTGTACATGTTTCAATGACAGCTTTCCTAAAGAGAGGGGGATGAAAAAAGTGAGATAAGCTTCCAGTAAGGCCCCATAAATTGACACCAATTCCCTACAGGAGAATAATCTTGTTAGGATCCAAACCCTCGTAAATCTACTTGAATCCATTTGAATAGCTTTAGAAGACATCGTAGGCGTAATGTGGCTTGCAACATTGTGTCATTGTGTATCTAGGAATACGACCATTAGAAACTAGGTAGAGATTTCTCTCACGTCTTCTCTTTTTATAGATAAAATATGTACCAAAAGAGGCTTTTCTCCCTTTAATTATGCATCATAACGATACACTTATTCATCAGCCCAGTAAAAATTTCTGTTAGTGGTGAAGAATGAGCCGCAACACCAGGTTTGGCAAATTCAAACAAAAATATAATCTGATGCTCTGATGTATGAAAGGTCCTTTTCAAAATATGATTAAATCCTATCTGATTGAGCCAGAAAGGTGAGCGGCCAGCCGGGATAATTA
>CP092873.1:17499718-17533904 GCA_030710605.1 Cordylochernes scorpioides | reverse complement strand
AATTAAAACTGAAAGGTTGGTTTTCTCAAACAGAAAAAGAAAATCTAAAATGAATTTACAAATATTATTGAATTCTATATAGGTGCCTTTGTTATATATAAATTGTCACATTTCTTCGATGGCATAAAAATGATTACTTCTGTAGCTGTGAAAGAATGGACATTCTTAATCAGATACTATTTATATGATGTCTTATGAATGTCTTCTACATCTGAATATAGCATAAGGCGTGTCGTATTGACGATTTATTGTAATGGTATTTTTCTCTTGTTGAAAGGTCGTTCGTGTCTGAACGCTTGAAATGTGAATTACATGTTTAAAAAGGAAACTTATTCCTATGGAAGACTGATGTTTTCTTACTTAATATTGATGATAATATTTATCTATATTTACAGTTCTTAAAGGCGAGTGAGACATGTTGATAGAAAGGCGAGGGGAGAAGCTTACAAAATGTCAAGTGGCTGTTCGGAAGTCCCAAATTAGCAGGCGATTTCCTCCAGATTGCTTAGGACAAAGACATCGGTCTTGGAAGTGTTTCTCCGAATAAATTGGAGTTGTCACGTCGCTGACACTGTGTTGACTGTCCCAATGATTGATACAGGGTATCGCTGCGGGAGCATGAAATATGTCACGGCTTTGTCAACTGATAGACTGTTCATTCGTGGTACCACTGCACTTGTCACGTCCTTGTCACTTTATAGAATGTTCATTCATGCTACCACTGCACTTGTCATGTCTTTGTCACTTTATAGAATGTTCATTCATGCTACCACTGCACTTGTTACGTCTTTGACACTGTGTGGAATGTCTCAATGATAGATCCAGTGTACCGCTGCGGGAGGAGAAACACGACTTGTCTTTGTCACTTTATAGACTGTTCATTCGTGGTACCACTGCACTTGTCACGAATATGTCACTTTATAGAATGTTCCTTCATGCTACCACTGCACCTTTTACGTCTTTGTCACTTTATAGACTGTTCATTCATTATACCACTGCACTTGTCACGAATTTGACACTGTGTGGAATGTCTCAATGATAGATCCAGTGTACCGCCTGCGGGAGGAGAAACACGACTTGTCTTTGTCACTTTATAAACTGTTGAAATGATAAATTCATGGTACCACTGCATTTGTCACGTCTTTGTCACTGTGTTGACTGTCTCACTCGTGTACCATTGCTTAAATGCTGGAATTTGTCAAGCCTTTGTATATAGGTGGAAATCCCAATTAAAGATCCAGTGTTCTTCTGCAGGATGGATAGAATTCGTCACGTCTTTGTCATTGTGTGATCTCTCATAATTATAGTCTATGATAATAAAAAGATAGATGTTTTCACGTCTTGTCTTTGCTAAGGTAGGGACTGTCATGCCTCTGTTACTGTATGAACTGTCACATCTTATCTCTGTCATATCTGTGAACTATAGTATCCATTAAACACAAAGCAATAACGCGCCATCTATACATATAAAATGAAAGGATTTAAAAGAGCGAATGTTTCTTTTATACACAATACAAACCTCTACTGTCCTTACTACATTTTATATGTATAGTATCCATTCTATGTCATTGTGTGGACTGTCACGTCTTGTCCTTATCACAATGTGTAATATCACGGTGTGAATTGTTTCAATGACGGCTTTGGTGTCTACAGAAGTAATAGAAGCTGCCCTATCTGTATTATTATAGGGACTGCCTGGGCTCTGTCAGAGTGTAGATTGTTAAGATACTGCCTCCATCTGATGCCTTTGGCATTTCTGAATCACCTACTTTATTTGCCATCATAATCCTTCCATATGGAACAGAATTTCAAAAGTTCTTTTAATGATTCAAATACCAGACAAATCTTTAACTTTGTCATAAAATGGAAAAATATTTCATAAAACACACTATAGAATATGATACAAACTAAGGAAAGTAGAACCAGCCTACCTCTATTCTTGTGGCTTTACACAACTTGGCACAATAGTATGAAATGTTCATTTACATTGAAAGCTGTCATCTACCCATCAATTTACCAATACTCTACCGACACGTGTAGACCAGCTGCGTTAAAATTACTGTGGGAAGTAATCTCTACCGTAGATTTATCTACTTTACATTATTATATCGTCACAATATCTACAAAAAAGGTAACTTCCTATCATAATACGAATAGAAAATAGAACAATCTATTAAGAAAAATACATCTACTTATCGGTCAACTGAAAGTTGCTGATAGCTTGCACCATTTATCGAAATAAATATCAACTATTCATTGATTTTTATTTATTCCAGAATTGGCCGAATTAGCATTCTTGATTAATCAAGAAAAGATAATCACATACGCATTTCGGGCTGTCGTCCCTCATCAGCGTGGTGCAAGTTGTACTTCGACCGAAAACTGGTAATTCAGACATCCTGAAAAAATCATGAAACGGGTAGTTAAGGCCATAAGTGCGTGAGTACGCGAAACAATGTGAAATAATAGTACAAATGTGAAAATTTACTGGGATAAAGTGCATAAATTAGGAAAAGGAAATATCCTTATCGTGCAACTAAATGTTACTAATGGCTTGCACCATATATCGGAATAAATATAAACTATTCTTTGATTTTTAATTATTCCATCTCCTTATCTTGCAAATGAAGGTTGATGATAGCTTGCACCATCTATGTTCAGAAAATTTAAGTTAAAATAATAAACTCTTCTTACACTGTAGTTATGTTTTTACCATTAGAGTCAACATTGGTTGGACTTATAAATTTGCTTAGTTACACCATATGGCATGTATTGACGAACTGGAAAGATTAAGGATAACACGAAACTTGAAATATAACACTTTCAAATAACTTATATAAAATATAATTTTTTAACTAGAAATATATAATAATAATATAATAATATATAATAATAATAATAAATATATAATAATAATAATAAATATATAATAATAATAATAATAAATATATAATAATAATATAATAATATAATAATACACCAATACCTCGCTTTGCGTCGTTTCGTTTTGCGTTTTTTTTTTTTTTCGAAGTTGCGTCGCTGCTTAATTTTTACTGATTTTCACTGTGCGTCGTTTGATTTTCGAAGTTGCGTTGTTTTGGATTCGAGTCTTTAATTTTTTTTTCTCCTAAAATATGGCAACACCTTTGTTTTTGATTGCGCCATGCTATCAAAATTTTATTTTCACTTTGCATCGTTTCAATTTGCGTCGTGTTTTTTTGGAACGTAACCCCGACGCAAAGCGTGGTATGGGTGTAGTAAGAAATGAGCTCGCCTACGGTGGTAAATGAATTACAGATTATTACAATTATCGATACTTAATATATTGATAGTAAATAAAGGTTTTGTAGAATCATTTTATTTATTAGGTATAACGGCAAGGTTTTCGTGTGTTATCACTCCATCAAGTCAATGTTTCCTACAGATGTACAATGTAAGAACTAAGATAAATTTCTATTTATGATTATTTATATGTAGCGTGTGTCTCTCTTCATGAAACATTGATTAACTAAATTCTGAAACATGAAATCTTGTCATTCTTCATAATAAACTTAGATAGAATCATTTTTTTCAACCCTATTAAATATTTTACATTAAAAAAAGAAAATACACATTTATACAAACTCTAAACACAAAGATGATAGTATAACGAATCACAAGTTTTACGAAGGAGCTCCAAAGATGCTCCTTCGTAAAACTTGTGATTCCTTATACAATTATACCAATTATACGGAGTTTACCTGTAGAAACAAAGATGATAATATAATAGGAAGACTTGGCTCATCATTGGTGGACCCTCCAGCATTTTCATCAATTTTATCTACCATATTGACACGTTTATTGTATAATCTGCATTTACTTCCCAATTAGCAATATTGTATCTATATTAATTATTGTGAAAAAATATTTCAAAAATAATATTTTTCAGATAGCGCTCTCTGTCATCTAAAAACACTCATGTTAGTAGTCAGAATATGCCTAATTTATTTTTAATAACAACACCTGCCCTTTTTTTATTATTTTTTTCGCATATTAAGCGTATCTAGGCAAGTTTGACCTTAAATACCCATTTTTCTTGATTTCTCTCAAGATGTTTCTGGAATCAAAAGATTCTTTGGTCGTAAAGGTAGAGTCTGCACCACGCTGATGAGGGTCAATGTTAAAATATCAAGATGGGTTGGCCAAATATCAAAGAACTGACTAAATCAACGTTTAGTTGATTTCTGCTCCAATAGATGGAGCTCTGCCATCTAAAATAAAGCGCTCATGTTATTGGTCACGATATGTATAATTTATTTTTGATATTAATCGCTAAAAATATGTTTTGTGGTTGTATAAATTATAGATACACATATATTTATAAAAGCATAGGGTGCTTCTCCCGCAAATTAAACGTCAAAATTAGACGCCATTTTATATGAAAGAAAAAAAAATTAATGACGGTAATAATTCTGATAATAAAGTTTTTAATTTTCAAAGATAGATGGCGCTGAATGTTGTATTCAATCTAAAGAGGTATTTAAGATTAGAAAGTATTCAACGATATTTCCATTAAATAATTTCCTACTTTCAGAATCTATATAAAACATTTCTATTATAAAAACACTAGCTAGCTCAGTAATCAAGATAACCTACTTGTGTCTTTAATCTCCAGTTTATAAGTTAGCCACTTTAATCCAAATAGGATCTTCCTACCTCCCAGCTTTAACTTTCACCGATTTCTTTCAATCGCTTTCAAAAAATAATTATTTTTGTGAAAGTTTGCCAGAGATAGGAACCAAGGTTAGTATCACTTGTTATACAATCTCTAATTTCACAGCCGAATGAGCGATGGGCTATATTTCTAATAACATTAAGGAATTTATGTTTTTTCAATATCATTATTATTGGAGTAGAAATCTTCATTTTTGTATACACTTATTGGTAAAATTAAAGGGTGTTGTATCTTTTAGTATGTATATTTTTTAATTATTATTATATTTTATTCATTATATATACTTTATTATAATTAATAATAAAGGAGAACGTTCAAATTTACATCTATGGGAAATTCACCATTACATGAGCAAAAAAGAAGTGGTTTATAATTAAAATATGAAACTTTTTAAAGTTTTGTCCATAGGTGTACTTCACACACAAATAAAACAAATAATTATTAATAAATGTTAGTATATTACAATTATTATATTTCCAAAGCGCTATATCCCGCAAGGGATACTTGCGCCAAACAGGGAGAAAAGTTTATTTACATAAGTTATTTACATTATTCAACGCATGAAAACATTAGAGATCCAGATTTCGTAGAAAGTTTATAATGTATTTACAAAATGAATTGAACTTTAAATATGATTTTTTATCGGAAATCATATCTTTAAGTTCTCAAACAACTTGCTCATTCTTCATTCTATAATCTTGAAATGCTGGGCAATCGATCAGTAGATGTCTTGAGGTTTGTCCCTCAATACCACAAAAGCAACTTGAATCCTCCACTGCCTTTATTCTATTTTAAAAACGTTTGAAATTTCCGTGGTTTGTAACAAATTGAGTATTATAAAAATTTGGACGAAAGTATCATGAGAGAATTTGAGCTGTTCAGCTCGAAAACCTTTGTTTAAAGTCTCGAAAGCGTCTAACTTCGCGGTTCAAACATAGATAGCTCCATCTCTAGGGCTTTAAGCAAACTAATTGTTGAACTCTGTCAATATGTAATATGCAAATCAAAATTAAAGACTATAGGCATTCTTAGCTTTAAAAATACAAAAAATATAAGAAATAAAACCATAGAAAACGTATGTTTATAAAATAATAACGTGCCATTTATATACAACAAATAAAAACATTAAACGCGAATATTTCTTTTTACACATCAATCAAACTTCTACTGTCCTTACTGTGATGAAAAATTATTGGGATGGTTTGTCTCATCGCTGGTCAACCCTCCCAGCGGTTTCGCTAATTTTTAATCTACCAGACCGCTTCTTTAGAGTTCTAATACCGTATTGGATCATTCTGCTTATATATGTTACTGAAGAGTAAGAAGCCTTTTTGTAGTACAGAGAATTAATCATGTTTCACTATTGAAAACTAAGACCATAAAATGCACCTTATGCAACGGTGAATTTAGTCTCAATTTTCCACACTACATGTTCTACCGTACGGCAATGGAAGAAAGAAAGAGAAATTCTTCGTCAAGAGACCGGCTATAATAGCAATCTGCCTTATGTTTTAATGACAAAAGTCGTAAAATACAGACCCTTAGCATTCGCTTTTTATAAATACTGGAAATCAGCTCAATCAAAATGTTTAGCACAGATACCGGATCCAAGTCGATAATTGGTCGAGGTCAATACCCAATATTTGTATATAACTACGATGCTAATTTGTTATTTATTTATTTTGTCCTACCGGGAGAATCCTGTATGGCACGTGTGCCCAATAAAGGCTATTGTTGTTGTTGTATATGTTACTGAAGTTTTATTGGTTTGTAAAAGAAACATTCGCGTCTTAATATTTCCATTTGCTTTATAACGAATGTTTCTTTATAATATCAAATGAATCAAAGTTTCTACTATCCTTACTGAGATGAATATTTTTTGGAGGTCTTGGCTAATCAGTGGTGAATACTCCCAGCAGTTTCACCAATTTAATCTATCAGACCGCTTCTTATAGCTCTAATATTGTATTGGATCATTCTTCATATTTATGCTACATTGTATAGTGATATTATAGTTATAGAAATCAAGCAAATTATTGTACCAATTATTTTATTTCCAAAGCGCTATATCCCGCAAGGGATACTTGCGCCAATCAAGGAGAAAAGTTTATTTACATAAGTTATTTACATTATTCAACGCATGAAAACATTAGAGATGTATGTATTTGTGTATTTAACTCTAAATATGATTTTTTTTATCGGAAATCAAATCGTTAAGTTCACAAACAAGTAGTTCATTCTTCATTCTATAATCTTATGAATATAAAATTCCAGGAGAGTAGAATTACAGATAAATATCTGCATCGCGCAATACTCTTCCACAAACAATGGGGACGGTACCAATTATTAGAGCTCTGAGGTCTGGTTGATTAAATTAGTGTTTTATAGTTTTATTTATTTTATATAGATGTGGAAGGTAATTTTCTTATGTATAATATACAAATATATTTGTAACTAATAAATTTACTGGCAATGTGTTTCTTTTAAATAATATCATCAAATATTATCTCTACAGACCTTACTACAATGATATAAGTTATTGAATAAGAGGACTTGGCTTATCAGTAGTGAACCCTCTCAGCGGTTTCGCCAAATTAATCTTTAGACCGCTCTACCATTGAATTGGATTGGTTTGAGATAAACCCTGTATTTTCTATGGAAGGCAGCTTAGGGCTGTTTAGTGAACTGTGGACATAGGTTTATATGTCTGTAGAGGGTCCATACATATAATTTCAAGGTATTGCATCGAGCAAAGCTCTTTCGCATTGTTTCTTTTAAATAATATCATCAAATATTATCTTTACAGACCTTACTGCAGTGATATAAGTTATTGAATTAGAGGGCTTGGCTCATCAGTAGCAAATTGTCTCAGCGGTTTCGCCAAATTAATATCTAAACCGCTCTGCGGAAGAGCTTTGCTCGATGCAATTCCTTGAAATTATATGTATGTGCCTCTACGGACCTATAAGCTCATGTCCATAGTTCACTGAACATCCCTAAGCTGCCTTCCATAGAAAACACAGGGTATATCCAAATCCAATCCAATACAATAGTAGAGATCTCTAGAGATTAATTTGGCGAAACCGCTGAGAGAGTTCACTACTGATGAACCAAGCCCTCTCATTCAATAACCTATATCATTGCAGTAAGGTCTGTAGAGATAATATTTGAAGATATTATTTAAAAGAAACACATTACCAGTAAATTTATTTGTTATAATTTTTAACGATAGATGGCAATTAAAATTTATAAATACAAATATATATTAAAATTACAAATATATTCTCACATTGAGTATCATTTTTATTTAAAAAACGCTAGCTTTCAAGCGTTATTCGCTCTTCAACGGGCTTACTATATATTTTTTTGTAAATATTGGGATAAAGTCGATATTATAGTAAGCCCGTTGAAGAACGATTAACACTTGAAAGCTAGCGTTTTTTAAATAAAAAAGATACTCATTGTGAGAATATATTTGTAATTTTTAATAATTTTCACAATTTTATCATGAATACAAATATATACATTTAAAAGGTCATAAATATATACACAAATGATATCAACAAATTATCTGTACTATATTTAGTCCTGAATATAAAAATAATTATCTATTATGGTAGACCCCATTAGAATTCACTCTAACATCTACCGTTGGAGTGAGTCATCCAGAAAAAACGTCAATGGACGGAGGTAGTTATGACAAACGGAGATGACCAAGGTAACTTCCTGGTCCCATCAATAGATTGATCAATTGGAGAGAAACCCTTCTCCCGGGTCAATACACTTCGTAGATGTTGGTTGGAACAACCTACTGATTCTTCTAGAGCCCCTCTTTCTCTTTTTTTTTTCTTTGCTCTAGTACACATAGTACAGGCCATGATAATCATGGTGGGTAAAAGTAGGCGACTGCTTTTTACTGTACGTGCACCACATTTTTACACAAGTGAAAAGTAGTTCAAATTTGCACTTACAAATATGCCAAAGCCCCGTTTGGTTACTTGCACTCGTTGGTGGGATTGGACTTTTGCAATAATCGGGGACCATTGGAGAATTTCTTTTTTATCAGAAAAAAGTGCCCAATGCGGGAATCAAACCTGGATCGTAGTGGTCGAAAACCAACCGTTTAGACCATTCTTCCACCGATTCCCTCTCTCTTTGTGACATATCTTCTATATATATAAAAATGAATGTTTGTATGTTTGTTTGTATGTCCGGTATACAAATTCGCAGTAGTTCACTAATTCAAACCAAAATTTCCATACATAGGTAAAAAAAGACGGGGAAGACGATAGGCTATTTTAAAATATATATAAATCAATTATTAAAACTATATATTTTAGTCAGAAAATGATTATGACGATATTGCTGTATCATGTATCAGATACAAAATTATATCGGGAAAAATTCCAAAAAGCAGAGACCACGGGTGAAACCAGTTCATTATTTTGTACGCATGAACAAAATTCTAACAGAAAAACATTCATTCGAGCAGAAAACAAAAGCCAGATCATCTTTCTATAAAAATATCGCTTCTCAGACACAAAGTTTGGAGCGGGACGTTTCACAAGGGTGACATCCACGGCGCCAATTTATAATTGTAACGAATAGTATTTGAATAAAAACATTTAATCGGGTAAAACCCGGGCGTTGCCCGGGTCATTCGGCTAGTATATATATATAAATGAATGTTTGTATGGTTGTTTGTTTGTTTGTATGTCCGGTATACAAATTCGCAGTAGTTCACTAATTCAAACCAAAATTTCTATACATAGGTAGAAAATACGGGGAAGACGATAGGCTATTTTAAAAAATATATAAATCAATTATTAAAACTATATATTCAAATTATTCTACTTAGCTCACGAACAGCGCCCTCTATCAAAGATTAGATTAAATTATGCTGATGCAAACAAATAGATAATGCTAATAACAAACAATTATTTTTAAAATTCGTATCTAAATATATTTCACTCGGGTAGATATGCACACGGGTCAATCCCGGGGCGAAGCCCGGGTCACCCGCCTAGTCTTTTATATATATAGATGTTATATAGAAATTATTTTATTTTAAAATTATAATTCATAGAACAAACTACTCTGTAAAGTCGACTGCCAGATATCACGGCTTTCCTTATATACACCTCATTGTTTGTAACTTGTTGAATTATTCCTGCTTTATCTCTTCTCCTTCTTTCTTATATTCATGACTGGGTGAAGTAGAATGTGTCTGCCTTTGTCATTAAGACTGGGAGCACTACTCAGTGGCAGGCCGACTTAGCTCCAAAAGAAATGACCACCTCTGACATGAGGAACAGACCCCATGTGAAGCCGCTCCTAACATGGAGTACAAATGCTGCTCATCCTGTATCCCTGGATTAGGAGCCCTTACAGGGTACTATCAGCCGGGCCAGCTGAGCCCAGGTTTTTTAGTGAGATTGTTACTGCTCCCCCTCCTCCTTTTTCATCCGGGCTTGGGACCGGCAAAGGTGGAGTTATCTTTATCTAATATAATAATAATTCATAGAACAAACTACTCTGTAAAGTCGACTGCCAGATATCACGGCTTTCTCTTTATCACGGCCTTGGCCTGGGGAATCTAACCTTTTGTGAACAAACTTGGTGGCGTGCAGCACCTTGGTACTTTGATATAGTGTATTGCGGCTTGTCTGTTTGCTACATCCATTTTCGGGCTCGAAATTCATAAGCTTTGGTTAGTAGCCCGTAAAACCATATTCTCTTTTTCCTGTTGGCCGGCTCAAATCTTTTTGTAGTATGTGAATACGTATTCTTTTGTTTTATTGATTCTTTGCGCCTTAAATCAGGTAACATTTTACTTCAGCCGGCTCAAATATTTGTGTAAATACGTATATTTTCAAAATAAAATGTTTTTCAAACTGAAATAATGTAATATATTTTTCTTTAAATATATAATAGGTATTTAAATTATGTATATAATAATGTGTATATAAATATTTTGTATTTATTATAAAATTTTTAACCTGATAATCCTGTTGAAGGACTGACAAGTCCGAAAGCTTGAAAATAAAAAGTTGCAAAAGAAACTTAACCCTGGAAGCCTCATTTATTTTACAATAAAATATGTAAATACGTAATCTTTTGTTTTATTTATTCTTAACGCCTTAAGTCAAGTTATAATTTCTCAAATTATGTTTCAAATATTTCATAAACTCAATTAGAGCAAATTATGATTAAAATTATTTTTAGTTTTTTTTTCCATGACTGCTAAACAGTAGCAAAATGCTAATGTACTCAAAATCTCAGCAATATATTTTTTATAAAAAAAAAACATACCATAATACTCATGTATTCTGTAACATGAAAATAATATTCTATTTCTCAGAAAATTAAATATTGGATAAACGATATATACACTCATGGACAAAACTTAAGGAAGTTGTACCTTCCAGCATGTATATCGGGATTCAGACAATAACTCTGAAAGACATTACAATGACCTTTGAAGACACACGAGATAACCAATTGTGAACAAAATCGCTCCCGTCTTCTTTAAAAAAAAAAAAAAGACGACCGTCGACATCAAAATAAGAAACTTCCTTAATTTTGTTTATGAGTGTATTTTAAAGAAAAATTTGAATTTTTGTAATATGATTTTTTAGTTAGAATAGCACGGTAAAAATACGAGGTTTCAAACACTTCTATTTAAACCTAAAAACAAAAATGACTCAAGCAAATTGAAAGAATTGTTTTCATTTTAAATAAATACATATTTCACAAAATATTATTTTATTTTCTTCACCGCGAGATTGAAAAATATATTATTTAAAGTACAAAAAAAAGAGTTAAAACTTGAAAAATCTTACACCATGATATTTTAAATAAAGAATCCTCTATTAAAGTAAAATATATCTATTTTCTAATAAATAAATTCTGTGTGTTGATTATTTATTTATTATAGTAAATGAGCTTAACAATTTCCTTAGACAAGGGGTCGGCAAACCTTTGAGTCTGAAGAGACAAAAATTACAATTTACAAATTTTCAAAGTTTATAAAGAGCCATAATTTTTTTTCTTGCCAACAATAAATAGTACTTCGCATAAATACAAATATGGGTCTACCATAATAGATATTTATTTTTATATTCATAACTAAATATACACAAAGCAATAAGCGCCATCTATACATATAAAATAAAAGGAATTAAAAGCGCGGATGTTTCTTTTATAAATAAAACGAACTTCTACTGTCCTTACTGCGATGAGAAAATATATTGGGAGGGCTTGGCTCATCAGTGGTGAACCCTCCCAGCGGTTTCGCCAATTCAATCCACCAGACCGCTTCTCAGAGCTCTAATACTGTATTGGATCATTCTGCTTTTATATGCTACACTGAAGGATGGAATCATAGAAATGGTTTTCAAGTAAACTATGGACATAAGCTTATAGGACAGTAGCATTACATTTAAATATTTGCTTCGAGCAATGCTCTTCAGCAAACTATAAAGACAAGGCCAGTTAGGAATAAATTAACACAAAGCAATAACGCGCCATCTATACATATAAAATAAAAGGAATTAAAAGCGCGAATGTTTCTTTTATAAATAAAACGAACTTCTACTGTCCTTACTGCGATGAGAAAATATATTGGGAGGGCTTGGCTCATCATGTAATACTACTGTCCTATAAGCTTATGTCCATAGTTTACTTGAAAACCATTTCTATGATTCCATCCTTCAGTGTAGCATATAAAAGCAGAATGATCCAATACAGTATTAGAGCTCTGAGAAGCGGTCTGGTGGATTGAATTGGCGAAACCGCTGGGAGGGTTCACCACTGATGAGCCAAGCCCTCCCAATATATTTTTTCATCGCAGTAAGGACAGTAGAAGTTCGTTTTATTTATAAAAGAAACATTCGCGCTTTTAATTCCTTTTATTTTATAACTAAATATAGTACAGATATTTTGTTAATATCATTCGTGTTTATATTTATGGTATTTTATAATATATCCATACCTCGCTTTGCGTCGGGGTTACGTTCCAAAAAAACACGACGCAAATTGAAACGACGCAAAATGAAAATAAAATAAAATTGTATTGAATTTGCGTTGATTTTTAGTTAGAAAGGGAATCCCCAAATTATGATGGCATGGCGCAATCAAAAACAAAGGTGTTACCATATTTTAGGAAAAAAATAATAATAATAAAGACTCGAATCCAAAACAACGCAACTTCGAAAATCTAACGACGCACAGTAAAAATTAAGCAGCGACGCAACTTCGAAAAAAACGCAAAACGAAACGACGCAAAGCGAGGTATTGGTGTATATATTTGTATTTATAAAGAGCCGCAGCTTCATATCCAAAGAGCCTGTATGTGTCATGTGAACAGCAGTTTACCGACCCATGCCTTAGCCCCATAAGGTCTTAAGCTCCTCCTCATTTCTAACTACGTCATATTAGCCCCATTACTGAGCTCCTAATTGGTTACGTCAAAACGCTAATGAGAACGCTTCGTGCATTTTATCCAATCATCTACTGTCGTTAGGTGAGTCATGGGTGGACATTGATTTTGTCACGGTGTCACTGACCGAAGGGGCTTTGCACTCTTTGGTAGTTCGTGCTCTTCAGCATGGATTCAGGTGCCTATTGATTGTAGTTAGAGGTACAGTTAAAGGTGAATATGTGAACTGTTTCTTCGTCCTAATTACATAGCATCCCTGGATATACACAGGTCTCTCCTGGAGTTCGTCTCTCATCAAAGTGTCCGTTTCGGTTGAAGGAATTCTGAATTGACCTGACATTACAGAGCCTTTAATAGAATATACATCCAGAAGAGGCTGCGTATGGAGCCAGTGCCATTGTAGGTGGAGGAACAGTGAAGAGTGCATATGTGAACTGTTTCTTCCTCCCAATTAGATATTAACCATGGATATACACGGTCTCTTCTGGAGTTGGTCTCTCATTAAAGTCTCCGTTTCGGCTGAATGAATTATTCTGAATTGACTCCACATTACAGAATATTTTATAGGAGATGCATTGTAATTGTAGGTGGAGGAACAGTGAAAGGTGCATAGGTAACTCTTCTTCATCCTAATTAAATAGAAACTATGGATAGACACGGTCTCTTCTGGAGTTGGTCTCTCATAAAAGTGTCCGTTTCCGTTGAAGGACTTCTGAATTGCCTTGATATTACAGAGTCTTTTATAGAATATACAGCCAGAAAAAAAGAGGTTGCGTATTGAGTGAGTGCCTAATGATTGTAGGCTGAGGTACAGTAAAGAGTGTATATGTGAACTGAAAATAGAGCAATTATACAGGAAAATCAAGCGGGTTTCAGAAAAGAACATTCATGCCAGGATCATATTTTTACTTTAGTCTCACTAATCCAATTAACACTTAGACGTAAAAGACGAAAGTTCTACGCTTTCTTTATCGATCTTAAAAAGGCTTTTGATACGGTGCCCCAAGCTCTCCTATGGAAAAAACTGTTAGACATTGGATTGAATTTCCGATTTATAAATCTAATTAAGAATTACTACGAAAACATGACAGCTGCGGTGAGATGGAACAATTCACTCACTGAATTTATCAAAATAAAATCCGGAGTGTTACAGGGTGAGCCACTATCTCCTTACTTATTCATACTTTTTATTAATGACCTGATTAGTACTTTTGACTGCTCTGATATACCTGGTATTTATCTGCCAAAGCATGGAAATGTCCATTTGTTACTATATGCAGATGATATTGTACTGATAGGCGAATCTAAGAACAATTTGCAGTTAAAAATTAATATGATACGAAAATATTTTGAGGAAAATATGCTAACGCTGAACGAAAACAAATCAAAAATAATGGTATTTCGCAATGGTGGGAAGCGGTCAAAATCCGATAATTGGTATTGGGGACAACAAACACTGAATGTCACGGAAAGATACATGTATCTAGGATATCCACTCACCTCAACAAACTCTTTTAAGCAAGCCGCATTATACTATAAGGGTAAAGCTCTCGCTGCCAGTGGTGCGGTCTGGCCTATTCTGACCAGGTCGAAGATGAACTCTTTTAAATCCTCTATGAAACTTCTTGACGCGATGGTTCTATCAACCCTGCTATACGCGGCACCTGTTTGGGCAAATGAGCATACATTAATTGTTGATCAAATTCAGGACTCATTTATGCGAAGATATCTAAATCTACCAAGATACACCCCGGATACATGCTTAGGATAGAATTGGGAAGAGTGTCACTCAGCGTTACAGTCTTGAAACTTACCTTAAAGTTCTGGTTGAGAATGCTGGGAATGGGTGAAACTAGATTGCCGCTGCTCTGCTTGTCCCAGCTGTGGGAAATCTCGAACGCAACGAAAAAATATATAGGTTTCATAGGAAGTATAGTTAATATTTTAAACACCACCGGATTTCAATGGCTGAATTTCTGCACAGACTATAGAGCATTACAAAGAGAAATTCCCTACATAATCAGGACTGCAATAGATCAATCTCTGCAAAAGGATCACACAAGAATAATAAATTCAAGACTATACCCCCACTATAAAAACATCTGCTCAACTCCGTTACCGGAACACTATCTGTCCAGCGATTTCCCTCTCCGGGTCAAACGGTGTATTGCCGGACTGAGAATCCTCTCGGTGCTCTTTACTGATGATCGCCCCAGAATATTTAAAACAGACGGTTGGACATGTGAGATTTGCGGGACAAGAATGGAGCCGGGGCTACATCACCATATACTCTCATGTATGGGGCTGAAAGACGAACGAGAAGTGCTCCTCAGTGAAATAGGCCTTGAGGGACTCTCTTTGGAGCTCCTGTTGAATAAGGTGGTGAGAAACAGAGCTGGAGCGTTTGCGTTGTTCAAATTTTGGAAGACGGCTGAAGAGAAAAGGAAGCTATATACATAATCTAATTGATGTAAATAATTATATGTTAATAATCTTTGTCAGGACTAGAATGACGAATCATGTATGGGACTTTGATTCCAGTAAAAGGCTTGTTGCTGCTGTTGTATATAGTTACCGTGTAGAAAATACTATACTATACCTACTACATATAGGTTTCTCTCTGTATTCTTAGTTCTCTTCTCTTCAATTACTCTGTAAACTGGCGAATCCTTTATAGGACGAGAGGTCCTCAATAAAGGCTTTTGTTGTTGTTGTATATGTGAACTGCTTCTTCATTCTAATTACATAGCAACCATGGATAGACACGGTCTCTCTTGGAGTTGGTCTTTCATCAAATGTCCGTTTTGGTTGACGGACTTCTCCTGAATTGACTTGACATTACAGAGTATTTTATAGAAGATTCATGATGATTGTAGGTGGAGGAACAGTGAAGCGTGGGTATGTAAACTGTTCCTTTATTTTAATCATATAGTAACCATTGCCAAACCCGGTATTTCTTGGAGTTGGTCTCTCATCAAAGTGTCCGTTTCGGTTGAAGGACCTATCCTGAATTGGCTTGATATAACAGAGCCTTTGATAGAATATACATCTAGAAGAGACTGACTTTGGCACAAGGGTTTTAGAATATGATCTCTCATTAGAAACAAGTGTATTTTGTGCGTATATATGTATACCTGTATAATGCGTATAAATCGTATATACCATTATTTAATGTTGATTGTATTTGATGAGAGATTAAAAATATAAAGGAATTTCAAGAAAATCTTTGATGAGACAAAATAAATCGCAAAAAAGGTATACAACAAGTAATAATAATTCAATATAATGTTGAAAATTGATACAAGTTTCTTTTATGTATTCAAGAGATTAGCTTTAGAGAGAAAAGGCTCTTCCGCAATTCTATATCTTTTAACCAAAGCATTACCTTTTAACGTTGCATTGAATCTTTTAATTTATAATACAATATAATGCGGCTTATGATTGTAAAACGACATTGGAAAAATATCCCGCATGAGTTTCCTTTAATCGAAAAATCGAAATCCACTTTCAAGGAAAAACAACGACTATTTCTAACCTTAGAGATGAAGTATGAAAGGATGAATTGTGAAGAGTAATGATAAACGGAAAAATAACCACCCCTGGACACTTTTATTTTTCCGTTTATCATTACTCTTCACAATTCATCCTTTCATACCTCATCTCTAAGGTTAGAAATAGTCGTTATTTTTCCTTGAAAGTGGATTTTGATTTTTCGTTTAAAGGAAACTCATGCGGGATATTTCCCCCCCCCCCCCGCATTGTTGTCAGAATTAAAGGATAAAAGATAATCATGCAGATTTAATAGAATAACAATAAGTTTAAAAACTCTACAATTAATAAGAATACTATTATTTACAAGGGTCACTGCAATTTTTTGCAATCAATATTGAATAATTAAAATATTAAAAAATTAAATTATACCTTCCCTGGACACTTTATATTTCCGTTTATCATTATTCTTCACAATTCATCCTATCATACTTCATCCCTAAGGTTGGAAATAATCGTTATTTCTCCTTAAAATGTATTTCTATTTTTCATTCAAAAGAAACATTTGCGGTATAATTGTTAAATTTTGTTCTACAATATATTATATATCATAAGCCGCATTATATTGTATTATAAAATCTACGTGCATTTTAACCTAAAATAAACATTTTCATAAAATAATAACAACAATGACTCATAGGTGTCTCTAGTGTCCAATTAGTCATTCATCCACCATATTCACAAAACCTAGCACTTTTTAACGTTTTTTTTTATTTCCAATAGTTAAGTTATTGTTGAAAGGAATAAAATTTGACACTGATGATGAAGCACTGCAAGTCTTTATAAATGCCGTAAATTCCATCCCTGAAGATGACTGGTGTAAGTGCTTCGATAATTGGTTTTCGCGGATGAAAACTTGCATAGGTGCTAAGGGTGAATACTTTGAGAAACTCTGAAAATTTGAAAGTTACAGCTTCAATAAAAATACGTAAATTCAAAAACTTTTGAAGTGAACCTTGTATCATAGAAACACACTACTCCATTTGAATTTCTTCTAAAAATTCCACATTAATTGTTAATTGTACTTACCGATCTTCTGATATCTTGATTTTAAGAAGAACTCGAGTGCCCTATGCTGATCTTGATAAATATTGGCGGATAGAAAATACTATGTCATTTCCATAGTCTAGTTTAACATATCCAATAGTTGTTTCATTATACAAAACTACTTTACATACAATATACATAGGCAATTATATAATTAAAAAGCATATATTGGATCAAAATGTCATTTATTTTACCAATATTTCATTTAGCTAAACGCCAACCTTTATCTCAAGGTATTATATCAAATAAATGTTATGATACCTTGATAAAGGTTGGCGTTTAGGCAACTGAAATATTATTGAAATAAATGATATTTTGATCCAATATATGCTTTTTTAATAGAAGATGTATTTTATGGATTCCTCTATTTTCAAAATAGACAATTATATACATATACATTGACAAAATTAAAGCAGGTTTACCTTTTAGCATGTATATCGGGATTCAGCCAATAACTCCGAAAGTTATTCAATACACAGTGAGCTTTATTGGAGACACACGAGATAAACATGTTTGAATAAAATTGTCTCTGTCTACTTAAAAAAATACAGATGACTAGAGACAGCAAAGACTCCACTTCCTTAAGTTTTGTCAATGAGTGTTGATACTTTCATTAAATTTGCATATTTCAAGGAATAGAAGAATAAATCACGTTATATTATTATATTAAATATAAAATTAAATTAAATATATAAAATAGATATAATCAATGATGAAAGAGCTAATGTACATTTCCCCAACAGCTCAACCGGTGAAATTCAACAGAGTCCATTTACACTTAATGGAGTTCTTTTCCGGAGAAAGAATTGATAAATCCCCCACGTGTAAATTTTCATTAAAGAGTCCATTTTCTCCTGTAATGCAACAACTTTCTTTCATGGAACATTTCTTAACCGTGCCGTTATTTAGTCTGATACTGTTCTAGATTTACCGTTTTTGATTAGAAAATATTTTTGATGGTATTTATTTATTCTTTTCAATCTCTCTATTCTTAATATAGGTAATTCTGTAACTTGTTGATCATTTAAGTTCTTCTGTAATTGTCAGAATATTGTTACGTAGAATAAAAAGCACATTCCAGAATATAATGTTTCAGCAGCGTTTGTACTCAATGTTAGGAGCGGCTGCACATGGAGTCTGTTCCTCATGTCAGAGGCTGCCATTTCTTTTGGAGCTAAGTCAGCCTGCCACTGAGTAGTACTCCCAGTCTTAATGACAAAGGCAGACACATTCTACTTCACCCAGTCATGATGGTTGTCAAGCTCTACAAGTTTGATACCCTAATATGATTGAGTGGAGATAAGAAAGAAGAAGATGTTTCAGATCGTTCAAGAATAATATAGAAAAATTGGATAACAATTCTTTAACTTTGTTATATATGAACGTTCATCCCTGATTTATAATAATACTAGCCGAATGAACCGGAAAACGCCCGGGTTTTACCCGATTGAATGTTTTTATTCAAATACTATTCGTTACAATTATAAATTGGCGCCGTGGATGTCACTCTTGTGAAACGTCCCGCTCCAAATTTGTGTCTGAGAAGCGATATTTTTATTGAGAGATGATCTGGCTTCGTGTCTTCTGCTCGAATGATTTTTTTTCTGTTAGAATTTTGTTCCTGAATACTAAAAATGAACTGACTTCACCCGTGGTCTCTGCTCTTTGGAATTTTTCCCGATATAATTTTGTATCTGATAATCAAATGATGATACATCAATATTGTCATCATCATTTTCTGACTAAAAAAAAAAAAAACAACTATTTTTTCCCAAAACCTGTCAATTTCAATTTTTCTTGGCTAAAAATGCGACAAATATCCCTTCCATATTTTTATCTTTGTCCTGTTAAAACCGCTTTTTACATGTACATTAGGTCAGCTGATATTACCTTCTATCTTCACCGCTAGAGGCGCTGCTTGCGAGCGAAAGGGCAAATTTGCAACGCAATTTGCAAATAACTCGACGAATATTCGGAATAGAGACCTGTAATTTTCACTATAAGTTTTTTCAGATTCTACTCTTAATACTGTTAAAGTTTCAGTCAGATTAGTAACGTATTGTGGACGTGCATAGCCGACATAGGAACAAACACACATAGATACATACATACACTGACTTTTATATATATATAGGGATAAAATAAATAAAGCTTCCAGGGTTAAGTTTCTTGTTCAAAATTTTATTTCATAATTTAACTCTTGATTATATATAATCAACATATATAGTCACGACCGTCATGGGTTCTGTCACGGATGCGCGCGTATCATTATTATGATCATTATCATTATCTAATGATAATAATAATAATAATTATTATTATTATATTATTATTATTATCCATCCATCAACATATATAGTCACGACCGTCATGGGTTCTGTCACGGATGCGCGCGCATCATCATTATGATCATTATCATTATCTAATGATAATAATAATAATAATGATAATTATTATTATTATTATTATTATATTATTATTATTATTATCCATCCATTATATATATATAGTCACGACCGTCATGGGCCGGCCGGTTCTGTCACGGATGCGCGCGCACAGGGAGGTCACGTGCTCGCCGGCAGCCAACGGGCGCGCGCCGCCGGCATTACGTCATAGATTATAAACACAAGGTAATAAGGCCAAATAAAAAAAATAGTGTGTGATAAGGCACAATTTGGATTATCTACTTATATAATTGCCTTATTCTCTCTGTGTGAAGTTCACTGTGTGAAGTTCACGGATAGATTTTGGTCAGAATGGATAAAATAAAAAAAGTGTCAAGGGATGGGAATCGAACCCACGACCTTCCGCTTACCGGGCAGATGCCATGACCACTAGGCTACCCTGGACATATTTTTCCGTTCACATTTTTATTTTTATATTTTCAAGACACACACAGTTTGGGGCGGGACGTTTCATAAGAGAGACATCCACGGCGCCAATTTATAATTGTAACGAATAGTATTTTAATTAAAACATTTTAAAAATATATACGCACTCGGGTAAAACCCGGGCGTTGCCCGGGCCATTCGTCTAGTAGTATATAATCTTTAATTAAAAAGGCATATATTGGATCAAAATGTCATTTATTTCACCAATATTTCAGTTGACTGAACGCCAACCTTTATCAAAGTGTTATAACATTTTAAAGTGTGATGTTAAAATGTTATAACACCTTGATAAAGGTTGGCGTTCAGTCAACTGAAATATTGGTGAAATAAATGTTATTTTGATCCAATATATATGTCTTTTTAATTAAAGATTTATTTATGGATTGCCCTATTTTTTCAAAATAATAGTATATATCATCAAATTATTATCGTGTTACTCCTGTTGAAGGACTGACAAGTCCGAAAGCTTGAAAATAAATATTAGAACAAGAAACTTAACCCTGGAAGCTTATTTACTTTATAATATTTTAACTTTGTGTTGACGATGTTAATGGTTATGCTTCTTCAATAACATTAGGTGGTATATTGTTTATTTGTAAAAAGAGGGATTTTTTCCTAAAATTCTGTCCCAATTAACTACCAGGGTTTAAATAAATTCCACGATCTTCAAACAAACTTTATCCTAATTTGCATCAGAACATGAATCAATGATTCGATCTTGCAACAAACATTGTCTTAATTTACACAAGAATATAGGTAATGATTAGCCAAGCCCTCTCATTCAATAATTTATATCATTGCAGTAAGTTCTGTAAAGATAATATTTGATGATATTATTGAAAATAAACACATTGCCAGTAAATATATTTGTTGCAAATGTTATCGATAGATGACAATTGAATTTATAAATTTAATTTACTAATTGTCCAATCTTGTAACGCTTTGAACAAATTAGCATCAGAAAATAGTTGATGATCCGATATTACCAAAAATACTTTGTACTAATTTGTATCAGATAACCTAAGTTAATGGTCCGATCTTGCAACAAACATTGTTCTAATTTATATAAGAACTAGACGGGTGACCCGGGCTCCGCCCCGGGATTGACCCGTGTGCATATCTACCCGAGTGATATATATTTAGATAAGATTTTTTTTATGATTGTTTGTTATTAGCATTATCTATTTGTTTGCATCAGCATAATTTAATCTAATCTTTGATAGAGGCCGCTGTTCGTGAGTTAAGTAGAATAATTCAATATATAGTTTTAATAATTGATTTATATATATTTTTTAAATAGCCTAACGTCTTCTCCGTATTTTTTTACCTATGTATGGAAATTTTGGTTTGAATTAGTGAACTACTGCGAATTTGTATACCGGACATACAAACGAACAAACATACAAACAAACAAGCATACTAACATTGATTTATATATATATATATATATATAGATAATGGTCCAATATTGCAACACTTTGTACAAATTAGCATCAGAAAATAGTTAATGATCCAATCTTTCAAATAGACTTTGTACTAATTTGTATCAGATAACCTAAATTAATGGTCCGATCTTGCAACAAGCATTGTTCTAATTTATATAAAAATATAGGTAATTGTCCAATATTGCAACACTTTGTACAAGTTAGCATCAGAAAATAGTTAATGATCCGATCATCCCAAAAAGACATTGTACTAATTTGTATCAGAGAACATAAGGTAGTGGTCAGATTTTGCAACAATATTTGTCTTAATTTATATAAGAATATAGGTAATGGTCCAATATTGCAACACTTTGTACAAATTAGCATCAGAAAATAGTTAATGATCCAATCTTTCAAATAGACTTTGTACTAATTTGTATCAGATAACCTAAATTAATGGTCCGATCTTGCAACAAGCATTGTTCTAATTTATATAAAAATATAGGTAATTGTCCAATATTGCAACACTTTGTACAAGTTAGCATCAGAAAATAGTTAATGATCCGATCATCCCAAAAAGACATTGTACTAATTTGTATCAGAGAACATAAGGTAATGGTCAGATTTTGCAACAATATTTGTCTTAATTTATATAAGAATATAGGTAATGGTCCAATATTGCAACACTTTGTACAAATTAGCATCAGAAAATAGTTAATGATCCGATATCTTGCAAAAAGACTTTGTACAAATTTGTATCAGAGAACATAAGTTAATGGTCCGATCTTGCAGCAATATTTGTCTTAATTTATATACGAATGTAGATAATGGTTCAATATTGCAACACTTTGTACAAATTAGCATCAGAAAATAGTTAATGATCCAATCTTTCAAATAGACTTTGTACTAATTTGTATCAGATAACCTAAGTTAATGGTCCAATCTTGCAACAAGCATTGTTCTAATTTATATAAGAATATAGGTAATTGTCCAATATTACAACACTTTGTACAAGTTAGCATCAGAAAATAGTTAATGATCCGATATTCCCAAAAACATTGTCCCAATATGCATTAGGACATAATAGGTAATTTTGGTCCAATATTCCAACATATTTTGTCATAATTTTCATTAGAACATTGTCTAATGATCCAATCTTGCAAAAAAATATTGTCCTAATTTGCATTATAACATAGGTTGATGTTCCGATCTTTCAACATATATTGTCATTAATTGGATCAAAACATTGGTTAATGGTCCAATCTTGCAACAATATTAGTGCTAATTTGCATTATAGAATATGTTACTGGTCGGATCTTTCAACAATTATAGTCCTAATGGGTATCAGAACATTGGTTGATGGTCGATCTTTTAATAAATTATGTCCTAATTTGCATCAAAACATTGGTTAATGGTCGGATCTTGCAACAATATTAGTGCTAAATTGCATCAAAACATTGGTTAATGGTCGGATCTTTCATCAATTAAGTCCTAATGGGCATCAGAACATTGGTTGATGGTCGATCTTTTAATAAATTCTGTCCTAATATGCATCAAAACATTGGTTAATGGTCGGATCTTGCAACAATATTAGTGCTAAATTGCATCAAAACATTGGTTAATGGTCGGATCTTTCATCAATTAAGTCCTAATGGGTATCAGAACATTGGTTGATGGTCGATCTTTTAATAAATTCTGTCCTAATTTGCATCAAAACATTAGTAATGGTCCCCCCCCCCCCCCCATATTGCAACAATATTATCCCTTATTTGCATCACAGCATATTTTAATAGTAGGATCTTGCAACAAAATTTGTCCTAATTTGCATAAAAACATTGGTTAATGGTCCAATATTTCAACAAACCTTTCCCAAATAACATCAGAGCATTAGGAAATTCGATTTTCCAGAAAAGCGCTACATTATAATTATTAACACAGTGTAATAATTAAGAAAAAGGCATCTCCTTATCGTGCAACTGAAAGTTGCTGATGACTTGCGCCAACTTTCAGTTACACGATAAGGATATTCCTTTTTCTTAATTTATATACCTTATATCCCAGTTCAATATCACATTTGTACTATTTTTCACAACATAATAAATTCGTCTGATTCTAAAAGAGAATCTGTCCGAATGAACATCATAGCTTAAGTTAGTCGTCTGATCAACCATCAGGCATCGTCCTAACTAGCAACAGAATTTAAACAACCATTTAATATCGCATTATTACTAAACGGCTATATCCAGATCTTTGTAATAGTTAGCGTTAGAACATAAGTAAACCATCCATTCTTCCAACAACGTCGTTTACTATTAGGTGACATTACACAAACAAAGCTTTTATTAAGATATTTAGTCTTACATAGTTTACATAGATAGGAGTCCAAGAAAGAGATAAAAAGGTATCAACAAGAAATCTGACAATCAGCTATATATCGTCTTGGTAAAGAGGCTTAATAATAGGATTTATAATACAATATAATGCGGTTTATGATTGTAGAACGACATTTGAAAATATCCCGCATGTGTTACTTTTGAACGAAAAATTGAAATTTATTTTAAAGAGAAATAACGTAATTATATTACTCTTCACAATTCATCCTTTCATACTTCATTCCTAAGGTTAGAAATAATCGTTATTTCTCCTTAAATTAAATTTCGATTTTTCGTTCAAAAGAATAACATGCAGGATATTTTCAAATGCCGTTCTATAATAGGATACCCTATCTTTTGCATTTCATCTCAGCAAAACTACCATTTTAAGATATAGTTTTATCTTCCATACGAAAATTATGATAAGATTGAAAAGATTCAAAATATTCTAGATTCAATAATCTATTGAGTCATTTTATAAATAACTCTAGAAAAATATATCCATCTCCTAAGAATTCTCTAACCGCCAAATGATTTTCAAGACAAAATTAGCCATCGCAAAAGGCATAGCTTATGTCTTGCTTTGGCAAAGTCTCTTTTTGATGAAAATTTCTGAAAAAATAAACAGAAATAGATCGTAAATAGATAACTTATCTTTCTCTAGATCATTACTATTACTTCTTCATTATTCCTTGCTGAAGAAATTTGTACACATACACAACTATATATATATTCCCCTACATTTTATCTACCCTTTATTTACTATTTTATTTTTCCACCTTTGTAAAATTTGATTAGAAGAATCAATAAAATTGTTTAAATTGTCAATTGTCTAGATCCATTATTTCTTCTGTCATTTTCTAAAAATTTATTAAACAAACGAACATAACTCCCAAGTTTATATAAAAAAGGGCGTAAGTGAATCTGTAAAGAAAAAAAAATCATTTTTTTCTCAAAATATTTCGAGAGATAACTCCCTCTTTATCAATTTATTGCACAGTAAACTTAATTCTTAAGGCTTAATCAGGTTCCATACAGTCATCATAAGACAGACAAGTAATAGAAGACTTGTTTGTCAGACGATGTCTTCCTGAGAAGAAAGAGGCAGGAAGACCGCAACTTAAGTCAACCTTCTGAGAACATCCGCTCGCTACAAGAACCTCGCCACTCTGACGTCATTCCCGTCTTTATTTTTGGACCGGACTTCGTGGAATGGATAAACACGTGGAATCTAAACTGCTCCAGCTTCTTTTGTTTTCCAGCAGCTCCAGGAATTTGATTGTTTTTTTCCCATCTTCAAAATACAGAAGATCTATCTTTTCAGAACACCTCCTCAGATACTAGCTTAGATAATTAGACAATTTAAACAATTATATTGATTCTTCTAATCAAATTTTACAAAGGTAGAAAAAATATATAATAAAATAGTAAATAAAAGGTAGATAACATGTAGGGGAATATATATATAGTTGTGTATGTGTACAAATTTCTTCAGCAAGGAAGGTTTCCCCACCTTGAAAGAGTCCTCCTCCAGACAAGAAGGGGGCTTTTTGAACACTAGCTTAGATAGAAGTGATCTCTCTGCTCTTTGTCCGTTTTTTTTTTTCTTTCTAAAAACGATAATCATTCTGAAATTAACGACATCATTTCTACACACACATGAATATATTATTCAGATAGACTTTCGATATTGCAAAAGACAATGTTAAGTCCAAATAAATAGATTTATTCTCAACGTTTTTCTTGAGAAAAGAAACGAAAATCATTGTATATGAATTTTGATATCGCTTGATTATCTGTGATTAATAACGCGATTTCTCCTATTTTATTTACTGCAAATTCAAATATGGACTTCCATAATTTCAATTTGAAGCTAATTGAGACTTGATCAAATTTTATGTCGCTAAAAAGAAACTGATGTAAAGAAAAGGTTATACTTACATAATTATTGGAAATTTATATTTTTAGTATTCATATTTATTACAAACAATGAGTTTCTTTTTACTTCAAAATGCTGGATTTCAACGGGCTTAATAAAACATTAACTATAATTAAGAAAAAGGCATCTCCTTATCGTGCAAATGAAAGTTGCTAATGGCTTGCGCCATCTATCGGAATAAATATCAACTATTCTCGTTGATTTTTAATTATTCCAGAATTGGCCAAATACCCATTCTTGATTAATCAAGAAAAGCTAACCACGGACGCGTTTCGGGCTGTTGGCCCTCATCAGCGTGGTGCAAGCTGTACCTCAACGACCGAAAAAAAAAAAGGTCATTAAGGCATCCTGAAAAATCATGAAACGGGTAGTTAAGGCCAGAATTGCGTGAGAACGCTACACAATGTGAAAAATTAGTACAAATGTAATTTTGTACTGGGATAAGGTGCATAAATACGATAAGAAGATGCCTTTTTCTTAATTTATGCACCTTATCCCAGTACAATATTACATTTGTACTAATTTTTCACATTGACTATAATGTTTTATTAAGCCCGTTGAAGAGAGATTTTCTCTTGAAAGCTAGCGTTTTAAAGTAAAAAGAAACTAATTGTGAGGAAATATTTTGTAATTTTAAAACGTTTTTCACAATTTCATCATGAAAACATATTTATGTTGACTATATTTTTCATATAAAATATATATATTTCTTTTAAAATATAGACACTTCAGCCAGTTAAAGTTTTATTTTCTCAACGTTTCTTAACAAATGTCTTTTATCTTTGTCAGGAGAAATAAAAATAAAGCATTTGGCAAGACCTGGCCGAAGTGTCTATTTTTTAAAGAAATGTGAATGCCGACCAGGCAACCTTTATCTTCAAGACAAATATATATATATTATATAATATTAAATGCAAATATTTTTTTAAACATATATTTTATTTTCATTCATTGACTGTTCTATATATTTTTACTATAGATTCAGGACATACCACTTTAATTATTGTTGTAAATATGTATATTTAACCCTACCTATTTTTTGAAATCACGATTATAGAATTCATTCTATAAATTCTATATTGCTGTGATAAATAATTTTTAATGTGTAAATTTACTTCAAGTAATTCAAAATAAAAACTACTTGAAAGGTAAATAACTATCTTTCTTTTTCCATGACTGCACCTCTCTCTCTTTTTCAACAACACAAACAAAAAATAATCATAACATATACATATACTTGCAATAAAAATGTCTAGAACATAATTGTATTCCCGAAAAATTAACTTTTCTTTATATATGGATGTTGAGTGATTTTACCTATGTTAACACTCTATATGGGTCTTCGGGAGAAGCATGGATGGCGACATCTTGACCATCCTGCCGTTTGCCAAAGCATACATCTACCTTCGGTCTAGATAGCCGACATTATCCATCAGGGTGCATCAACAAGTATTTCCTTAGTGTGGAAATAAGGAAGATTCAAGAAGAGCTCCTTCCCTGTCTGGAGAAGAAGACACTCTTAAGATGATGGAAACTCCCTCTCTGAAAAAAAATTATTAACATTTTTTTATTATTCTTTTCATATATATTCACGAATTCCAGGACTCGAGACACCTACTGCTGGAATGCCCACTCTTCTTCACCGCTAGACAACAGACAGTAAACAATGTTGTATATCTATATCAATTTGTAAATAGCAGAGAGAGAATTATCATAGATTTAACTACTTTTGTTAATATATTTGTGATTATCTTTCTAACCTGAAAGGTTCAGGTTCCTAATATATATTATTGTTTCTTTTTATTTTTGATTTTTTTCTGTTTAAAAAGAATGTAAATCGACGCAATTATCCCTAGCCGGGATATCGCGTTTTGTGTGTTGGAATAAAATATATATTCATGAAAAATTTGTTTCTTTTTTCCCCTTTCTTTAACCGTTGACAAGTATTCAATACGGTATTTTAAATTGTATATAAGTGTTGAAGTCACAGAGAGAGAACGTCCTATTCGAGGAAAGGACACAAAAAGCTTATGTTATCTCAATGAATTCACAGAAATCTCTGTCAGAATCGGATGAACCTTCTAACAAGCATGTCGACAGCTGGTTCCAATCGGGTAAAAACACCTCCTATTAGTGAGCTGTTGCCATTTGATTAGGGAGATTTGATCCAACTCGGGTGTGATATGGACCCGCTGGCAGGATGTAACCTTAGATGCCATTGTCAAGCTGAGATGACTCAAACCATGTGACAGTTTGACATTCCGTCACCAACTAGTTACAACCTTCTTGTTACCTACTTGCTTCACCCAATTTGGTGGAAGCTACGAAATCGAAACTGACATATGTGGTTCTGTGAAGAAATGTCATCACTCTTGCTAAGGTACATACCTATTGTAATATTTAGCAACTATTCTATATATAATGTCAAAATTATAAGTAAATGGGAAAGAGTGTATTTTATCAATTTTCAATTTTACAATTTTACATATATGTTTTTCCATCAACAGATGCACATACACTAATGGAAAAAAACTTAAGGATATTTCATATTTTTATGTCTACGGACTTTTTGAAAGAGACAGAGGCAATTTTGTCCACACTTGGTTAACCCGTGTGTCTTCATTAAAGGTCACTGTAATATCTTTCAGAGTTATTGTCTGAATCCTGATATACATCCTTAAATGTACAACTTCGTTAAGGTTTATCGATTAGTTTAATTGTTATTCTACTGTCCTAAATGCTTATATCCATAGCTTTCTCTCTTAAACGCCATATTGAGATTCCTTTATTTAGTATCGCGTATAAAATCAGTATTGTCCAATACAAAAATAGAGCTCTAAAAAGTGGTATGGGGGGATTAAACTGGCGAAACCGCTGGGAGGGATGGCCACTAATGAGCCAATCCCTCCCAATAATATTTGTTTGAACGTAGTAAAAGTTTGTTTTGTTTGAAAAGAACCCTCGTGCTAAAAGATGCATCATAGCTGCTGAACAAAAAACAAAAAAAAAATCCACAAAAAATTGGAATCTAATATAAAAGATATTTTTCTATTTTTATGACTTTAAGTTAAATGCGTTGTAGACTCTATAGTCTGAGTTATTCTATGCATATAACACACACAGAAATGTTATTAAATAAAGATAAATAACTAAAGATGGATGAGAACGAAATAACGAGAACAAATTTAGAGTTAAATCCATTTATATGATCGTTAAATTGTCGAATTTTAGGGAAATACAAACTTTTCAACGGCCTCGATGTAAAACAAGTCTTGATAGCGAACCTCATTTCGAACCTTTCATATTATTTAGTTTTAGGAATATTCCACACTAGCCTGTTCAGTGATACTCTAACCATGACATATGCACGAAGGAATGTGTGGCTACTGGACATGTGTCGGACCTGAAGGCTGTTGTTGGGTGCTGCGCTGCCTGGTGTATAGGAGCTCTATCTATGCTTCCTTTCTTTCTGTGGTGAATCTGTATAAGACCGGTGGTCTTAATGAAGCTGTGTGTGTGTGGTTTTTTTTTTTTCAGAATATTAATGTTTGATTTTTACATTGCTTCTGTAAAGATTCTCATAGGAATAAAATAAATAGCGGTTGTATGTGTAAATTATATAACAAATATATCTTCAGAAAAACCTACAATGTTTTGATCAGGTAACCAGAATTTTTTTTTATTATCCCTAGTACATGTGGTACAGGCCATGATAATGATGGTGAGTAGAAGTTGGCGACTGCTTTTACTGTAAGTGCACCACATGTCTACACATGTGAAAACAGTTCGACTTTTGGACTTACGAATTTGCTAGAGCTACGTAACCAGAATAATTGACAATTGACTGTCATATAAGACCTTACATAACAAAATGATGAAAATAGGAAACTAGGAAAGAACTTGAATCAGATGGAAACTATTAAAACTGCTGCCAACCTCAGCTTATACAGGGAACCTTTTTTTTTTTTTTTTGCTTATCCCTAGTTCACGTGGTACAGGCCATGACAATCATGGTGTGTAGAGATTGGCGACTGCTTTTACTGTAAGTGCACCACATGTCTACACATGTGAAAAGCAGTTCGACTTTGCACTTACAAATATGCCAGAGCCCCGTTTGGTTACTTGCACTCTCTGGTGGGGTTGAACTTTTACAAGAAACGGGGGCCATTGGAGCATTTTTTATTAATCAGAAAAAAAGTGCCCAATGCGGGAATCGAACCCATGTCGTAGCGGTCGAAAACCAACGGTTTAGACCATCTTTCCACCAACCCCCATACAGGGAACCTTGTACACAAAAGAAAACAGATTACTGGAGGCTGTATTTTGGTAGAGGAATGTCTTTGACGTACGATTACAAATGAAAGTATAAATGACAAATTGCCATATCATTCAACCATGTAATAGTAAGTTCCACGACAGTCTAGTCAGTTAGTGTTTAGAATCCAGTGGTTCAATGATTGACATTACTAAGAGAGAGAACCTGTGGCAAGACTGGATTTTGGGTTCAATTCTGCTACAGTAGAACCTCCATGAAAGGTCACTCACGCTAGAGGACAGCTTTCTAAAAGAACAGTTTTCATTTTCAAAATGATCATTTTTACTATTTAAGAACTGTCCAATAAGCGGACTCATCTCCATAAAAGACACTATAGTTCTGAAACTAGGGTGTGTTGTCCTTTAAATAGAGTTTTATTGTAGGTTTTGAAAATAGAGAAATTCATTTTTAAAAATCACTTTTGTTCACACTTTGTTATCTTGAGTGTATTCAATAAAGATCACTGTGTATCAAATATATTTCAGTTGTTCACACTTGGTTATCTTGAGTGTATTCAATAAAGATCACTGTGTATCAAATATATTTCAGTTGTTCACACTTGGTTATCTTGAGTGTATTCAATAAAGATTACTGTGTATCAAATATCTTTTAGTTGTTCACACTTGGTTATCTTGAGTGTATTCAATAAAGATTACTGTGTATTAAATATATTTCAGTTGTTCACACTGGTTATCTTGAGTGTATTCAATAAAGATCACTGTGTATCAAATATCTTTTAGTTGTTCACACTTGGTTATCTTGAGTGTATTCAATAAAGATTACTGTGTATTAAATATATTTCAGTTGTTCACACTGGTTATCTTGAGTGTATTCAATAAAGATTACTGTGTATCAAATATCTTTCAGTTGTTCACACTGGTTATCTTGAGTGTATTCAATAAAGATTACTGTGTATCAAATATATTTCAGTTGTTCACACTGGTTATCTTGAGTGTATTCAATAAAGATTACTGTGTCTCAAATATCTTTCAGTTGTTCACACTGGTTATCTTGAGTGTATTTAATAAAGATTACTGTGTATCAAATATCTTTCAGTTGTTCACACTGGTTATCTTGAGTGTATTCAATAAAGATTACTGTGTATCAAATATATTTCAGTTGTTCACACTTGGTTATCTTGAGTGTATTCAATAAAGATTACTGTGTATCAAATATCTTTCAGTTGTTCACACTGGTTATCTTGAGTGTATTCAATAAAGATTACTGTGTATCAAATATCTTTCAGTTGTTCACACTGGTTATCTTGAGTGTATTCAATAAAGATTACTGTGTATCAAATATCTTTCAGTTGTTCACACTGGTTATCTTGAGTGTATTCAATAAAGATTACTGTGTATCAAATATCTTTCAGTTGTTCACACTGGTTATCTTGAGTGTATTCAATAAAGATTACTGTGTATCAAATATATTTAAGTTGTTCACACTGGTTATCTTGAGTGTATTCAATAAAGATTACTGTGTATCAAATATCTTTCAGTTGTTCACACTGGTTATCTTGAGTGTATTCAATAAAGACTACTGTGTATCAAATATCTTTCAGTTGTTCACACTGGCTATCTTGAGTGTATTCAATAAAGATTACTGTGTATCAAATATATTTCAGTTGTTCACACTTGGTTATCTTGAGTGTATTCAATAAAGATTACTGTGTATCAAATATATTTCAGTTGTTCACACTTGGTTATCTTGAGTGTATTCAATAAAGATCACTGTGTATCAAATATCTTTCAGTTGTTCACACTGGTTATCTTGAGTGTATTCAATAAAGATCACTGTGTATCAAATATCTTTCAGTTGTTCACACTTGGTTATCTTGAGTGTATTCAATAAAGATCACTGTGTATCAAATATATTTCAGTTGTTCACACTTGGTTATCTTGAGTGTATTCAATAAAGATCACTGTGTATCAAATATATCTCAGTTGTTCACACTTGGTTATCTTGAGTGTATTCAATAAAGATTACTGTGTATCAAATATATTTCAGAGTTATTTCTGAATCCCAATATACATGCTAAAAGGTATAAATTCCTTATTTTTTGTCAATATATCTATATTAATAAAATGGAAATTTCATAAGTGGACATCACTAAAAACTTTCGTTACAATGCATCAATTTCAACCAAATTTTCAACATTTATGTAAAACGAGATGGAGCAGGTTTTGCTTAACATCAAAATATATTTCCTAACATTAACATGCGTAACTTCGCTGTTATCGATTAAATACAAAAAAAAACCAACAGAGTTAATTTTATTTATATATAAATACAAAATTAAATTTCAACAGAGTTAATTTTTTTACATACTAGCTAATAATCTCAATCTAAAAAATATTCAAAACAAGCAATTTTAAGATAACACCATATGTAAAACAGTCGGCCAAGAAAACAACAACGATATTACATCTTTCTCACATATTCACACACAATCTTGATTAATAATTAAAACTAATCTTTAACATTGTTTATTATACTTCAACTTTTATTTCTACATTTGTTTTTAAATACCCAATTGTTTTATCATGTTTCTAATTTCGCCTAGCAAATATACAAATTTATAGTGACCAACATATGCAAATTTTATCTTTGTTTTTATTTAACTTGATATCGTAAACATAACATCCATTGTAAGCATTTTTCTGTTCACCTTCCGTGGTTTCTCTTTTCTCTGATAGTTTTTAGGTGTAGTATATTTTCTTATTACTAGACTACAAACATTCCCTCGAGAAAAACCTGGGCGAAGCCGGGTACATTCGCTAGTATATATATAAGCAAATTTCGCCTTTTCTGTCAAAATAGACGTCAAAACTAGACGCCATCTATTGACCGTCACCGCAAACTAACGGTCTCGGGTCGGTGACAAAGCTACAGCACCAGCTTTGGCAAACTGATAAGCTATTTAACAATCCTTATTTAATATTTTTGATGAATATGCAAAATTGATATTTTAAAATACAGCTAAACCTAGCGCCCACTCTAAATATCGCCTCCCTCTCTATAGCGCCCGATTTTAAATACGTAGTACGATGCGATTTACATTAAAAGTGACCTGTCTATAGCACCCCCTCTCTATAGCACCCTATTTTGGTGATTCCCAAGAGAGGGCGTTATAGACAGGTTTAACTGTATATTAATAATATGAATATAGACTCGCATAAAAGATAAATAATTGTTTTAAAAAATAAGAATACTTTTCCTGCTTTTCACATGTGTAGACATGTGGTGCGCTTACAGTAAAAGCAGTCGCTAACTACCCACCATGATTATCATGGCCTGTACCACGTGTACTAGGGATAATAATAAAAATAAAAGAATACTTTTTTATATTGATGTGGAATTCTATTGAAATAAATTTGAATTTCTTGCTGCTTTCTCTTGACGCGAGGAACAATACACATCATATACATTCCAACTCAGAATATAGTTTTCATATGCAAATATTCCATAGATTATGATATCAAGGGCTACCTTTTC